>CM055061.1:49917697-50115139 GCA_029204045.2 Tillandsia leiboldiana
AACGAATTTGACAAACGCTGTATTGAACAAAAAAAAATTACTTTTGAACCTAAAATTACTTTTCAAAGATATCCATGCCGCATAACGCTATTTAACACAAAAAAAAAAAAAAAAAAAAAAAAAAAAAATTAGGATAAAAATGCTAAGAAATTTACTCATCTGCCTAATAAAATCAGATAAATTATATCTTAATCCACACCATATAAGTATACACCCCGTTAGGGGTGTATATGTTACACCCCACCGCATCCTGGAATGACGTGAATTTTACTGATCATTCGATGTGACGAGTGAAATAATACCCATCTCATGATGGGGTGGGGTGTAGGATGTACATCCCTAAAGAGGTGTACACCTAGCATGGCCCATCAATTTATTATGATATATGTGATGTGATATTACACCTGTAAATATATACAGATTTGGATTGGAGTACTTACTATAAGTGAAGTTACATTGTTTTTATGATCATTTTTCCTACTCCTGACTTTGACTCAGGTAGCAGCGAAGTCCATTTCTTCCACTCCTTATTTTCTTCCATAAAGGAATATTAACATTTTTTCTATTTTAAATTATCTGTCTAAATATTTGTCCAAATATTTAAAACAGTAAAATTGAATGATTCATAGTGAAACAACTACTAACCGCACATTAATTTTATCAACATTTAAATTTTGTTAATCCAAACATATCCTAATTCAGACTTTTATTCACAAAAACATTTTAAGAAGGGATTTTCATATTTTCAAGTTGTTTTCGATAATGAGATTTTTAAATTTACGATTGGTTTAAATTCGTTCCGTTATGATTGATCGAGAATATTTAAAGTATTTAAAAATTAAATTTTATAAATTTTGATATCATTTATATAGTAATTAAAAGAGTCCAAAATAAAAAAATAAAAATTTTACAAAAAGATGATGTAATACTAAAATTTTAGATTAGAGCTACTTATTATGTTTTAGATAGCATAAAGAATTTAATTTGTATCAAAATTTTTTCTGATTTAAATATTTCTAAATTACTATATTTGTAAAAATTATAAATTTGGAAGATCACTAATTTAATAATAATAAAAAAATTATAAATATTTTAAATTATTAAACTTACCAACAACTCACATGCATCATACTAAAAATTTTAAAAAATTAATATTTTATATATTTTTAAGTATATTAAATTATCGTAAAAATCTTGGTAATTTTGAAAACAATCCAGCTGGACTCCACATCAAGCTAATCATGTAAAGATGAAATACACTCCACTTAAAAAAGGAGAGAATGAGCATTGGATACGCAACATCAATCCATCACTAATGTTGCTATTTATCTAAAACTTGTGTTTTGATTTGGCAAGTCGATAAATTTATTAAATATTTATTTATAAATTAAAAATATAATTAATTTTTTATTTTATATTAATAAATTGAATAGAATTACAGCACATACTAAATTTAGAAAAATGCTACTTGTACATTCTTATTTGGAGTGTACATCACACACCCCATCCATCCAATAGGTGGGATGTGGTGAGGGTCACTTCACAATTTGTGAAGTGACCCCCCTCTTTAGATGAATGGGTGTAAGATGTACACCCCAAAAAGGGTGTACATATAGCATTGCTCCTAAATTTAAGGCCGTATATTATAGATAAAATAATTATGTATTTTTAACATATAAGATCAGAAGAACCGCGAAATGGAAATGGCAGCGGATCCGCTGATGGGGACACCGCACATGCATACGCTGAGTATGCATTTAAAAAAGGAAACTGCCAATCATACAGCTATCATCACATGATAGATCCCCGTACGTGATTTTGAGTCATTATACTATGAACCCGGTACATACATCATTACAAATCGCGCACCGAAATTAATAAATACCTTACAGTGAATGTGTGTTTTTTTTTTTTTTTTTTCGAATATATGTTAACTATATAGGGCCCATTTGTTGACAGGATAAGACAGAACTAGCTATTTCAGTGATAAGTATAAAGTACGAAATTAGTATAAAAAAGTATTTAGAATGATTTTAGGGATAAAAAATTTTATATTTGGTATAAGAATAAAGAATAAGAAGAATAAAGAGTTTTAATTAGGATAAATTATTTTTTTACCCTCAAACTTTATTATGTAATAATGAGGTGAGAGATGGTGACTCGGTAGACGTGGGAGGGTATTTAAGGAAAAAATAAAAGGGTGGTTGGGAAGAGTGAGAATAATAAATCTCACTTATTCTGGTTGTACCGGAACAAGCTATACCGATTGATTCCTGGTACGTTTGGAAGAATAAGAGGGATATCCCTCCTATTCCCGATTCTATATGGGGATTATGGCGGCCATCGAACCTGAATATGGCCAAGGGATTATGGCGGTCGGCGAGCCTGAATATTGCCGAATCAAAATCAATTCGTGTTCGACTCGTTTAATAAATAAAGTGAATATAAATTGGCTCTTGAATAATAAGTAATTTAATTGTCAATTATACCACGGAAGGAAAATATTAGAAAAAAATTAAAAAATTAAAATTTATAAATATAATTTTTTTTACATTTGGGTTGATCTAAGATTCAAATAGTAAAAATTTATTATATATATATATAGACAGGGAGAGGGGGGGAGGGCTGGAATACTATTAGTAGTAAATGAATTCTGTTGTCACCAATTTATTTTTGATGATAGAGTTTTTAAAACTACGATCAATACCATTAAATATGATATATATAGATTATTTAAACTATCTAGAAATTAAATTTTATCATTTTTTGATTATTTTTTTTCTTGTTTATCAAGTGGACAAAAAAATGAACGGTTGAAAATAAATATCCTTTAAAAAGTAATGCTATGAGTCTTTTAATCAAGATCGAGAGTATAAATCTTACTTTAAATAGTTTAAAAAAATTTCAAACCAAAATTCAATTAATTTAGAATTTTTTTTCACCGTTAAACGAGCAAAATACTCATATCTACCATTAATTTTACAAATTTAGCAACCATTTAATCATTAGGTCAATGATGTCAAAAAGATTTAAAATTGCTTTCTAGATATATTCAGTGGTCTAGATCATGTTCAACAGTGTCAATCGTCAATTTAGAAGCTCCATCATTAAAAATAAATAGTTGGCAATGAAGTTCGTTTACTACAGATAGCATTCAGCTCAACTCTCTCTCTCTCTCTCTCTCTCTCTCAATCGTCAATTTGGAAGCTCCATCATTAAAAATAAATAGTTGGCAATGAAGTTCGTTTACTACAGTTAGCATTCAGCTCAACTCTCTCTCTCTCTCTCTCTCTCTTTCTCTCTCTTTATATATATGAGTTGAGTTGGAATGTTATTAGTAACAAACCGGCTCGGTTGCCACCCATTTGTTTTCGATGATGGAGTTTTTAAATCGACGATCGACATCGTTGAACATGATCTAGACCACTAGAAATATCTAGAAATTAAATTTTAATTTTTTTCGACATCATTCACCTTATGATCAAAAGATTATAAAATTTATAATTTAAATGATGGATATAAACATTTTACTCGTTTAATGATGTAAAGAGATCTAAATTCATTGAATTTTTGTTAGAAAATTTTTAAAACTATTTAAAACAAGATATATACTCTTGATCTTGATTACAAGACTCCTATCATCACTTTTTGAAAGATACTTATTTTCAACTGTTCATTTTTTTTGTCCACTCGATGGATTAGAAAAAAATATCGAAAAAGTATGAATATTAAGTTCTAAATAGTTTAAATGGTTTAGATCATATTCAACGGTACCGATCGTCGATTTGAAAACTCCATCATCGAAAATAAATGGATGGCAAACGAGCCAGTTTGCTACTGATAGCATTCCAGCCTAGCTCCTTCTCTCTCCCTGGCCCCCTTCCCCCCATACCCCATAGATATATATATATATATAACTAGGCTACTATGCTACCGATAGCACCAAATTGTTGGTGCTATTAAGTTTTTGACTCTTGAATGAGGAAATGTGTGGTTAGGATGATAGTTGGCCCCTTGGGTTTAATGGGTGATTGAAAAAATAGTATGATTTAAGGGGTGAAAATGATTGAAGGGATAGACCTAATGGTGGAAAACTTGGTACCACCAACTGCTTTGTGCTAATAATAGCATAGTAGCCGGACTATATATATATATATATATATATATATATATATATATATATATATATATATATATATATATATATATATATATATATATATATAGTCCGGCTACTATGCTGGTAAAAGTATCCAGTAACTGCTGATTGTAAGTTTTCTATTATTAGATCTATCCCCTTGACTAATTTTGCCTCTTAAATCATACTATTCCACCAACCACGCACTAAACCCAAGAGATCCACTATCATCCTAACCACACATCTTTTCATCTAAGGGCTAAAAACCTATAAATACCAATAACTTGATGCTTTTAATATATATATATATATATATATATATATATATATATATATATATATATATATATATATATATATAGTCCGGCTACTATACTATTTATAGTACGAAGTTATTGGTGCTATCAAGTTTTCTATCCGTAGATCAACCCTTTGATTATTTTCACCCGTTAGATTTTACTATTTTCTCAACCACCTATTAAACCGAAGGGACCCACTATTATTTCAACCACACATTTTTTAATTCAAGAATTAAAAACTTAATAGCACTAATGACTTGGTACTATTAATAGTATTCCAGCCTAACTCTCTCTCTCTCTCTCTCTCTCTCTCTCTCTCTCTCTCTCTCTCTCTTTATATATATATATATATATTCCGGCTACTATACTATCAAATATATAATACTAAATATTTAGTACTATCAAAATTTTCACCGATAGATATATAGTTTTAAGCTATATTGAGCCAAATATAAGCGTGTTGATCTCCGACCGTATTCTACTCATTAAGATTTCAAGTTGAAAATTTTAACTTATGACCGGCTTATTTATTAAACGAACGATCTCGAATTTATTTCAGATCGAACATAAGCCAGATTGCCAGAGTAAGAAAATTTTTATTTTATTATATGTATATAAATATTATTTCTAATTCTGGTGTACAGCGCACCAGGTGCATGAAAAATTTCCCCTTAGAGATGTTGCACCGACACCACCATTCGATGCCGCTCTCGTTGATGGCTTTTTTTGACGGCGTAGATACCACCGCATATAACTAAACAAATGCCCATGACATTCAACAAATCTACTATTTTGCCACTCTAGGTTTTTAATTTTATTTGGATGTGCTTATACATATCTACTTGCATGTTCTACAATTTTTCCTTACTTACGTACGGTTATAAAAAAAAAATTAATTAAATAATTTTTTTTTATAAAATTGTTGATATAAAAAAATTTACTCATGTCAAAAATTATCACATTAGTATAATAAAAAATCAGAAAAAATTATTAATGATCATAATGATCAAACTATTGGTATTCTAATAATAAGGTGAGATAAAAAAAAAAATTATAAATTTTAGTTTTTCTATCCATTTGTGTAATTCTATATATAAATATTATATTGATAATACTTAAAAATGATTCAATTTAAGATGGTTCAAAGTTAACTTATTATTCAATATTTTATAGGGGCAATTTTCTATATATTCCTAAAAGTTTTTCTGTTTTTAGATTTATCCCTCTTAGAAGGTTAATATTAAAACTACCCTTCTTACGTTCCAACTTTTTTCTAAAATACTCCTGAAGTTAAACTCAGTTAGTGTACCGTTTGGAGCTGCCGTTATCTGTGTGAAATTACTACTTTGCCCTTTCAAATATACTCTTCTACCATAACCAACTTTTCTTATGTACCCTTAAAATTTTTAATAGTTTTAATAGATAGGGACAAAATAGGTATATCTCATAGTTTTCAACTCCGATTATTATTTAACTCTAGTTTAACCCTAGTTAACTTAACAAAGGAAAACGGTAAGAATATTTTTAATAACGGTGGAACGTATGAAGGGTATATTGAAAAGAAAAAAATAAGAGGGGTAAATTAGATATTTCTTAAGATTTCAGAAATCTATTTTTATATGAATCAATCATCACCAGTATAAACTTGTATATTTTTCTATCTGTTTATGTATTTTTTGCATACATAAGAGTTACTTAGATAATGAATAACTTGATTTTGGTTGCATTTTGTTAAATACAATGGCATTTATGTAAAATAGAGCAACTCCAAGCCCTCTTCTGCTAACTAACCTTCACAAAATTAAATCTCCCCCACTCCCTACTTTTCCCTTTTACTCTTTTCTTTTCTTTTCTTTTCTTTTGATCTGCAACTCAACACCCAGAATTGAACCAAAACAAGCTCCAAATTAAATCCCTTCACCACAGATCCCAAGAAAAGGAAAAGAAAGAATGGAGCAGGGAAGCAGCTGCAGGAGATCTAAGTTTCAATTCTCAGAAAACAGCATCTGCTTCTGCTTCTGCTTCTGCTTCTGCCTCACAATCATTCTCTCCCTTCAGTGCAGCAGTGCATACAAAAACTACACAGTGGGGGACTCCTTGGGGTGGTATGATGACATGATGGAGCCCAAAGTGGATTACCAGAAATGGGCTTCTGGAAAGAACTTCAGCCTTGGAGATTTCCTCAGTATGTTTTCCTCAAAACCCCTCAAATTTAGGGCAAAAAATAAGTTGCTGTTTCTTAATTAGGAGTGTGGCTTATTACAGTAGAATTGCTATTTTTATGCATGGTAGCAAAACAACAGGTTCACTTTTGCATCCTTAATTTGTTAGGTTCATTTTAGGAAATTATTCTATTTTTCATATCATAAATAAGTTTGAATATATTCTCTCTATTTATTTGGAAATACTTACTTGTTGGTAATTTCCTTTCTAGCTCACTGTTTTTTTTTTTTTTTTTTTTTTTTTTTTTTTTTTTTCACTTGTTTATTTATAAATATTATTTTCCTAATTAATAAATTGTCATTTAATACCGTATAAGAAAAGTATATAGTTCTTTAAAGGCTAAATTACAGAAAATTCTTATGTACATATTTCAAAAAATTATAGTTTACTTTTTCAAAAATTTAAATTAAAATATTTAGCCGCTCTCCTAAATATTTTTTTTATAAAATAAGTAAAAATAATTTAGTCATTTCATCATCTCCGTTAATATAATAATTTCTAAAATTATTTTTAAAATTTTTAAAAAATAAAATAGAGATTTTTAGAATGGACGATCCTCTGAAAATTCAGGTGTTGGCCATATTCTTTAAACAGTAGTTCTATAGGGCGAGTCAAACCTGTGTTCGGGTTAATGGAGCTCCTACGTGCCACGATCTAATCCGAATGAGGCAGTTAGTAAGGACCAATAAATATGGGTGTCAACGAGCCAAACACGAGTGAGCTGGGGTCGGCTCGTGTTCAGCTAGTTTAATAAACGAGCCGAACACGAGCTGTCTCGTTTAAATATCGAGCTGAAAAATTCGGCTCGTGTTCGGCTCGTTTATTAACGAGCCGAACACGAGCTGACTCGCGAACAATAAATTTAATTTTCATTCATACTATTAGGTGTAAAGTTTAAAAAAAATTTAAAAATTAAAATTTTAATCTAATAATTAAAATTCACAAAAAATTGATGGCTTAAAATCTAAATAGTAAAGTTTTTATATATATATATATATTCGAGCTGTTATTGAGCCGAACAAGAGTGAGCTGACCCCAGCTTGTGTTCGGCTCGTTTATTAAACGAGTTGAAAAATTCGGCTCGTATTCGACTCGTTTACTAAACGAGCGATTCGATCTCGAGCTCATTTCGAGCCGAACACGAGCTGGCTCGCGAATAGCAAGCTGGATTGTCACCCCTACTAATAAATGGAATCAGGATAGTAATAAAAGAAAGCATTTTTATAATTAGAAACGAATTCGGAGCATAAGACATTGAAAAAATTGATCCACCCCGAATCCAGCGAGCTATTTAAATTATAAGACTAGTTATATATATATATATTTTTAAAATTATTTGAGCCTTAAATGTTAGTTCATTTTAAAAAATAAATGTGACATGTATTTCATACGTTATATTATTTGAGTTCTATTTGAATATATAAATAATTAAATAAGATATTCATGCATTCAAACAACATCTTTTTAACGTAGAACTTTTACAGTCTTCAACACGGACAGAAACCACTCGGTGGTGCAGACGTACAACGCGACGACGTACAAACTCTGCGACTACAACGACGCGTCGGACAGCGACACTGTCGAGTGGTCGGCCGGCGTGCCCGAGTTCAGCAAGGCGGCGGTGGCGGTGGCGGTCCCCCTCCTCAAGGAAGGCCCCACGTACTTCTTTTCGGGGGACTACGACGGCGAGCAGTGCCAGAACGGCCAGCGGCTCGCGATCAACGTCACGCATGGGCAGGGCCTGCCGGACAGTCTCAAGAACCCGTCCGACGAGTCGTCGCCTGCCCCCGCCAGTCCCGACGACGAGAACAGCGTTCCCGACACGGTGGTTCCGTCGAACTTCGACCATCCAACAACGACGACGACGACGAACGACACCGCCGTCGAGCCGACGTCTGACGCAGGGTTCCTAGTCTGGAATTTCAGCAGACTGATGAGTTTGGGTTCAGCTGTGCTTGTTACTGTTCTGTTAGTCCGCATTTGAGTGTGACTCAGTTCTCTCTTTTTCTGCTGCAGTTTGAGTGTTACTGCTACTATTTATTTATTTATTTATTTGTCGGAATAAATAGTTTTGTTGTGTGAATAAAAAGGCATAACAAATAATGTTATAGTCGAAATTATATGTTGCGATCGACTATATATTCCGAACCAAACATGCTAGAAAATTTTACCATTGATTGTATATTTCCAACTATATGTTGTTATATATTATAAGTAATACGTTTGTTAATACAAGATTATGATTAACTAGATGCTAAGTTGCAGAGATTATATGATTTGTGTGTTCAGCAAAGAGCAGGAGCAGCAGCAGGATAGAGTGCGCGTAAATGTACACAAAACCAAATAGAGAACTGAGAAGAAAAGAACAACTATAGGACATACTTAACAGACCTGATCGATCGATTTGAGATCGATGGATCTCCTAAACTACCAATTGACCGACTTTCAGTAGTAAATTGAACCAAACCGTCGTATCAACACAACCAACTTACAGCAATTCATCGCACCAGGAGTCGCTGTCGATGAAGTGAAGAACGAACTAGCTAACAGGTGGTTTGAAATGTGAGCGCGCAGTTCGGAGGCAACTAAATTGATTCAAACCAGAGTTGCGAAATCGTATCCAGTTGTTTTAAGCGGCGAACGAACACATGTTGAAAGGATATAAACATGAGACAAATATAAATTTTATGTTGGTGACTCCACAATAAAAAATATCAGCAGAAAAAAGAGTCGATCCAAATACTCGACTCTTATACAGAAAATGAACTAAAGAACATATTACATCAAAAATAGAGTTAAAAAGAAAATGCATGTTCCTCAAATCTAAGAAGCACACAACAAAAACACAAGGCCTTTTTTTTAGCACTAAAATTTTTAGCAATCAACTCAACTCACTCAAAGAAGTTCAGCTGATAAACTAAAGCTGACTATTTGTCAGTACAGCAATGTGTTAAAGATTGAGTATCATAAAAGGGAAAAGAAAAACAAAACACAAGTAGAATACAAGTTCATTGTACAAGATATACCAACTTTTAGAGATCTGCAGCTTTTGAAGGTAGTACAGACCATGAGACTGCAGCTTTGTTTCGTATTTTTTCCTTTCATTTTCTGCTTCAAGTTCAGATTAAAAAAAACTAGGCCAACTTGTTCTAATTATCTCTATTCTCCAGTTAGAAAATGTACCACTAAACTGAATATTGAAAAAGCAATTGATGAAGCAATAGAGATTGAAACATGAAAGAACAAAGTAGGTAAAACGTACTATATAAACTTATCTGAACTGTTGACCCATTTTGAATTGGCTACCGAATCTTTCAAAATTTTAATTTTACTATCTAACCTTTTGATCTATTTGATTTGAATCAATTTCTAACACTTTAACTTCAAAATTCAAGCTCATTTCTTATTTCAATAAATTTATAATCGTGAGAATTATACGAAATATACTAATTAAACTAATAAAGATAAACAATGCATTAATTTTTTGAAGTCAAAGCACGGTTGGCTGACTCAAGTTAATCAAACAAATTAAAATTGTTGAGTAGTAAATCAAAAGTTTGAAAAGTTCGGTAGCAGATCCAAAATAATACATAGTTCGTATAAGTTGTATGCGTTTTTACCGAAAAAGTATGCAGTAAATGATGTACCATATAATACAAAGATTCTACTTACCTGAGTATTGAATCTGGAGATCTAATTTAGACTAGTGAGTAATATGTTAGCAAGAAAAAGTTACATATTTACTAATTCATTCCAGACAAAAAAAAAAAAAAAAAAAAAAAAAAAAAAAAAAAAGTATGGAGAACCCCACAAGTTGAGGGAATAACTAAATATAACAAAAACACTATTATGTGTTAGATTTTATTTAGCCTTTTGATTTAAAACTTTTTTTTAAACTTTGGGCCTTATGGGTGGCCCAATATCAACGGGCTTTATCTGAAAGCCCATAAATAATTTTACCATATGTGATATTTAGTTTCATATTAGATACTTATCATATATAATAACAACTTATATATATATTTTTTTTCAAGTAAGAGTAAAGCCATCTTCAAAATACATGCGGGCATGAGCGGGATGGCGGCGAAATGAGCGGAAGGTCCTACGGACAACCCACCCAAAGGCCTCCTTAATAAGATACAACGGCTAATCCAAGATATAGCCGTTGGATCCTATCTGCCTATGGGGTGCTCGTGGCAGTTTTGCTCTGATCTATATATAAAGAAAAATGATTGAGAGATAGAATATATACAATACTATTGGATCATCTTCTACTCTGAGCTTTATAATGTATATTCTATTGCTTGATTTCTGAAAGTCGATACGGTTCGTTTTGCGCCATTCCGAAGTCGCGTTTTTAGACGAGGTGAACATTTATCGTTATATCGTTAGGAGTAATTGACAGAATCTCGCACATGAAAGGACAATCTTACTTTTAGGACAGTGCTTCGCATATCTTAACTCACATAACTCATCTAATTTCTATTATTTTTATATTATAATATTGTTGAATATTGCATGCAAACCTACAAAACTATTCTTCACATTTAAATACTGGTATTTAAATATTTTCAAATTTAAATTATTTTTAAAGTGATATTTTATTAAAAGAAAATAGAAATATTTTCCAACATTATGTATAGCAAAGATTCTAATTTAATCATCGGAATGAATTTAAGTCTAAAAATAGATAGATGACACATAAACATAACTTGATTTTTGCCATAATTGAATGCATGCATACAAATATTAAGAGTACTATCAACATGTCTTGGGCCTGAGAACGATTAAATATAAATATTAAAAAAATTATTGAACATAATAACTATTTTATATTATTTGAGAAGACTAAATAAGTCAATTCTCATTTCAAAATGCCATATAGTTAAGGGATTTTTATGGATATTTCTATTTATGAAAGGTAAAGTACATTTTGTACATTCAAAATAAAATGTACATCTTATATGTCATCCATTTTAAGATAGGGTAAAATTTACTAGTCACTTCAAAATGACTAGTGAAATAAATTTTATTCTTGAATAGATGCGGTATACATCTTACATCCCATTTGGTGTGTATCTAGGGGTGTAAAACGAATCGGGTGGCCCATGGGCGGCCCAGCCCGGCACGACTCCGGGCCGGGTCGTGGCCCGTCACGGTTGCTGTAGCACCATGCAGGGTTGGCCCGATCTGACTTTTCGAACCGTGCTGGGCCATTCCTACAAGGCCCATCGGCCCGGCCCGACCCGGCACGTCCCGTGATGGGCCTCAGCCGTGCTGGGCCAAGGTGCAGGCCGGTTGCCCGACACGACACGGCACGGCCCGTATGGCTAGGCCAGCACGGCCCGAACCCTAAGGCCCAGGGCGAGCTCTTGGCCCTTCTTCCCTTGAGCCCTTCTCCCAAGGTCTGGCAGACCTTGGGAGATGTGGTTTTCATCCAATGGATCAAAATTTTATGATCCATTGGATCAAAACCTTTTTCCAAATTTATTTTTTAAAATAAAAATTTATAAATAATTTTTAAAAATTTAAAATTTATTATTTTATAATTATTTTTATAAATTTATTTTGTTTTATCAAAATATAAAATTAAATAGAAATAATTTGTTATTTAGATTTTAAAATTATATATATACATATATATATATTAAAAAATAAAATAAAAATTTTAAAAGACCTGCCCGAAGCACGGCCCGACCCGGCATGGCCCATGCATTTCAGGCCGAAGGGCCGTGCTGGGCCGGATGTTTAGTAGCTATGGCCCGATATGACTCGGCCCGAATTTGAATCCAGGCTGAGTCGGACTGACCCTTGGCTCATTTCGGTCCGAAAAATGTGTGCCAGTCCGACACTGCCCACATTACCCCCTAGGTGTACCGGTGGCATTGCTGGAAAGTCAAAAAGAAAACAAAAAAATAATAAATAAAATATTAGTAGTCTTATATATTTTTAAAGTGACGTGTGTGCCGCCCGATCGGCATATCTTATATTTTTAAACTGACGTGTGTGCATTTCAAAAAAAAAAATAAACATTTATTTTTTCTATGTGATACAATGTATTTTTTTTATTTTGTCATTTTGTAGTTCAGAAAGCTATACACAACCATATTGTATGTAGTATATCTAAATTTTACGCCACCCGGTGTATTACTATATGGATTTATTATAAAATAAAATAACGTCTTATAATTTTTAAAAATTACACTTTATTATTCTATTTGACGATAAATATTTTTTATTACAATAAAAATAAAATTACAAGATAATTACTATCAACTCCATTTTGATTTTTAGTAACAAAGAAAAAAAATAGAAAAAAAAAAAAAAAAGACTACAATCTAAGAAAATAGGTAAATTACACGTTTGATTCTCAAACCATAATCCACTTGACATTTCGGTCATCTAAATTTTGATTTATTGTAATTTTTTTAATTTTTTTTTTATGATCAATTGTTACAGTTAAGTTTCGCATTCTAATTTAACTGACTAAATATTGACGAGTCATTGATATAAAAACGATACAGCATCTGAATTATTGCCGCAATATTAATCACAATACTGTCACGTCACTTTCATATTAGTGACGTATTAATATTTAGCAAACTAAGTTTAGATGATGAGACTTAGATTATAATAATTTAAAAAATTTAAATTAAAAATTACAACTAATTAAAATAGCTAGTGTGAATGATTGCATGTGGCCATAATACCTTTAACAATATAGAAATAGTACTATGTTTACTAGCAAATTTTTTTTTGACCCTTGAATGTTTAGGATTTAGTGTGGATTGATTGAATAGTAATAATTTAAAGATAAAAAAATTTTAGTGTGGATTGATTGAATAGTAATAATTTAAAGATAAAAAAATTGATAATAAATATTATTGATATACTATATATTTTATAGTATGAAAATTTTGAATAATTCGTCTATTTTAATTAATCACACCTACCCAGATCAATTAGGTTGCCACTAAAATCGTAAATCATCTCAGTTTTAAAATGAAGAGATTAAAGATTGAAACACTCGTAACAATCTCAATTTGTTTATTTTATTTTATATTATACGGTATAGTTTAGAATTATATATATATATATAGAGGAGTGCTAGGTGTACACCCCCAAATGGGGTGTACATCCTACACCCACCCATCCTAGGGTGGGTATTCATCCACTCGTCACTCGATGTGACGAGTGGAATTCACCCACCCCTAGGATGGGGTGGGTGTAAGATGTACACCCCATTTGGGGTGTACATCTAGCATTTTCCATATATATATATATATAATCGTAATGATAATTTTATATTATTTTAATTATCTCTAATATATTAAGTTGTTGAAGTCAAAAAAATCGTCATATGGTAAGAAGGACGAATGACGGTTAACGTAGTCAACTGGCTCAGCCGAATCAAAAGATAGAGCGTGGTGAACAAATTAATTGGTCAGCTAGGTCAATCGACTCAGACAAAGGTAATACACTAGAGCCAAGAAAAAACATCCGAATCTCGAACAAAATATAGGCGGGAATTGATCAAGACTAACCGTGGTATCAGTCAACCAATTTGTGAACCGACTGAAAGTAACGATTGAGACCAAGCAAGATGAGAAAGTAACGCCTAATATTAAGCATGCGGAATTATGAGACATGGAGTCCGTGACCGACATGATTCTGGCCCAAACACATTCCAACAGACGCGGCTGAGAATTACATCATTGTCCAAAATGACGAGTGATTTCAACAGGAGACATGACCGTGTCATTACCTGCGAGCAATCTCAAAGGGAATCATAGACGGATTTTTCTCTGAGAAATGGTCCTACAATCTCTTAAGCCGGCTACTACTGTTATTTTTTTTTTCTTTCAATTCCTGCATGCATCTATAATTTTTTTTAGACTAGATTTATAATCTTTTTTTACTGCTTTTCTAGTGTTATTTTAATATTTTTTTATGAGTAGGTTTAATCTGTAATCGGTTCCAAATCTTTGTAAACAGTTTTTTTCCAAGCAATATAAGTTGATTCGACTCTTTAGGCCGAGTCCATTTTCTGAAACTTGTCGAGTTCTAGTTCGAGAACCGGTTCGGTTCTTCTAAACCGAACCTTCTGCTTGAACTCAATTTCATATTTGATTGAGAAGAATCAAGTTGAGCAAATCCCTCCTCAATTCGATCACTTGATCTGAAGCGCACTTCAGAATGCCAGTTTGCAGCCAATTTACGACCGGATGCAATCAGCGTTCAAATTTTGGTTTGCTCCCAAACATAAATATTGTTGGGTTTTAATTAGTTTTTGTGATTCAAAACTTGTGTTTTGGCCTTTGGGCTTTTCTGGGCAGCCCAATATCAATGGGCTTTGCCTGGGAGTCCAAATCCATTTCCTCTCTACATGTGATATTTAGTTCCACATCGAAAATTCATCACATGTAGAGTGGGTTTATTTACTCCCTCTCTTGTGTATGTATAGGTAAGGAATTGGGAGCAAGGCTTTTCCAATACACACACGGGCCGGGCCTGCGTGTTTTTGACTTGGTCCATTTGACTTTTGCCTACATTGGGAATTTGTTTCTCGGGCTATCCAAAGGCCTTTCTTGGGAAGGGCCTTTGTGGGCTGCCCGAGAAAGGACCCGTTGGAGCTTGTCTCCTGTGAGTTTTGGGCTCTTTAAAAAGAGAGCTTGTGAGCTTAAGGAAAATGAGAGAGATAGCATCTTCTCTTAAGCTTCAAATTCTCCTCTCTAATTTGCAGATTTACACACAGTTCCTCTTTGAGTTTATATTTTTGCTGGATCTCTGAAAGTTGTTGGGTTCGCTACGCACTATCCCGGAGTCGTTGCCGACGGGGTGGACAGTGGTCGTTGTATCGCTAGGGGTGATTGCCGGAAAGTTGTTGGGTTCGCTACGCACTATCCCGGAGTCGTTGCCGACGGGGTGGACAGTGGTCGTTGTATCGCTAGGGGTGATTGCCGGAGCCTCGCACGTGGAGGGGCAATCTCGCTTCTAGGACAGTGCTCACGCACGCCTCAACATTCACAAGCTTCATCTAAACTTTGATTTATAATATTTTGAGTTTAAATTAAATTTAAATTATTTAAAAGAATTAATTTGAAAAGATAAAAGATTTTTTCTAACAATCTAGAAGCGAGATTACATTCATTTTATCTTTTCATATAATTAGTAAAATACTGTTGCCTTGTGATTAAGATAAATATTTAATTAGTTTATTAAATAGTTCATTTTATATACTCTGTTAGTACGTACTGCTTTTGAAAAATTGTTAGCATACTTATATTATCCGTACTACTTAAATAGTTTATTTTATATATTCTGTTAGTACGTACTGTTCATATAATTAGTAAAATTGTTACTCTAATACTGTTAACTATAACAGTGTCCGTACTACTTATATTTACTATTGTGTTGGCATAGTACACTGTTAGCATCATTTAATTATCAAAATATTGTTAAGTACTGTTACTACATAAGAGTTAGTACACTGTGGTCTTAAGCTTACATATTCTATACTGCTGCATAATTTAATCTACTGTTCGTGTAATTGTTTAGAATTTCTGTTCGTACTATTACTATAGATTCCACTACACAGTTATTTATCTAAACAGTTAATTGTTTTATTACTGTTAGTATTTAATCATTCTTATATTTTTTAATTGAATATTAATGTGTAGTTGATCTTCACACTGTTTAATATTTAATTCTTTTAACACTGTTAATTAAAACATAGTTAAACTGTTATTTAAACATTAGTATAATTATTGTTGATTAAATTTAAACCTATCAACTTAGATTAACTGTTTTTAAACCGAGAATAATTTTGTGACATTATTTTAGATTATTGATTAAACAGATTGGAGGATTCGTATTCGGCGAAACCTGTTACCTTTGATGGTCGTAATTTTAGAAGGTGGCAGAATCAAATGTGATTCTGGCTCACCACGCTGGGACTTGTTTCTGCTATCTCAGATCCTATTGAGAATGGTAATGAAACTGCACCTGATAGTGCCATTCAGTCTGTGGCAAATCGCCCTCAGACTCGCAGCCAGTCTCAGAGTGCTCCTACTCCTCCTGGTGTTGCACCTGCACCTTTACCTGTGCCTCCTACTGATCCTACTATGATTAATTATCATTGTCTGAACCGGATCCTTAGCACCCTATCTGATAAGCTTTATGATATTTACTGTAGTAGTCTGACTGCTAGGGAACTCTGGATTTTCTTAGAACAAAAGTATGGCCAGATTGATCCTACTAAGAAGAGATACCAAGCTTCAGATTTGCTCAAGTTTGAATTGATAGATAGTAAACCAATTTTTGACCAACTACAGGATTTTGAGTACATTATTGAGCAGCTTAGATCTAGTGGTATAGATCTAGATGAGAGTTTTCTAGTTGTCACTTTAATAGATAAGTTGCATCCTTCCTGGTCTAGCCATGCCAATGATCTGAACCACAATCAAAGAGAACTTTCCCTGAATTTTGTCCTAAGATCTCTTAGGATAGAAGAAACCAGCCGAGCTAGAGATAAGAAGCCTAGCGAGCATTCTACCCAAGCCAACCTAGTTGAGAACCCGAAACCTAAGGGTAGAAATTTCCAACCCTTTAGGAACTTTAAGAAGAAGCTTTTCCAACATAGAAAATTCAACCCAAACTTTAAGAAGCCTTCACCTAAGGGGAGTGGAGTGAATTCTGGATGCTTTGTGTGCGGGAAGACGAACCACTTTGCGAAGGACTGCTATTATCGCAAGACTCGACCTTCCGCGCCAAAGAAGAAGGGAGCTCCTCCTGAGCGTCAGCTGAACATGTTGACTGATGTACCCAACCTTTCTGACTCCACTATCAAGTTAGGAACTAGCTTACCCGAGGTTAACCTTGCTCTTGGTTCTTCTGATTGGTGGATTGACAGTGGAGCAAATGTACATGCTTGCTCTGACCGTTCTTGATTTTCCACTTATCAGGACTCAAGTGGAGGATCGGTGAACATAGGAAATGCAGCATCTTCGCGCGTGCTTGGGACTGGTCGAGTGGACCTAAAGTTGACCTCTGGGAAGACTCTTTCCTTGCACGGCGTGCATCATGTTCCTGATCTTAGGAAGAACTTGATTAGTGCATCTCATTTAGTTCAACAAGGTTTTAAGTTTGTTTTTGAATGTAATAGGGTAGTAATTACTAAAGGTGTGAACTTTATTGGGAAAGGATTTTTGAGTGATGGTTTATTTAAGCTTTCTGTGATGACTTCTACTATTAATGAAAGTTTGATTTTGAATGTTGTTTCATCTGATGTTTGGCATGGAAGATTGGGACATATGAATTTTAATACTATTAAGAGATTGATTAATTTTGATTTAATTCCTAAGTCTGTTTCAAATGATCATAGATGTGAAATATGTGTGCAAGCTAAGGAACCTAGAAGACCATTTAGATCTATAGATAGAGATTCTGATCTGCTAGAACTTATACACAGTGATGTTTGTGATGGATGTAGACCCAGTAGGGGTGGAAGCAAATATTTTGTAACATTCATTGATGATCATTCAAAGTATTGTTATATTTATCTGATTAAGAATAAAGATGAAGTTTTGAATAAATTTAAGATCTATAAAGCTGAGGTTGAAAATCAATTGGATAAGAAAATTAAGATTTTAAGATCTGATCGAGGAGGTGAATATACATCAAATGAGATGACTATTTTCTGTCAAGAATTTGGAATTGTACATCAAGTGACTGCACCTTATACACCTCAATCTAATGGAGTAGCTGAAAGGAAAAATAGAACTTTGATGGATATGGTAAATCCAATGATTATTAGTTCTGGTGCACCCGAGAACTTGTGGGGTGAAGCTTTGATGACTGCTTGTATAATTCTTAATAGGATTCCCCACAAGAGTTCTTCTGTTTCTCCTTATGAAATTTGGAAGGGTAGGAAACCTAATTTGAATTATTTTGAAGTGTGGGGTTGCCTAGCTAAAGTAAAGATTCCCGAAAATAAGAAGAGAAAGATTGGTCCTAAGACTGTGGATACTGTTTTCTTAGGCTATGCAGATGGTAGTAATGCTAATAGATTCTTGGTGGTAAATTCTGAGGTTAATGAGATTTCTAACAATACAATTATTGAAGCTAGAGATGCAGTATACTTTAAGGATATCTTTCCTTTTAGAACTAGAATAGATAGACCTGTTCATGTGGAGACTATAGGTGGATCTAGTAGACTTAGTACTAGTGAACTTATAGAAGAGTCTGAACCTAGGAGAAGTAAGCGTCCTAGGATTGAGAAGACTTTTGGTGATGATTTCTGTATCCTTCTTATAGTAGATACCCCTTTCACCTTTGACCAAGCTATGACTTCTGTAGATGCATCATTTTGGAAAGAAGCTGTTAAGTTGGAGATGCAATCTATTCTACAGAATCATACTTGGGAGTTATCTGATTTACCTATAGGTTGTAAGCCTGTAGGATGTAGATGGATTTTTAAGAAAAAATTGAAACCAGATGGGTCTGTAGATAAGTATAAGGCTAGACTTGTAGCTCAGGGTTTTTCCCAGAAGTCTGGTGTAGATTATTTTGATGTTTATGCTCCTGTAGCTAGGATTACTTCTATTAGGATTCTGCTAGCTTTAGCCTCTGTCCATAATTTGATTATTCATCAGATGGATGTTAAGACTGCTTTTCTAAATGGTGATTTAGCGGAAGAGATTTATATGAAGCAACCTGAGGGATTTATTGTTGCTGGACATGAAAACAAAGTTTGCAAGTTGACAAAATCTTTATATGGACTTAAACAAGCTCCAAAGCAATGGCATTTGAAATTTGACTCTTTAGTTGTGAAAGCTGGTTTTCATGTGAACATGTCTGATGAATGTGTGTACTCTAAGGAATACAATGGACAGATAGTAATCCTATGTTTGTATGTTAATGATATTTTGATCTTTGGAACAAATATGGATGTGATAATGGATGTTAAGAAATTACTTAATAATAATTTTGATATGAAGGATCTTGGGCAAGCTGATGTGATTCTGAATATGAAGATCATAAGAAAATCAAATGAAATTATTATGAGCCAATCTCACTACAGTGAACAAGTGTTAAAGAAATTTGGATATTTTGATTCCAAGATTGTTGTAACACCTTATGATCCTAGTGTACATCTTAAGAAGAATAAAGGTGATCCTATAGGACAGAATAGGTATGCTCAGATTATAGGATCTCTAGGTTATCTTGTAGATTACACTAGACCTGATTTAGCCTATGCTGTGAATAGATTGAGAAGATATACTCATAACCCAAATAGAGAACATTTGAATGCCTTAGAAAGAGTTTTGAAATATCTGAAAGGCACTGTATCTTATGGATTGCATTTTTGTGGATTCCCTGCTGTATTAGAAGGATTTAGTGATGCTAACTGGATAAGTGATACAGCTGATGTGAAATCAACCACTGGTTTTGTTTTTCTCCTTGGTGGAGCAGCTGTTTCTTGGAAGTCATCAAAACAATTATTGATAGCTAGAAGTACAATGGAATTTGAGTTAGTAGCTTTAGATACCACTGTAGCAGAGGCTAAGTGGATTAGAGAATTTCTGTATGACTTGCCACTGATGGAGCGACCTTTGGCACCTGTCTGTATACATTGTGATTGCAAATCTGCCATTGACAAGTGTGCTCAAGAAAATGTGGAAACAAAGATGAATAGATTTCTGAAAGTAAGACAAAAGTATATTCGGCAGAATATTAAGGAAAATGTAATTGCATTGGAATTTGTGAGATCTGCAAAGAACCTAGCTGATCAGCTTACTAAAGGTTTATCTAGGACAGTGATCCTAAAATCGTCGAGGGGGATGGGGCTTAGCCCACAATAGAAACTACCGGCGACGGCAACCCAACCTCTTGGAGGTTCAATGGGTAGAAATAAGTCGAATTGGTAGTTGTGTGGAGCACTGATTTTATATACTCATCCCTATAGGGACAGTGCTCATTTATGCAAGTGGATAGTAATGGTTCTTACCCTGAATGGTTCCGAGACCCTTGAGGCAGGGTGTGATCTTGCAGGCACCCTTATCAGGACCTACTATATGTGTGTAGTTGTGAGGCCGCGACTGTGGGAAGAGGGCGGTTCCCTAAAAACACACATGAAGCGGTTGGAGCGCATGGCCATAAAAGCGCTAACCCGCATAGAACCTAAACGACTGTACCATGTGTACTGTTTGTGGAAATCCAATTCACCGGCCTTGGTTCAAGGCGAAGTCCACCATTGTGCCCTCAGATGTACATAGACCTGTACTAAGTGAAGGTTCAAACCCGAAAGGTACCTTCGCCGAATACGTGGTATAAGGGATCCAGCTTCTGTTTTAGTTTTTGTATTTCTTTTACTTTATTTTGTATTTCGTTTTTACAAGTTTTAAATCATGTGGGGATTGTTGGGTTTTAATTAGTTTTTGTGATTCAAAATTTGTGTTTTGGCCTTTGGTCTTTTCTGGGCAGCCCAATATCAATAGGCTTTGCCTGGGAGCCCAAACCCATTTCCTCTCTACATGTGATGTTTAGTCCCACATCGAAAATTCATCACATGTAGAGTTGGTTTATTTACTCCCTCTCTTGTGTATGTATTGGTTAGGAATTCGGAGCAAGTCTTTTCCAATACACACACGGGCTGGGCCGGGCCTGCGTGTTTTTGACTTGGTCCATTTGACTTTTGCCTTTAATGCCTACATTGGGAATTTGTTTCTCGGGCTACCCAAAGGCCTTCCTTGGGAAGGGCCTTTGTGGGTTGCCCGAGAAAGGACCCGTTGGAGCTTGTCTCCTGTGGGTTTTGGGCTCTTTAAAAAGAGAGCTTGTGAGCTAAGGAACATGAGAGAGATAGCATCTTCTCTTAAGCTTCAAATTCTCCTCTCTAATTTGCAGATTTACACACAGTGATTTTCCTCTTTGAGTTTATATTTTTGCTGGATCTCTGAAAGTTGTTGGGTTCGCTACGCACCATCCCGGAGTCGTTGCCGATGAGGTGGACAGTGGTCGTTGTATCGCTAGGGGTGATTGCCGGAGCCTCGCACGTGGAGGGGCAATCTCGCTTCTAGGACAGTGCTCACGCACGCCTCGACATTCACAGACTTCATCTAAACTTTGATTTATAATATTTTGAGTTTAAATTAAATTTAAATTATTTAAAAGAATTAATTTGAAAAGTTAAAAGATTTTTTCTAACAAATATAACATAAGAATAATTCTATTCCTCTAAAAAGTTGGAATAGTTGTTCTTAAATTATTCTAAAATTACTTAAATAATTTAGTTTGGTCGGAATATCTATTGATATTATTTTTTTTATATTATTTAACAAAATAGCGGAAATAACATTCGATGTTAATTTCTGATTTATTCTAAAACTAAATGAAGCCTTAAGATAGTAATTGGTCAAAAAAAAAAAAAATTATTTCAGGAATAGAGGTCAAAATATTATCTAACAAAAAGGTTTATTGAGGATATATATATATATATATATATATATATATATATATATATATATATATATATTACTCTTTAATTTTGTGTTTAGTTGGATGTAGTAGAAATTAGAGAATTTTAAACAGCTATGATTAAAATAGTGGGATACATTGGTTATCTAATTACATATGGAAATTTTGTAAAGTTACAGTAGTTAAGAACCCACGCAATATTACAATTTAATAATAAATTATAATTAATATTCAATATTATTTTATTAGTCTGCTTATTAATTAAATAAATTTAAATAAAAATAATTTAAATTGGTATATATATATATATATATATATATATATATATATATATATATATATATATATATATATATGAGTGTCAACGAACCGAACACGAGTGAGCTGGGGTCGGTTCGTGTTCGGCTCGTTTAATAAACGAGCCGGTGTTCGGCTCGTTTAATAAACGAGCCGAACACGAGCTGGCTCGTTTAAATATCGAGCTAAAAAATTCGGCTCGTGTTCGGTTCGTTTATTAACGAGCCGAACACGAGCTGGCTCGCGAACAACAAGTTTAATTTTCATTTCTATTATTAGGTGTAAAGTTGAAAGAAAATTTAAAATAAAAATTTTAATCTAATAATTAAAATTCATAAAAAAATTTATGACCTAAAATCTAAATAGTAATATATATATATATATATATATATATATATATATATATATATATTCGAGCGGTTATCGAGCCGAACACGAGCGAGCTGACCCAGCTCGTGTTCGGCTCATTTATTAAACGAGCTGAAAAATTCAGCTCGTGTTCGGCTCGAAATGAACTCGAGATCGAATCGCTCGTTTAGTAAAGTCTAAACGAGCGATTCGATCTCGAGCTCATTTCGGGCCGAACACGAGCTGGCTCGCGAACAGCGAACTGGATTGTCATCCCTATATATATATATATATATATATATATATATATATATATATATATATATATATATATATATATATATATATAAATTTTTATAAGAGTTTATTAGTAATTAAATTATTTTATAAAAATATATGTGAAAAAGAATAGAGAAAAAACTTTTAAAATAATTTTAAAAAATTAATAAAATAATAAAAAAATGAAATAGTAAAGATTATATTGCTCCATACACCGGAATGTATAAATATATCTTACATACTATACCGTATTCATAAAATTTTATTATAAAAATTAAAATTCTCTAATTTTTTATATATAGATTTTTTATTTGGTGTAGATCACATTTATTATATTAAATTTTAATTTTACAATATTAATTTCTGAAAAGTAAGTTCAACTCACTCGATGCATACTTAATAGATCGGTGCAGGTAATAATTTAATAATTTTTAAAGTGGGATGGTGAGGGAGAAGTGGTTTTGCACACTGAGTGTGTAAGTAAATCTTATGTATTGTATTTCTAAAACTCTATTATAAAAATATAAATTAAGGTTAATTACATACGTCTTTCTGTAAATATATCGAATAACAGATATATATCCCTACAAAGTTCAACTTTCATATTTATCCTTTCAAAAGTCCAACGTTATTTATACGGTTTATTATCGTTAGTTTACTGTTTATTTTTTAACAGATTATATGTAAAATAACAATTTTGTCCTTTCAAAAATGTCACTCTAAAAAATAATACAGAAATATCTAGAAGGGTAAAAAGATAAATTTATCTCACTAACTAACCAAGATTAAGTATTTAATCTATTGCTAAGTAGATTTTTCTAACAGAGATAGAAGGTAGGGATATATATTAATAATGTTAGACTTTTGAAAGGATAAACAGGAAAAGTTGAATTTTGTAGAAATATATCTGCTATTCGATATGTTTACAGAAAGCCGTATGCAATTAACCCTATAAATGATGTAGCTTTGTGTACACAAACTTTTTATATGGTTTATATTGCACCTATTGGAATAGATTTTGATTTTACAATATTAATCGTTAAAAAATAAATAGATATTTGTAAGGAAATTTTCTGCATTTTAGCCTTTTTTATTTTCCATACATTAAATCAGTTTTTTTTTTTAAAAAAAAATTATTTTTCAGATTCAAATGGAAATTGATATAATCTGTCAATTGCAGGAGTAATAGCAGTTATTGCAAATTCAGATGTGAATTGAAGTAATGATCCTCCAATCTCAGGCTCTTCTCTATTTCCATCTCTGCAGCAGGACACAATTGGCAGACTGCATTTACTGCATCAGGTTTTTGGTCAAGTTCATGTTTTGTACCCCCAAAACAATCTTTGAAATATATTTGAATTCAACATTTTGAGATCTGCAAATTAAAACATGGTTCACTAATTTGAGTGCTTATTTAATGCAAAGAAACTATTATCCTCTATGTAAACAGATAATGGGATAATGCCATTAATAAAGTTGTCAATGTTTGTAGTGTGTGCAGATACTGGTCGGCAAAATTCTGTTGGGAATCTGGTACTCGCTCCGATACCAGATTTTGTAAATCCACAATCTGCTCCGATACCGAAATCCACGCCGGTATCGTCTAATGTTGGAATTCCGCAACGGAAGCGTCAAATCGAATTTTTACCATAAATCCGTACTCTCAATAAAACTGGAACTAATACAACCATATAAAGAAGAAAAATCAAAACGAAAAATATACAAGTAAATAAGATTCATTAACCAAGAGAAGGATTACAACGACTCATCTTCTGCAATAGAGTAGCTTCAACCCGAGCTCTCCTCCTGAATCTCCCTCACCCTTCTCTCGTCTTCTATAAATCTAGGAGACTTCTCTCTTTGAACGCACCCGTATGTGCATCCAAAATTATGGGCACCTTGGTCATGTCATATGGATGTGGCTAAACCCTATATCCCACCACCTCCATGTCACATGAGTGTGGTTAAACTCTACCACCACCACCGTGTCGTATGGGTGTGACCACCACCAAAATAATTGTACCTACGCTATATTTATAGCTTATATTAAAAGCTATCCAAATCATATTCTAAATAAATTTTTATTCTAATTAATATTTAAATCTTAACAAATTTATCTCCAACATATTTAAATATTAATCTTAATCTAATTAGAATTCAACTACAAACTTAATCAAATTCTAACAATTTTCACCTTGATTTGATTTGTAGTCTTCAATCACTGCATCGAGCTCTCCGCCGCTCCACCTTGAGCGACTGCATCTCCGTACAATTCGATCTCGCTTTTGGACCCTCTTAGCTCCACCTGAAGCCGAAAAATCACATACCTTCGAGTCCAACACTCCTAGCGAGATCAAATTGTGACGCCTCTCTTGATGATCGGTAATCCAGTACTTTGATGTTGATCTCTCCTGAGGATCGGTAATCTTTATCTCTGATACCAATTGTTGGGAATCTGGTACTTATCCCGATACCAGATTCTGTGAATCTACAACCCGCTCCGGTACCGCAATCCACGCCGGTACCGCCTAGTGTTGGGATTCCGCAACGGAACCGTCAAATAGGATTTTTACCATAAACCCATCCCCTCAACAAAATTGGAACCAATACAACCATATAGAGAAGAATAATCAAAACAGAAAATATGTTGGTGAAATAAGATTTATTAACCAAGAGAAGGATTACACCGACTCCTCTTCTACAATAGAGTAGCTTCAACCCGAGCATTCCACCTGAGTCTCTCTCACCATTCTCTCGTCTTCTATAAACCTAGAAGACATATTTCTTTGAACGCATCCGTATGTATATCCAAAATTATAGACACCTTGACCATGCTATATTGGTGTGGCTAAACCCTAGCCCCACCACCTCCATATCACATTGGTGTGGTTAAACTCTACCACCACCACCGTGTTATATAGATGTGACCACCACCAAAATAATAGCACCTATACTATATTTATAGTTTACATCAAAAGCTATCCAAATCCTAGTCTAAATAAATTTTTATTCTAATTAATATTTAAATCTTAACAAACTTATCTCCAACAGATTTAAATACTAATTTTAATCTAACTAGAATTCAACTACAAATCTAATTAAATTCTAACAAATTCTGATACAGAGTATTAAGTCAAATTACTCTATTTTTTAAAAAAAATAGTTAAAACTCTTTTAAAAAATATTCTATTCATCTCGTCACTTCCCAACACTTCCCTCCTTCGTTCACTTTCATTCTCCCCTCCTATCGTCTCCCCTCCTCCCTTTCCCTCTACTCCTTCCAACGGCGACACTGTCGTCGTCGACACTGACGCTGTCGCCGACAACGACGACGATGCCGATGCCATCACCGACATTAATGCTGATGCTGATGCTGATGCTGTCGCTACCGACAACGATGAGAACGCCGCTCCTGCTAATGGCCATGGCGGTAGGAGGAATAGTAGGAGAAGAGGGATACAAACTATGGTGGCAGTGGAAATGGATCGAAGGAGGAGGAGAAGGAGATGATCGCCACCACTGCCTTATGAATCACGGAGAATGGGATGGGGAGAGGGAGTCCATATGCGAGAAAAGGATAGTGTACTATTTGGATCCCAATTGATTATTTTTTTGGTATTTAATTGTTACGACAAAAATCCTTCATGATCTCAGTGGATGAAAAACTCAAGCAATGAGATAGTGGCAAACTAAAATAAAGTCGAAGCCAAATTTATGATGTTTTAAAATTTGTGATGAAATTTATTATTTTAAAATTTGTGATGGATAAGAAGCTTACAATTATTATAATATTTGTTTAATTATTTTATTTTTATTTATGGTTAATTTTTTTTTTCAATTTGATACAATCTATTAATGAGTTTTTTTTTTCATACTTTGATCCGAAAATGAAAAATTTTGTTTTAATTAATACAATTTTTTATTTTTTATTTTTTGAGAGAAAGGCAGCATGCTGCCGCTTCATTCATGGTGAATATGAATTTAGCAAGGGGGCAGCCGGCAAAGGCCGGCCGGCGAAAAAAAAAAAAAAAAAACTTACAGATAGAAACGAGACCACTGCGAGCGGCAAGTTCTGATATCTGCGAGGGTCGCGGCCAGGCTGCGGCTTTTGCTGTCAAATATCCTTCTGTTTCTTTCAAGCCAAACCAGCCACCAAGTGGTCGCAATCGTGACAAGAGTTCTGCTGCCCCAGGCCCCTCCTATGTGGGAACTTCCATCCCAGAGGAAGCCGGCAGATGGGCAACTCCTGATCCCTGCTTTGTCGAGGAGAAGGGCCTTTAGGAGAGTGTTGGCGAAGTTGCAATGGAGAAAAAGGTGGTCAGCTGATTCGGTGGGGTCGTTGCAGAATGTGCAGCAAAAGGGTCCAGTCCAGTTCCGTTTCTGGAGGATGTCTCTGGTCAGGACCCTTCTGCGTAGCACGAGCCACACAAAGATTTTGACTTTCAGAGGTAGTTTGATGGTCCAGAGTCTGTTGAAACGGTCGTCAACTACTCCGGAGTCTTGCAGGAAGCGGTACAGAGACTTTACTGTAAACTTTCCAGAAGAGGTCCAGCGCCAGAGGAATTCATCATTAGAGATGGAGAGGTCGAGGTGTGCGGTGAGCGTTTGCAACTCCAGGATGGATTCCCCGATGACAGCGTCGGTCGTGTCAACCCCCTCTAGGATTCGCGCCCAGTTCCAGCCATTGTGGTCAAGACACTCATCCACCCGAAGAAACTTGTTGGTAGTCTGCGAGAAGATAGTAGGAAATTGGGATGCTAGGGGCGAAGTCCCAATCCACGTGTCTGACCAGAGTTCCGTCCGTGCACCATTTCTCACCACGTGTGTCGTGCTACGCTTGAAGAGTTCCCTTGTGCCAACCACACTTCGCCACCAGTGTGAGAAGGGAGAGAATGAGGATCCCTCACTCAATGGCTTTCGACGGTGGTAGTAGAGCCTGTTGACAAGGGGTTCCCAAGGTGTTGTATCCGCGGACAGGAATCTCCACCACCATTTTGCTAGCAGAGCCGTGTTCATACTTTCCAGATTCAGTACTCCTAGGCCCCCATCCTTCTTTGCCCTGCAGACAGTCATCCAGTTGACCAAACAATTACCTCCAGACGTTGATCGCAGGCTACTCCAGAAGAAGGCTCGGCGGAGTGAGTCAATTTTTTTGATGACCCAGGTGGGTGCTCTGAAGACGGAGAAAAAGTACAGCAGGAGATTAGACAGCACCGAGTTGACCAGGGTCAGCCTTCCCCCAAACGATAGTAGCTTTGCTTGCCACCCGGTGATTCTTTGGTCAATTCTGGAGACGACAGAAAGCCAATCTTCTTTCCGAATGCTTCCCTTGTTGAGTGGCAGGCCTAGGTATTTGATCGGTAGTTGACCCAGTTTGCAGTTTAGTAGCGCTGCAAGTCGCTCGCCCTTGTTGGTCTTGTTGCCCAGGTAAAGAAGCTCCGACTTCGCCAAGTTGATCTTCAGCCCAGAGGCCCATTCGAAGGTCCGCCACAGAAATCGGAGGTTACGAATTTGTCTGGCTTTGGCCTGACAGAAGAAGATAGTGTCGTCAGCGAATTGGATCAGTGAAGTTTCAGAATCCCTCGAAGGCCCAACGCCCGTAAGCAGTTTGTTCTCAAGTGCTCTGTTTGTCATGCGCGCCAGGCCTTCTGCCACTAGGAGATAGAGGAAGGGTGAAAGGGGGTCACCCTGGCGGAGCCCCCTCTTCATTTTGATCCATTTAGTGGTGGTGCCGTTGACTAGAATGGCTACTTTGCCATTGGCCGTGCATTGGTCAATCCACCCGCACCATTTTTGATTGGCACCTAGACACTGGAGTACATGCTTGAGGAAATTCCAGCTTACGCAATCAAAAGCCTTCTCGAAGTTCACCTTAACTCCGACGCAGTCAATGTGTTTTCTGGCACCCCAACTGATGAGCTCGCTGGCAGTGACGAAGGAGTCGAGGATAAATCTGCCTTTGACGAAGGCAAACTGAACCGGGGAGATGATCTTGTCCAGTACACTGAGGAGCCTGTTCGTAAGCACCTTGGAGATAATCTTCTGGACGCAATTGAGGAGGCTGATGGGCCGGAAGTCATTGGCCGTGCTCGCCCCTTCGGTTTTGGGAATCAGGCAGATGTGGGTGTAGTCAAATGGGCCCGTGTTTAAGGTGCCTTCGAAGAGGTCATCGAAGACTTTAAGGAGATCAGCCTTGATGATGTCCCAGAACCTGTGGTAGAAAGCCATGCTGAATCCATCTGGTCCCGGCGCTTTGTCCCCACTCATCTGGAAGGTTGCTTTGCGGATTTCTTCCTGGGTGAAGGGGGCAGTGAGGAACTCCGCGCTCAAAGCGGTCTTATCCGGAAAGAGGTCACTCCAGTCTCCGCACTGTGGAGACGGAAGAGTGTCTGGTGCGAAGCGAGCCCTGAATTTCTCGAAAAAGTAGTCGCACTTATCCGAATCCCTATCGAGAACAACCCCGTCATCCGTAATGGTCCCAATACGGTTGGCTCTCTGCCTACCGTTGGCCATTGCATGAAAGAATTTTGTGTTGCCATCCCCTTCTTTAAGCCAATGCTGCTTAGCTCTGGTACTCCAAAGAATCTCTTCTTCCACTAAGATGCCTTTCAGTTGGCTTTTGAGTTTGGCACACAACGCATGCTCGCTGGGCGTCAGGCTTTGGAGTTCCTCAAGAACGTCCAGTTTATGAATCTCCTCTGCCACCTCCCTATTTGCGTTGCGGATGCTGTGGAAGTTAGTGGCCCGCCATTCTTTGATACGCTTGCGGCAGTGCCTAAGCTTTGCATTGAAGGTTAGGATGCTCCCTTGTCTCCCTTGCTTGGTCTCGATCTCTTGCCACCAAATGGGTACCAGCGAGATGAAGTCAGATCTGGTCAGCCAGACCTTCTCAAATCTGAAGGGGCTGGTGGGGTGGCTTGTAAGCGTTCTGAGGAGGAGGGGGAGTGATCCGAGGTGATTCTGGGGAGAGCCGAGACCGAACAAAGAGGGAAGGAAAGGTCCCAATCCGTTGAGATCAAGAAGCGATCAAGTTTAGCGAGGGAGGGGGGTTCTGCATATTGGACCACGTGAAGCGCTGGTTGAGCAGAGGGAGGTCCACCAATTCAAGCTCGTTGATCAGGGAGGAGAACAAGGTCATAAGGCGGTTACACCAGCGGCGGCCCTGTCTTTCGGTCTGGGAGCGCGTAAGATTGAAGTCCCCGCAGATTGCCCAAGGACCAGGGCAGGAAGATTTAAGAGCACTGAGCTCACGACAGAACTCGTCTTTCCCTTCCCAAGATGGCGGCCCGTACACGTTGGATAGGTAGAAGATGAAGCCGTTGAGTGCATAAGTCAGGCGTAAGGTAAGAGAGTGGTGGCGCACGAGAACCGCAGAGCAGGAGAAGTGTCTGGAGTTCCAGCAAGTGGCGAGGCCGCCCGAGGCTCCCGAAGAGGGGATAAGGTGGCATTTGTCGTAGCCCGGTCCAGCAATGGAGGAGAGAAGTTGACGCGAAAGTTTAGTAACCTTAGTTTCTTGAAAACAAAGGACTGCCACTTTAAGGTCACAGACGACTGACTTGACTAGGGCCCGATTAGAGGGATCATTCAACCCTCTAACATTCCATGAGCAAATGAAGACACCAGACGACAAGATACACGCGGCCAGGCGCTCAGTACGCATGGCCAGTAAAGTCGTAGAGAGAGGAGCCAGTAAAGTCCATGAGCAAAATTTTTATATTTTTTTATATAAATATTAAAATATAATATTTTTTAAGAGTCCTGGTAGGCAATTGCAGTATTTAAATACAGAGTTTTATTTTTCATTGTAATAGATTAATATGAAGTTCTAATATTCTAAAATTTTATGAAAAATATAATTTTTTTTTTGCGAAAACTCCACTCCCTTCTTTTTTTTTCAAAATTATATTGTAAAACTTACTTTTGCAAAAACTCCAATCCCTGTTTTGGCAATCTATCAATACAGATTATTTTATTCTGTTTTTTGAAAAGTGCTTTGGCGGCCCGTTTTTGAAAACTTACATTCTAAACGGGCCGCCAAAGCACTTTTCAAAAAACAGAATAAAATAGTCTGTATTGATAGATTGCCAAAACAGTAAAATATAAAATAATTTATTCACGAAACATAAAATTTTTAAGATATCAAATACACTGTAAAATACAAGCTCTGGAGTAGAATCTACAAGTTAAAAATTATATCATTAAGAGAGAGAGAGAGAGAGGTTTAAGTGAGGCACGGGTTTGAAAGGAACAAGTCATTTGGACGCAGATAATGCTACCATGATCTGCTTCCGAGAGTGGGCAAAGCATTATTGCATGGATAATGTATACTTCTATTGCAAGCATATGTAAGGCTCTATTTTGTCCCACCACTTAAGTAGTAGTGTTGTATTATGTGTTGTTGTTGTTGTTGTTGTTGTTGTTGTTGTTGTTGTTGTTGTTGAAGTAGTATTATTGAGAGAACCACTGAATCAAGATAATCCGTAACAACTTTCTTTTACGACAAAATCAAAAACGCCAAATGATTCTGTTTTTGAACTCTGAAAATTGTACTATTTTTTTTTTATCATATACTCCAGTAAAAACTATCATTACTGAATATAGAATATTAAAAGTAGGAGTAATGCTACATGTACACCCTGAAGGGGTGTACATTCTACATCTCCACCCTTTTAATGGTGTCGATATTTTTTACGGGTCACATCAAGTGATCACTCATCACACCCCACCCTTAAATGGGTGGGAGTGTGAGATATACAACCCTTACGGATGTACAAGTAGCATTTTCCTAAAAGTAGATACAGAGACAAAACCGCAGCGTACTTTTTTTAAATTTTCAGCACTATTGAACCTTTTATTAATATTAAAAAATAAAAGTGAAAACACCTCCTCAGTTTTAGAGCTTCGGTAAATTACTTTTACGTAAAGTTCGCATATCGTCATTCTTTCTTACGCTTGAAAAGAGCAATTAAAAACAAAGTTAACTCTAAAAAGTTGAAAGCCTGTGTTGGGGCTGAAATGGTCGGCTGATCATTGACAGGGTGCGGTTCGCGATCGATCTTCGGGTTGATCCTCTGTATGTAATGCATCGCATGCCAAAGTATCAAGCGATTAGGCCGAGGAGGAATTCGCTCGGTCGGATTTTTCTTAATAAAAACTCTCGACAGAGTTAGGCCTAGAGGAGCCGAACTGGAATTTGGAAACAGGGATTGATACGGCCTGAATAGCCGATTTGAAAATTGTATTGCTCGAGAGAGAGTTACAAGATAACAATTACAATTAGAACTACTCCTAGAAAAGCTATAAGGAAAGCAGTAGATGTGGATATAAAAAACTAGCTAGGAAAGCAATAAGGAAAGCGGTAAACTTAGTCTAGAAAAGCGATAGATGCAGGTATGAAAGGTATTGAAAAGCAGATGTGGTCACTGGCTTATGAGATTACAGGACTCCTTTTTCTTCGATGGTTCGATTATTTATACTAGTTCAAACCAGGTGTACGATCGTCGTTTTAGAATAATCGGCGTAATTTAAGAAAAAATATCGAGTCTCTCTCAACTACTTTCTTTTAAGTTGATTTTCATCGGTTGGATAGTAATTCTTTTCCGTCCATATTCATCCCCAAAATTGGCGCGTTGAGGAGTGATCCTCGGCACTTTCCGATGTGGGGCGCTGCTCACCATTCCGGAGTCAGTTACGCGATTCACGCCCCAGATCTCGTGCCATTTCTTTCTGGGATCCTTCCTTTTGTGGCTTGAGCAACCGAAAGTTAATCCTAGATTCGCCTCTTTTTGTCGTTCGGCTGAGGCAGTCTGTCGGTTCACCTTCAGCCTAGGTTGGTGTTAAGACGCGATTCCTTCTTCGTTAGCTTCTTTTCCTATCGGCTGGTATTCTCTGCCGATAGTATGCGCCACGTGTATTCCTCAACTACTTTCTTTTGAGTTGATTCTCCTCTGTTAGATAGTAACTATTTTCCGTCCACGTTCATCCCCTAGATTGGTGCGCCGAGGTGTGATCCTCGGCGCTTTCCGATGCGGGACGCAGCTTGCCATTTCTGCGTTAGCTACGTGATTTGTACCTGAAATCTTGTACCTTTCTTCTTCAGGATCTTTTCTTTTGTGGCTCGAGCAGCCGACTCTTGATATTGAATTCGCCTCTCGTTATCATTCAGCCGAGACAACCCGAAGGTTTACATTCAGCCGGGATCGGTCTCAGTTGAGACGTGAGCATCTCTCGTTAGCTTTTTCTTCCATCGGCTGATATTCTCGGCTGATGATTTGCGCCACGTGTCGCCTTTTGACTTGACCGCAGCAACGTATTCCACGTGGCGACAATTTTGACATCAATTTGTATAATTTTTCTTAACATTCATCTGAAATTTTAAAATTCAAACATCATAATTAACAAATGAATAAGTTTAGCATTAGAGTCTTAAAAGTGAAAAGTTAAGAGTTAGGCACAAGTAATTAATTAATATAATCTTTGCTTTTTCACTCCAGTGTTCTGTGCTTGCTCCAAAAGTCAAAAAACAGGCTCTAAATTCAGATTCCATGGAAGGTTCCAGCAACACACACCCTATTAAGAGTGAGGATTGCTACATGTATACCCCGAAGGGGGGTATATCTTACATCTCTACCTCTTTAATGGTAGCGATATTTTTTACGGGTCACATCAAGTGACCCCTCATCACACCCCCACCCTTAGATGGGTGGGGGTGTGAGATGTACACCCCTTACGGGTGTACATCTAGCATTTTCCATTAAGAGTTAGAGGCATCTGAATTTTTTTAAGTTAAACAGACATTCCAAATAAACAGCAAAAATAATAATAATAATATTTTTTTAAAAAAATAGAGTAAAATAGTTTATTATTTTGTATTGATAGATTGTCAAATCAGTAAAAATAATAAAATAATTTTTTTATAAAATATAAATTTTTTTAAGATATTAAATACGCTGAATAAAATAAGCGAATGAAATGTCAAAAGGGATGAACAGAAGACCGTAAAGAATAAAAAACTTTTTTCAAGAGCTGAATTCTTTTTTTTTTCTTTTTTTTTCAAAATTATATTGTAAATTCTACTTTTCACTATTTTTTTTAATTACGAACTATTAAAACGAAACAGCGAAAAGTAAATTTTTTTAAAAAATAAAGTAATAAAAAAAATCAAAATTTACATGATTTAACTATCGGCCTACTTTCATAAGTAAATAAAAATTTTTATTAATGTCGAAGGTATAGTACAAAAAAATCTCTCCGGAAACATCTTAATACTAAAAAAAAAAGGAAAATACTTTTTTTACATTCGAAATTAGATGTACATCTTACATAACACTCATTCTAGAATGAAATAAATTTTACTGATCATTTCGAAGTGACTAGTAAAAAAGATAACAAAATTTTTTTTATCTTTAAATGAATATCCGATTTAGGAGTTACGATATTGCTCAAAAAAAAAAAAAAAATTTGATCCCCATTGCTGCTTCCTGAACCAGCCTGCACATCCGTACAATTGTGGCTCAGCTCACCAAAGATTGTGCACGGCTCTTTTTGGTGGACTTTAATTAATTGGAGCATGTCCCCTTAAATTATAGTCTAACTAGAATTTGCAATCTAATTGGACTTTCAATTAAACTCTGCTTGTATTCAATAAATTTAAATCTCATATTATCCTAATGTAATTAGAATTTGATTCTAATTTAAATAAATACAAATTAAAATCAAAATTTAATAATCTCTATCTTGATATAATTTGTAATTTTTAACCGTTGTGTTGAGATTGCTGTAAAACTCCACCTTTAGTTGAATTTTTTTCAATACTTTTAAATGCCCCTTAGCGTTTCGTCTTCTCCAAACATCTCGTAGAATCTTAAATGTTGCCAACCGACACCAAATTCAAATAATGCTTAAACTTGACAATAGTAAAAGACTTAGTAAGCATATTTGTCGGATTATCTCCGGTATTAATTTTCTTAATAGTCACAATGCGTTTTCCAATCACATTCTGAACAAATTTAAACTTTATATGATGTGTTTTGTCATCTCATGAAACATTTGATCTTCAGACAAATTAATAGCACCTTGACTATCCGAAAAAAAACAACCGTCGAATCTCAACAAAAGGTAAGCTCTCCAAATAAGCCTCGTAGCCACATAGTTTCCTTCACAAGCTCTGTCATAGCAATATTATTCATATCCACCGATGAAGAATATATAATCTGAAAGTGATCTCCTTCTATCTAAATCACTCACAAAATTCGAATCAACATATCCAACCATGTAGTGTTCTGGTATTTCAGGGCATTGCGAACGAACATGCACAGTTAGCTGACCGACGCATCTAGAGATGGTCGGGTCGAGCGAGAACCATTTCGCACAAAATTGACGTGAAAATGGGCACAGGATGGGCAAATTAATGGGAACTGTACGTAGTTTCTATAAATTTGGGCGCCCGAATCATGGTTCCGAGCGCCCAAATCCCAAAATTCATGTGATCCGATTTCAGCTTGTTGGAGTCCGAAGTTGGGCCAATTCGGGCCCTGGTCTTCCGGGCGCTCGAATGCCAATTAGGGCGCCCGACAATATCTAGATAGTACTGGATCCATATTAGTTTTGCCATTGATCCATAGGTCCGTTTTACCCGAAACAAAATTTTCCGGTAAGAGGACTCAGAGGAGGATTTTCTGAGTGCTTTCTTCCTTAATTTGGATCCCTATTCCCTTACCTACCCCACTTCATTCCTTTCTTGGAGCCATTGGATGAGAGGCAGCAGCAGTAGGAGCTTCACCCCCACGACTGTTTGAGCACCTTGGGAGCTCGTTATTGCTTCAGAAGGTTCGTCTTGTGGGAGTGGATCACACGCGGACTGTGCGAGTGGACGAGCAAAGCGATCGGAGGTAGCTCTACCTGGCGATCTAGGTAGGTGTGCATGTTTTTTGGGTTTTGATGGATTCCTTATGAATTTTTGAGGTTTCAAGCCCCTTCGTTCATGGATCTGGAAAGGTTTCTTATCCATTTCTTTTGGGTTTCTTTTCTCTGAAGCTTGGGGTTTGGGGGACTTCTCTGGAGCTTGGTCCTGGAGGCTTGAAGCTTGCAGACGTGGTGTTCTTGGACTTGGCTGTAGGTTGTAGAGGTCCTATTTTTGTGCGTTTGGAGCTCTAGTTGCCACAGGCAGTGGATCGAGCCACGACGATTTCTTGCCGTGGTTGGATTAGCTTTTGAGGTGGATTCAATTTCACCAAAATATGTGAACTTTCTATTATATCTATTTTATTTTGAAATCCAGTATGCAACAGTATAGTTAAGATTTCTCTATTAAATCTGTTACTGTCTGAAAAATAGCATAAAATTATATTTGGACCCCTGAATATTTTTGGTGCAAAATAGAGAGTAGTTGACACTAGAAAAATAATCAAAATAATAATTTTATCTGTATTTGAACACCCGATAAAATATTTGTACTGTGCCTGTACATCTTCATCGTTTTTATATTTTTATCACCCTAGATAGAGAGTTGTGAGTGGTCGAGTTAGTGCAGGTTGTATTTACGCTCATGCCTGGAGGCTGAGTGAATTTTTACAACAGTGTATAGACTGAGTTCTAGTGTTGGGAGTTGTTCGGGTTGACGATGGTCCCGGGTTGTTGAGTATTCCGGCTTATGTCGTGGGCATGTTGAGAGTTGTGAGTTAGTTGATCTAGTTGATCATCGAATTTAGACTATAGCCTGCATGAGCCATATTGAGTTCGACTAAGATGCGCAGTTTTCCTCAGTGGGATCGCGCCCCTCGAGTGCCGCTCCGGATTTAGGCCTATTTTCTGCGTGACGTCGATGTAGCCCGTTTGGGCGCCCTACGTAATTACAGTCCTTCGGAGATGTAATGGTAGTAGGTAGGCACAGATTTGATTAGACCCATAGTGGCAATCAGTGAGATTGGGTTGACTATGAGCTTTTTGTGAGATAGATGCTGTCACACCCCGGGGTCGAAACTGCGACCCGGGCCCGCTAACAGATCCGCCGCCCATACCGTGAGCCCCGTATAGGCGAAGCGTCTAACTTGCAAAAAGAAGGATACTATAGCTATACAGATATCAGAGCTAGAAAGTAAACTGCTGTAAAACTCTATCAAACACTGTACAACTGAAAATAAAGATACAATATCCACCTCCCAAACATGATCAAATACAAAATCCTCAGATACAAAAATCCAAACTCAACAGGGAGGGTAACCTGAAATAATACATCAGTATACAAGCTCTTAGTACAAGTCATATCCTCACTACAATAATCTCTCAAAAGCAGAAATACAACTAAGTCTGCTGACTGTACTACAAGTCTCCAAGTGGAGGGTACAGCTACTCTCGAAAGACAGGTAGAGATCTAGCTCGCGATTCCCTCGCCTCGAACAGCAATAGCAGAATCAGAATCTCCCACGGATGACTCTGCAAAACAAATGAGAGAAAAGAAAAAGGAGGGGGAGAACCCCCAACGGGTGTGAGAACTAAATCAACATGTAGTTCTCAGTGGGTACCGCCACCAAGCCCGACGATCTGCCCACTAAGTCTACTGGAGGCATAAAATAACCATGCAGTAATAACTGAACAAGAAAAGCTGGAGATATACTACAGCTACCATGCCTCTATCTAAATACTCAATGGGTGGTACAGATGAAAATATATGCAACTACTCGCACCCAAAGTGCTCAATCGACCCAATCGAACTGGCTGCCTCATAGGGTCCAGTCAAACCTGCGTCTACCTACTGCTGTTACATCCAAGGAGGACCGGACTTACGTAGGGCTTCCGTGACTGCCAAAACTGGCCCAGCCGGAGGGACTGCATCGACAAGTCGCGATACAAAAGTAACAGGCCCACTCCGGACAGGGCACTCGAGGGGCGCGACCCCACCGAGGAAAAAGGTATCCGCGCATTTCTGTCGAGGTCAAAGTGGCTCATGTAGGCTATGGTCAAAATCCACGCTCACTCTCAGAACAGAAGGACTCAGGATCCTCAAACATCTCGCACGACGGTCGGAGTACTCTCAACGTCTCAGCTAAACAGCTCTCACGAATCTCGAGACATTAGCGAACTCAACCAACTCGTGGAACAAAACACACTGGCTGGAGATACTCCACAGCCGGGATCACCGTCGACCCAAACGGCTCCCAAAACGGAACACCCAACTCGCCACGCTAAACACACGGGCTGGAGGTACTCCACAGCCGGAATCGACCCACAACTCAGGGCTAACAAGACTGGTCGGACGACACTCAACGACCCGGGACCACCGTAAACCCAAACGGCTCCCAACGACACTAGCACATATCTAAACTCAGCTACCAGACTCCACTCGACCCACTATCTGGGCGAGGAAAATCTATGTCCAGGAAAAGAGGCAAAGTGTGGGATATCTAAAGCATAAAAGAACCTAGCCCAAGTGAAGGTTCTCTACTAGTCTGGTTAAACATGCAACATATGACGGGGTGCTAGGTCAAGTTCCAATAATAGTATTTAGATAAACTGAATATAAATAGGAAACACTAACAAATATGATCACCAAAAATCAAATCCAATAAGCCTCATCTCCCTAAACATGCCCTCAACTAGCATAGGTGAATAAACCATTAAATATATAATATCTCGAAGGTACCCAACATGTACAATAAATCATGTAAGCCACAATCCACATAAACTATATCATTCTTATGCTTACATTTCAATCTTTTAGGTTGTACATTAAATTGTGCATGCTATCCATCACATAGTGTAATGCTTCCCTCAGGTAAGCTTTCATCAGGCATAACATGAATATCATATCTTGCAATTTCTCAAACAAATACCATTTACCAAGCTCACCTCTCAACAACATATAGGTACACTAAACATGCATGCAATCTAACAAATAGAATTAGAGAACCATCCACCGGTTCTGGAGACAAAGCAACCCACCTGAAACGCTTTCCGCAGGCAAAGCCGAAGTCTGTGAAGTGTGCAATCAATCCGTAACAAAATCCGCCGAGCAGCACTCTCGATACACAGTCGCGCAAGCCTCAGCTTAACAAACAACACAACCAATTACAACACGATCAATACCCCACAACACCCAAACAGCACATGTTGTTTTTACAAACCAGCAGAGAAGATGGGGATTTTCACCTGCATTATGTCCTCAAAAAAATCCAGAAAAATCACCGTTGTGATCCTCACGACGAGTAGATACAAATCGAGTACTTAAACACCTTATTCCGATACCTGTAGGCCAAGAAACAATTAGAACATTGCCGAAAGCCAAAACCTTCACGAACACAAGCCTGCAGAAAATCAGTCCCAAAGAAGCTCAATTATCACCTTCAAAGAGTCCTTCAAAAATTCCAATAAAAATATGGGTACGTTCCTCTCGAAGCGTAGATATCAATCGAGTCCTTAAACGCCTCATTCCGATACCCGTAGATCGAGAAAATCCGACAATACTCCACCGCTGTCCCAAAACTCACAGCAGTACAAGGTGTCAAAGTATGCCTCGGGAACCGTGCCAAGAACTAAAAATGAAGCCAAGTGATCAACATGGAAATCGAAGGCCTATCTCTCTGAAACCAACGCCGCAGAAATCGTCCAAATATTTCTTCGGGGTAGCTCTGGGGACCTCGTGGATCGAAACGCGACGGAAAAGGGCCACCGATGGAGAAACGTCACACTGCGCCGAATCGCCGAAGCCGTCGATGCCGTGCCCTCCAAAAAATCCAAAACTCCTTCGAGAGATGCAGCACAAGCAGAGGAACAACTTATTTAAGGCACTCAACCTCAGGGGGCCTCGCGAAAAAGGCCAAAAGGCCGAGCAAAGGGGCCTATTTATAGGCCCCTCAAAAAAGAACCTAAAAATCAAGCTATTGGGCTTTCGGGCCCAAAATTCGGGCGCCCGAAAGGCAATCGGGCTGCTATAGTGCCAGGCCCGGCCCGTTACTGTGCGCGCCCGAAACCACCTCGGCCCGCCACGTAGACCAACCGCGCCCCGCGCGCCCGCCAATCGCGGCGCGCCGCGTGGCGACACGGTCCACGATGCGCCGCTCCCGGCGCACTGTCGCGCGTGCGTTGACCGCCCAATCAGCGCGCGACACGTGGCTTTTCCAACATTGGTTGGTCCCGGTTCACGCCAAAATCCATGGACCAGCCTGCCCGCCGCCGCTCAAAAACCTGCCCGCGCCCGCGCCACCGCGCTCCGCGGCTGCCCGTCGCCGCCGGCGCTGCCCCCCGGCTGCCGGAACAGTACTCCACGCCTCGAAATCCGTGTTTTGGCATCCGGGCTCCGAAAAATACAAGTAAGTAGTCCATTTCCATCGTTTTCGCGCGCTGAGTCCAAATCCGATGTCCGTTTTGCCCAATTCCACTTCTAAAATTTCCCAAAAGCATCCGAACAGGTATTTTTAATCTGAATTTCGCACTGGGTCCAATCTTGAAGTTCAATTTGCGCGCAACCATCTCTAACCCACAACACGAGCCTCCAGGAGCTGCTGATTCAACATAATCCTCTTGCGGGGATTCAGGTCCTCACAGATGCAGTTACATTTTTGTCCCTTTTCCTTGAGCATAGTAGTTAGAGACATAATAGCTGTAGTTTCTTTCCAGCTTTCACTTTCCTTTTGTTTAGCAGTAGTTTATTTATGCCTCTAGTAGATATAGTGGGTAGATCGTTGGTTTTGGTGACAGTACCACTGAGAACTACTTTGTTTATGTAGTTCTCACACCCTTGACAATCTTTTTGCAGAGACTTCTGCGCCTGTTCCTCCGCGGCAGCCACTCTTGATTGAGGTAAGTGAATCGCGAGTTAGATCCCTACCCGAGTGTACTTGGACTTAGAGTCGTCCCATCTGATGACTATTTTGGATTTGTTGTACTGTATGGTCGGATTATTTTATTGTACTTTATTTTGTGCATTCTGGGAGATGACTATATTTTGAATGTGTATCAGACGTACAGTGGATTATATTTTAGTTTATGTTAGTTTCATTTCAGCTTTGATATATCTGTTTATCTTAGTAGATACTATCTTTTGCAGGTTAGACGTTTTGCCTATGCGTGACTTCCCATATAGGTGGCGGATCTGTTGACGAGCCCGGATCGCAGTCCGACCCCGGAGCGTGACAAACCACACCATCCTTACACCTCCCAAACTCCAAATAAATACTAGTAGTACATTATAGGTATTTCATAATCCATTTAATAGCTTGTCAATGAGCCTTATAAGGATTGGTTATATATCTGCTAACCATAGTCATTGCATAGGAGATGTCCGACCGTATGCAAATCATGACGTACATAATGCTCCCAACAACACTAGAATAAGGAACATGCGACATGCATTCCCGCTCATCATTGGACTGTGGTGACAACACGACAGAAAATCTGAAATGCGTCGTAAGAGGAGTGCTTACCGGCTTTGTGTCTGTCATTCCGAAACGCTTTAAAATCTTGTCTATATATTTCTTCTGTGTCAAATACAATATTCCTAATTTGTAGTCCCTCTTAATTTTCATACCAAGAATTTTTTTTGCAGTACCTAAATCTTTTATCTCGAACTCACCCTTCAATAATGTCTTTAATTTATTTATTTCGACTATGTCACTGGAAGCAATCAACATATCATCGATATAGAGTAACAAATATATAAAAGATATTTTATCAAGCTTTATGAAATATACACAACTATCACGCTTGCTTCTAGAATATTCGTGACCTGTTATGAAAGAGTCCAACCGTTTGTATCATTATCGAGGAGACTGTTTCAAACCATAAAGTGATTTTTTTACTAGACAAACATGGTCCTCCTTCCCTTCAATAAAGAATCCCTCTTATTGTTTCATATAAATTTTCTTCTCAAGTTCTCCATATAGAAAAGTTGTCTTGATATCAAGCTGCTCAAGATATAGGTCATATATGGCTACTAATGGTAGAAGAATACGAATAAAAGTATATTTCACGACTGGTGAGAAAATATCATTAATGTCAACACCTTCTACCTGACTGTAGCCCTTAGCAACTAAATGAGTTTTGTACTTTATATCTTCAACGCCGGGGATTCTGTCTTTTTTCTTGAAGAGCCATTTGCAACCAACAATTTTTTTACTTGTAGGTGATTTTACCAACTCTCATGTGTGATTCTTATGAAGAGGCGGGGATTCTGTACTTTATCTCTTCATTCATTGCCACCAACCACTCTACATAACTGACACTAGAAATAACTTGATTGTATATGGAAGGTTCGCCATTTTCTTCTATATTTTGTGCGTGCCATTGAAAGAGCATAAGCAACTAAATCCTCATAGCCGTATCTCTGTGGTGGTTTAATCTGTCTCCTCGCTCAACATGTAGCAATACTCTACCTCTCAATTTATAGGGTTTTAGTAGGCTGAGGTACCTGGCAACTGAATATGTTCTGACTGAGAAGAAACCTATAACTGAACTGTACCATCGGTCTCTACCTTCACCTACTTGGGGTCTATTCAGAAGAGATACGATTAAGATATAACATAGCAGACTTGTCAAATGTGACATCTCTACTAATAAGTAATTTAGACAATTTATGACACCATAATCAATATCTCTTAACCCTCGACATAATACCAATAAATAAGCATTTATTGGCCCTAAGTTTTAACTTGTCTTCATTTACATGAGCGTAAGCAAGACAACCAAATATTCACAAATTAGAATAATTAATTCGCAAATTAGAGTAATCAGAAGGATTATCAGACCATACCTCCTCCGGAGTTTTTCAATCAAGTGCCGAATGTGGAGATCAGTTTACCAAATAACATGTCGTAGAGATCGCCTTTGCCTAGGAACTCTTCGCTAAGCCAGCATTAGAGAGCATGCAATTGGCTCTCTCCAAAGAGTGGCCTTATTCATCTGTTCGGTCACCCCGTTCTACTGTGAAGTATGCCTAACGGTCTTATGTATAACTATTCCTTCATTTTTGCAGAATTCTTCAAACTTTGACGAACAGAATTTCAAACCATTGTCTGTCTTTAATCTCTTTATCCTTTTTTCAGTTTACTTCTTAATTATGACCTTCAACTATTTGAAATATATAATTGAACATCTCATTCTTAATTTTTAGAAAGAATACCCACACTTTACGAGAATAGTCATTAATAAAAATCAGCATATATCTAGTACCACCATGATTGGGAGTACGAGAGGTTCCCAAATATCAGAATGAACATAGTCTAGAGTACCTTTTATCCGATGAACTGACTCTCTTTTGTTTGCTAAGAATACAATGCTCGCAAAAAATTAACTTTTCTAAACTCTGACTACCAAGTAAACCTCTCTTGCTCAACTTCACCATACAATATTCACTCATATGGTCTAGTCGCATGTGCCATAATCTAGTGCTATCCGAATTTGGCATAGAGGAAGAAGTCACTGCTACTGAACCTGTCACAGTGGAATTCTATAGAATATACATATATGTCGGACAATTTGACCTTCATTACTACAAAATTCCCTTTAGAGAGCTTCATTAATCTATTAACCGAAGAATACTTCCTTTAGCATCAAGTGTACCCAATGAGATTAGATTTTTTTCTCATATTCGGAACATACCGAACCTCAGATATAGTCATCACCACTCCATTGAACATCCGTACCTGAATAGTGCTAATGCCAACAACTATACACTTAGCGTGATTTCCCATCAATACAATTCCATCTCGAATAAGCTTGTTTGTCGATAACCGCTCTCTGTGCATGCATACATGGTAGAAACATGCAGAGTCTGTAAGCCACTCATCTTGTCTATTTATTATATCTGTAATTGTGAAGACAATATCACCGTCATCTGATTCTCTTACTACAACACTTACTTCAGCCTTAGTGTTAGTATTTTTCTTGTCGTGATTCTTATCATTGTTATTTTTCTATTGCTTTTTATTTTCAACTTGAAACAATCAGTTTTTTTGTGACCCTTTTTCTTACAATAACTACAAATCAGATTTTCGTGTTTTGATTTTTGATCTAAATGTTCCTGTATTATTGGAACCCTTCTCCCAAAACCTTTCTCTAGCAGCCAAACTTTCTCCTAAGGCTCCACTTGTCTTATTGTCAATCCTTTCTTTTGAGAGTAGAGAGTATTTGACATCATCGAGACATAGGGTATCTCGTCCAAACAAAATCTCACAAAAATTCTTATAAGAGTGCAATAAAGAATATAATAATAAAAGGGATTCATCCTTCCCCTTGATTTTGATATCTATCAAGCGGAGATTCACAATAATAGAATTAAATTCATTTAAATGCGACTTAATAGAGGTATATTCTGTTATGCGCGCGACGTTGCATCAAATATAACTTGCTGGTGAAAAATTTTGTCATTTAGATAGACTCTAACTTAAGCCACAGCCCTGCAACAGTCTTTTCATTCAGAATCTCGCTTAATATCTCATTGAATAAATGCAATTGTATTTCCGTAAGAGTTTTGTCATTGATCTCGTCCTTTTGCTCCAGCGTTAACGAATCAGATATCTTTTCTTTTTCCAACCGTACCTTCTATAATTTTTACTATATTAATATAGTACACATCTTAACTTGCCATAATAGAAAATTGTTAGTCATTTCAAATTCCTAGATCTCGAACTTCGTCATCAAATACACCCTATAGAATGAGCGAGCGAAGCGTCAGGAGGAGCAAACAGAAGATCGTGAAGAATAATAAAAATTTTTCAAGAGCTCCAATCTCGTTATTTTTCCCCAAAATTATATTGTAAAGATTGCTTTTCACTCATTTTCTAAAAATTAACGAAACATTTCAAACAGGCCGCCGGAAATAATAAAAAAACTAATTTTCAAAAAACAGAGTAAAAAAGTTTATTATTCTGTATTTATAGACTGCCAAAACAGTAAAATATAAAATAATTTATTTACGAAATATAAAATTTTTAAGATATCAAATATATTGTAAAATACAAGCTCTAATGTAAAATCTACAAATTAATTAAAAATTATATCATTAAGAGAGAGAGAGAGAGAGAGAGAGAGAGAGAGAGAGAGAGGTTTAAGTGAGGCACGGGTTTGAAAGGAACAAGTCATTTGGACGCAGATAATTAATGCTCCCATGATCTGCTTCGGAGAGTGGGCAAAGCATTATTGCATGGATAATGTATACTTCTATTGCAAGCATATGTAAGCCTCTACTTTGTCCCACCACTTAAGTAGTAGTGTTGTGTTATGTGTTGTTGTTGTTGTTGTTGAAATACTATTATTGAGAGAAGCACTGAATCAAGATAATCCCTAACAAGCACTGAATCAAGATAATCCCAAACAACTTTCTTTTACGACAAAATCAAAAACGCGAAATGATTCTGCTTTTGAACTCTGAAAATTGCACTATTTTTTTTCAAGGTTAATTGCATACGGCTCCTTATAAATATATCGAATAGCAGATATATTCCTATAAAGTTTGACTTTTCATATTTATCTTTTCAAAAATCCAACGTTATTCATATATATCCTTACCGTCTATGTCTGTTAGAAAAATTTAGTTAACCATAAATTAAATATTTAATCTTGGTTAGTTAGTAAGCTAAATTTATTTTTTTACCCTTCCAGATATTTCTGTATTATTTTTTGAAGGGATATTTTTTAAAAGATAAAACTGTCATTTCACATATAATCCGTTAAAAAATAAATAGTGAACTAACTATAATAAACTGGAATGATATATATGAATAACTTAGGACTTTTGAATAAATAAATATAAAAAATTAAATTTTGTAGGAATATATTTGCTATTCGATATATTTACAGAGAACCATATACAATTAACCCTTTTTTTTTATTATATACTCCAGTAAAAACTACGTTACTGAATATAGAATATTAACAGTAGATACAGAGACAAAACAACAGCGTACTTTTTTTTAAAATTTTCAACACTATTGAACTTTTTATTAATGTTAAAGGATAATGGCATGTTCGGATACGGAGTAAAAAAATTTTTATGGAGTTTATAAATTATAGTTTTGGTTTCAGTGAAATAGAAAATTTTGTAAATTTAAAAAGTTCTACGGTTTCAAATCTTAAACTGTTTGGATATATATAATACAATTTCTCTCAACATAAAAGTTTTAAAAATAAAAAAAATATTAATTTTATATTTTACAAATTTTAAAATTTAAAATTAAAAGTTAAAAATTTGAAATTTAAGATTTTAAAATTATAAATTTTAAAAATTGAAAAATAAAATCTAAATTTAAATTTTAAATTTTAAAATTTAAAATTCTAAATTATAAAATTAAAAATTATTATTTTAAAATTATAAATTTTAATGTTTGAAATTTGAAAATCAATATTATAAAATTATAAAATTTTTAATTATTAATTTTGAATTTTTTTAATTTGAAATTTGAATCTTTAAAATTAAAATTTGAACTTTAAATTTTAAAATTTAAAATTTGATTATTCAATCAAATTTTTAAATTTAAAATTTAATTTTAAAAATTTAAATATTAAAAATTTAAAATTTAAAATTTAAAATTTTATGTTGAAATTTTAAATTTTAAATTTTAAATTTTAACTTTTTAAATTTTAAATATTTAAATTTTAAAATTTAAAGTTTAAAATTTATCACATCTTAGAGGTGAGGGAGCCCAAAGATAATAGATTTTTTTTTTCTTTCATTGAATTATTATTTTACTCTATTTTTTTAGAATATAGTTTAATTATATTTCAAAAAATAGGGTTTTTTGTCTGCAAAATATTTTATAAAATAATATTTCTACATGTATAACATGATTTAACTATATTTTTAAAAACATTTCTATATTTTTAAAAATATTCAAACCAGACCTAAATATACAAACACCTCAATTTAGCTGCGGTAAATAACTCGTAAATTTATAATTTTGACAATTAGATTCTATAAATTTTAAATTTTAAATTTTAAATTAACTCTAAATAGGTGAGAGCCTATTTTAAAATTCAAACATCCTGATTAACAAAGGAATTAAGAAGTATAATTAGTATTATAGTCTTAATTAAAAGTGGAAAGTTGGGAGTTAGGCACAAGTAATGCTAGGTGTACACCCTTTTAGGGGTGTACATCCTACACCCCATCTCATCCTGAGGTGAATATTATTTCACTCGTCACATCGAGTGACGAGTGAAATTCATCCCACCACAGAATGAGGTAGGGTGTCAGATATAAGAAATGTTACCTGTACACCCATAAATGGGTGTACATCTTACACTCCCACCCATCCAAGAATTGCAGCTTCTCCAGCCATCACTTCAAGTGATTGGTAAAATTTACTCCATCCTCAGATAGATTGAATATAAGATGTACACTCCTTTTAGAATATACACTTGGGTTTTTCCATACTTATATATACTTATTAATTAATATGATCTTTGCTTTTTCTCTCTAGTGTCTTGTGCTTCCTCCAAAAGTCAAAAAACAGGCTCTAAATTCAGAACCCAGAGAAGGTTCCAACAACACATACACATTCACACACACACACACACACACACTATCTCTCTCTCTCTCTCTCTCTCTCTCTCTCTCTCTCTCTCTCTCTATTCCAACAACACACATACACACACACACACACTCTCTCTCATATTTAATTTGAGGATGCACCCCAACCCATGCATTTTGACTCTCAATTCCAACCTTGACCAAATACACACACTTTATCTCCAGAATTTAATGCCTCCCAAAGCCCAAAGCATAGAAACCCTGCAACAAAAAATAATAAAATAAAATAATTCCACTCTTGTTTTTTTTTAAAAAAAATAATAATAATAATAATAAGAGAATGAAAGGAGACCCCTGAACTCTATGACATTTGGAATTAGACCTATTTAAATTTTCTGAACTAGAGATGCTATCAAAATCAAAGCCAATATTTTATTGGCTATTTTGCCAAATCAACAAAATTATCATTACGTTTAAATACTTTTTTGTTAATTTGACATAAACTCACTTGATCCAAAATAGTTAAAAATTGAGAAAATTTTAATATAAATAAAAAATAAAAAATGCACTGATTTTAATTCCTACGTACGTACGTAGGATATATAAACTTTAGAAATTTTTATAAAATTTTCTGTTAAAATTTTTACAACTATTGCTAAAATTGGATTAGATACTAAAATCAAAGTTTATATATATATATATATATATATATATATATAAAATTTAAAAGAATTGGAGAAAAATTTAAAAATAGGCTATAGGTGAGGGGGTCCACATAAATATTTACCTAAATAGGGTTTAATGCACATCCCCATCATACATGCATCTTCACCAAACACACTCTCTCACAAACAAAATACATGTACCATATATAAAACAAAAAAAGAAGCACACCAAATAGGAATTTGGAGTTTTATTAGAGAGTTATGGATGTTACAAGGAATCAAAAGGGGCTTACTAGGTTTCTTATCCTCATCATCATCATCATCATCATGTTGGTGCTTCTACACTTGGACACATGCACATGCCAAAATGCTAACAAGAAGAAGGGTTTTGAGAATTTGAGAGGTGGGTTCTGTGGCTCTTCTACTAAGCTCAACAACAATGGTGGTTTGAGAAAACAAGAAGAAGATAACAAAGTTGGTGGGGCTGGTTTTGATGAGGAGAAGAGAAGAGTCTACACTGGCCCTAATCCACTTCACAACAGATGAGATTCATTTGTTTCCTTTTTTTATCTTCACTGTTCTTGCTTTTTTTGACTTTTATATAATTAATTTTGATCTTCTTCTTTTTTTCTTTTTCTTTTTTTTTTTGGTTAATTAATTGTGAGTTCCTTAGATTTGATGTTGCTGCATGAGCATTGTATATTGGATATGCATTTTATGATTCTTACATATGATTTAGTTAAGTAAGTTTACATATGTAATTAGCCATCTAATTTGAAATTTTTTTTGAAATATATATATATATATATATATATATATATATATATATATATATATATATATATATATATATATATATCGTCGTTCTTTGAGAACTTAAATTTTTTTAAATATAATAATTATTTCATATAATCTTACGTGATATTGAATTAAAAAGTTTTGAGTTCGAAGATATTCCTAGTGTTATTTAGAGTACAACAATTATTTTATTTTATATAATTTTATATGTGTGAACTCTCTAGGTAAACATGGAACTTGTTTAAATAGTGCTTTAAATATTTTAAATATCTAATCGTATTTCTAATTGTCCTTTTATTTTCAAATTGCTGCAACATTGTAAGGTATTGTTTGGATTCGGTATAGAAACGGGAATAAAAGGAATATTTTTTTTATTCTTTCAAACACATCAGGAATCAATCGGTATAATTTGTTCTAGTACAGCTAGAATAAGTAAAAAATTACTGTTCTCACTCTTTCCAATCACCCTCTTATTTTTTTTTCAAAATACTTTTTCATGTCTACCAAGGCACCATCTCTTACCTCATTATTACATAATAAAATTTGAGGACAAAAAAATAATTTATCCTAATTAAAACTCTTTATTCCTTTTATTTCTCATTTTTATACCAAACACAAAATCTCTTATCATTGAAATCATTCCAAATGTTTTTTTTACACTAGTTCATACTTTATACTTATTTCTGAAATAATTAGTTCTGTCTTATTCCGTTACCAAACGGCCCTAAGGATATGAAATAAATAAAAATATTAGGAAATGCAAGAATATTTTGATATAAATATTTAAAATTATTTGACTGTTCGGATTGGACTAGACGAACGGGTCTCTTTTGGAGATTTGGGATCCACTCGGCTAATCGGGTCGGGCTTAATCTAACTAAAGAAAAGCCAGGGCTGGGTGGGCCGAATCCGAATGAAAATTATAACTCCGAATATCTTAGTCACTAATTAAGGGCCCGGATACATAAAATAAACATTGCATAGTTAAACTATACGGGTTTAGATAGTTAAATTTTTTTTAAAATAATTATACTATACCTTAAAAAATGGGATAAAATAAAAATTCACTATAACTAAAGAAAAAAAATTTCATCATTTTTGGGCTCCCTCAACTCAAATATATGACAAAATTTAAACTTTAAATTTTAAAATTTATATTTAATTTCTTTTAAAAAAATATATATTTAAAATTTTTAATTTTTAAATTTTTAAATTAGAATTTAAATTTGAATCTTAAAATTTTAAATTTTGAATGTATATTCAAATTTTAAATTTCAAATTTAAAAATTCAAATTTTGAATTTAAAATTTCAAATTATAAATTATAAATTATGAATTTTAAGTTTTAAATTTTAAATTTTAAACTTTAAAATTTGAATTTCAAATTTCACAATTTAAATTTAAATTTTTAGTTTTCAAATTTTAAATTTTAAATTTAGATTTTATTTTCAAATTTTTCAATTTTTATTTTGAAATTTTAAATTTTAATTTTTAACTTTTAATTTCAAATTATAAAATTTTTAATTTTAAAATATTAAAATATAAAATTTTTTTATTATTTTTTAAAATTTTAAAATAAAAAAAAATTTGTGTAATTTTACCATATATATATCCAAACAATTAAAAATTTTAAACCATGTGATTTTTTAGAATTATAAAATTCTTCATTTCATTGAGACCAAACTACAGTTTATAAACTCCATGACAATTTTTTACTGTGCATCTAAATAGATCCTAACTACTAAATAATTGATGTGTTCTAAGCTATTGTTTGGACGTCGGAATAAATTATTGAGCAAAACTTACGCACAGGAACCTTTTTCTAAAAATTATTGATTTTAGACATTTATTCAGCAAACCCTTTTTTGACATTTAATAACACTGAAAAATAAATAAAAATTATGATTAAAAATAAAAATTGTCAATAATAATAATATTTTTTGTTTTTTTTTTCATAGATTGATGCTTTGTATCCCACACTTGCAATATTTGTTGTGTTTGGAAAAAATTAAGGCAGATACCTATTAAATTAAAAGTATTAAGTATAACAAATATTTCGTTCTTGTAAAATAGATAATTTTGAGTTATTTTTATAAATAAAAAAAAAGATAAAATATTAATTATTCTGTGATGTATTTTCAATGCCAATAAAAAAATAATAATCCATCTAATAATATTTAACATTTTCCGTGTCAATATAAACACTATACCATATTAATTGTGGCAATAAAATATAGACACGATGTGTAGATGGTATAACTCAAAATTTTATTTTTTAAAAAAATTAATAACTAATTTTTTTAATAAAATTTAAAAAAATTAATAAAAATATATAATAAATAATTTAAAAAATGTATTGTTAAAAAAATAAATATTTTATGTCATTACGGCACATTTATATTTTTATATTCAAATTTTATATGTTTTGCTTCTTCTTTTTATAGAACTGTAAAAATTACCACTCAACTAGCACAATCTACATCACTATCACTTACTGAAAAAATTAAAATAGTTTTACATTACGATTTTACTGTGACATTTTAATAATCCCACATCAGATAGAAATATAAAAAATTATGAATTTTAATAGTTAAATTTAAATATTTTAAACTAATATTTTGAATCAACTGAATTATTATTGTTAGCGGAGGACTGATAAAAATATTAGGACCTAAATGAGAAGAGCATGTGACATCGCATAAACTCAGGAGAGCTTTTGACATCTCATAAGCTATAATAATAATAACTAATTGGGCCGGAGTTTGCTATATTATATGAATTCTAATAATAATTATAATAAGTAAAATTAAGATATTGTAGTCTAATAAATTAGGTTCAAAAAGATATTTTGGTTAGTAGATCAGTTCGTTAAAAAACTTAATGCAAACAATTATTAATACAAGTCCATTCGAAAATGTTGCCCGGATGAGCTTAGGATGTATATTCAAACACAACTTTTTATTCATTTTATTTTATTTTTTGTGAAGAGTAAAGATACACAATTGAAATTTCAAAAATGCCAGCTGTTTACCCCTATATATATATATATATATATATATATATATATATATATATATATATATATATATATATATATATATATATATATATATATATATATATATAGTTTGGTTACTAAATTATTAAGTTTTTTACTCGTAGATCAACTCCTTTGATAATTTTTGCCTGTTATATTTTTTTACTTTTTCAACCGTCAATTAAATTCAAAAAAATTTACTATCATTTCAAGCACATATCTTTTAATCCAATGATTAGAAATTTAATAGCACCAATACTTGATGCTATTAATAGCATTCCAGTCTAACTATATATATATATATATATATATATATATATATATATATATATATATATATATATATATATATATATATATATAGAGTTGGGCTGGAATGCTATTGATAGCACCAACCCAACTTTGCCATCCATTTTTTAGCCTTTAGATCGCATTGAGATTTGTGCATGCTCTTTAATGAAAAAGAAAAGCTTTTTACTTTTTATTTTTTCTTTTTACTTTTTCTTTTTTCTTTTTTTCATTAAAGAGCATGCACAAATCTCAATGCGATCTAAAGGCTAAAAAATGGGTGACAAAGTTGGGTTGGTGCTATCAATAGCATTCCAGCCCAACTCTCTCTCTCTCTCTCTCTCTATATATATATATATATATATATATATATATATATATATATATATATATATATATATATAGAGAGAGAGAGAGAGAATTAAGGTCATATATTTTTAAAAGTATTAAATCATTAATTCTCGTAAATTTTTATTTTTTTAATAAAAAAATATATGGTTAAAATGATAGTAGGTCTATTGGATTAAGTATATATATATATATATATATATTTATATAATTGAACTTTTATGCTTATATAAGTATCAAGTCAGTTTCGCCATAATATGTCTATTTTTTTTTTTGTAGTATTTAATTATTGGATGAAAAAAATGTGTGGTTAGGATAATAGTGGGTCTCTTGTTTTAAATGAGTGGTTAATGGAATAAAATGATCTAAAAGATGAAATTAGTCAAAGAAGTAAATCTAAGGATAAAAACTTACAACCACTAATTATTTGGTGCTTGTACAAATATAATAACCGTACTATATATATATATATATATATATATATATATATATATATATATATATATATATATATATATATATATATATATATATATATTACTCTCCAGCTAATTTTGGATTAAAAAAACTCATTTAGAATTTTTGGTTATTTTTAAAAAATTTGTAAGACTAGTGCGAAAATAATTGCCTTGGGTTGAATTTGGTCCGGGCTACAAGATAAATTTGAACTGAACTGATCTAATTTAATTTGACAAATACATCGAAACCAAAGCCACACCAATAGGGTGGAAAATCAAACCGAGCCAAATCACAAATTTCTTAATTTCGATTTGATTTGTCATCTAGAACATTTAAATTTTGAAATTTGTTTGTACAATTATTGGTTAATTATTTTCTTATTTGATTTATCCAATTGATTTTTGGGATTAAATATTATACTCATACAAATGAACATACAAATATAAAAAATAAAAATAAAAAAAAAATACACTTTTGGTTTCTTGATTTGTGTTGGTTTTTTATTTTTCAATTCAAAACCAAACTATTTACAACCGAAATCAAAGCAAACCAAATTAAAATTATCATTTGAATGAAGTGATAAGTTAAAATAAAAAAATAATAATAATAATAATTTGCTCTAAAATTATCTAAAAAATTAAAGCAGAAGGTACATAGCCCTTCTTTCTCTTGATCCACACAAATTCGCCAAAAATTTACGGAAGATCAGCTCTCTTTCTGACTAGGGATGTTAATGGATACGGATACTCAAAATTTTATTCGAATCCGAATTCGAACGGAATTGATTTATCCGATGTTAAACGGATATGGATTCGGATATGGATATAAAAAATGAAAATCCGATGAATTTGAATTTGAATATGAATTTTGATTGTACCCGATCCAAATCCGAATCCGACCGAAACTTGAATTGATTTTACGTTTTATATATATATATATATATATATATATATATATATATATATATATATATATATATATATATATATATATATATATATATATATATAATTTTATATCTAAATTTATATTTTAAAATTTTAAATTTAATATAATATATTTTGAAATATTGTAAAGAGGAAAAGAAAAATAATTGTTTCGGTTCAGATTTTAAATTTTTGATCGGATTCGGATTTGAATATGAATTTTTAAAATCTGTAAGATTCGGTTTCGAATTAGAATTCAGATTTTTAAAAAATCGCCCCGATTCGTTAATATCCCTAGTCCCGACTCTCTTTAAATGTAGCAAAAAATAGGAGTAAAAAGCAAGATGAATATCAGATATATAATACGGGGACACGACACAATTCGAATAAGATGGCTCGATAGTTTTGGAAGTATTAAGACGCGACATGAACTTTTTCTAATAAAACATAATATTATTAATATAATAATATATATTTATTATACATAAATAGTTAATTTTACTAAAATTTTATTATATTTTTGTTATGAATAAAAATTAATAAAATTTTTATTGATTATTCATATATTTTAAGAAAAAAAAATTCTACAATACATTATTTATTTATATTGTCTAAAAATATTTATATGTATTGATCAAAAGTCAAAATATTTATTTTATATATATATATATATATATATATATATGAGTCCGGTTATGGGTTATGGTGCTTGTAAAAACGCCAAGTATTTGGTGCTTGTAAAATCTATTCCATTGACTCATTCCATCTCTTAGATCATGGTATTCTATCAATCACCTACTAAACTCAAGGGGTCCACTATCACCCTAACCGCAAATATTTTCATCCAAATATTAAAAATCTACGAACACCAATGACTTGTTATTTTTAAAAACATAGTAGCTCAATTATATATATAATTAGGCTATTATACTTTTAATAGCACCAAATCATTGGTGCCATTAGCTAGGTTTTTAATCGTTGGATGAATGAATGTGTGGTTAGAATAATAGTGGGTTTCTAGAGTTTTGGTGGTTGAAAAAATAGTATAATCTAATATGTGAAAATGATCAAAGGGGTAAATTTAGTAGCACCAAGTGCTTAGTACTATCGATAGCATAGTAGCTGAACTCATATATATATATATATATATATATATATATATATATATATATATATATATATATATATATATATATATATATATGAGTCTAGCTACTATGCTTGTAAAAACACTAAGGCAGCGTTTGGTTCGGGTATAAGAAAAATTTGGTTATACCGGGGATAGGTATAAGTTATGGTATTAGAAGGAACTAATGTTAATTTATGTTTGGGTGGGTATTAGAGTTATACCGGGTATAAAGAAAATTGTGTTTGGTAAATTAAAGAGGAATAAGAAGGTTAGAGGGGATAAAAAATTTTATTGACTATTTTATCTTTTATGATATAATTAAAATTTATAATTTTTTTAAAATTCAAAATTTTGTATATAAAAATAGCTATAAATTTATAAATTTAAAAATTTTAAAAATTTGGTGAATTATTTATTAAAAATTAAAATTAAAAATTTAATAATTTGTATAAATTGTAAAAATAATAAAATTTAAATTTTTATAAATTGATAAATTTATTAAAAATTAAAGTTACAAATTTTAAAAGCTATAAAATTTAAAATTTTAAAATTTATAAATGTTAAAAATTTTAATTTTAATTATCTCAAAAAATTATAAGAGTAGAAGCAAAAATTTTAATTTTAAAATTAGTATACATTTAAAAAAATTTATAAAAAAATTTGCATAAATTTAAAAATTTTAAAATTAATAATTTTTTTAAAAAAATATAAAAAAATTATAATTTTAGATTTAGTAAAAAGTAAGTTAAAAATTTTAAAATTTATAAAATTAAAAAAATAAATTTTAAATTTTATAAATTTAAATATCTTATAATTTAAATTTTTTTTTTTTTTTTAAAAAAAAAAAAAAAAAAAAAATGCCAGCAGGTGACACAACTCCTACTCCACTCCACCAGTGGAGTTGTTCCACCTAGGGGTGGGAACAAGCCACCCCAAACGGGTTATCGGGGAACAGCTTGTTCCCACCCCCCAAATTTTTGTTTGGGTATAAGTATCTGGAACTAGGGGTTATCCCCCCTAGTTTCAGGTACCAAACGGGGCCAAAGTAATTTGTGTTTCTAAGTTTTATTCTTATAAAAGCACTAAGGCTGCGTTTGGTAACGGGAATAGAAAAATTTTGTTATACCGGGGATAGGTATAGATTCTGGTATTAGCAGGAATTGGTGTAAATTTGCGTTTGGTTGGTTTTATGAGTTATACCGGGATTAAAGAAAATTGTGTTTGGTAAATTATATAGGAATAAGGAGAATAAGATGAATAGGAAAAAATTGTGTTTGGTTGAGTATAGAGGAATAAGAAGAATTGATAAGTGATAAATTTGTATATTGACTATTTTGCCCTTTATGATATAATTTATAAATAAAATAATTTATTATATTAATCAACCTAATAATAAATTTAAAATATTATTTAAATTTGTAAAAAATATTTAAAAATATATAATAAATAAATAAAAGTACTTAAAAATTATAGAAAATTATATATTAAAATATTTAAAATGTTTGATTGTTTATCATTTAAAAGCCATTAATCAAAAGATAAGCAAATTCTAATTTTTTCCTTTAAAAATTTTGTATCATTCTTAAATATTTTTAAATATTTTTATACTTTTTTAATATTGCCCCATTTATAGGACCAACCTAATAATTAGCAGATTCAATCACATACAATTCAGTCCATTATGGTCATAAAGATCAGAAAATAATAACTCATTTACATACAATCCCATTGTAATCATATTTCAGTTCAATACACATCAGAAAAATCCATTACATACAATCCCATTGTAATGATAATTCAGTTCAATACACATAAGAAAAAGTCCTTTACATACAATCCCATTGTAATCATAATTCAGTTCAATACACATATAAGAAGAGTCCTTTACATAATGCAGTTCATACATAACTTTACAATCACATTGTAATCATACAATCACATATATTACACATTTCTTACATTGCAATCAAATATATAACTAACTGCGATTATTCCATAACTCGTCTTTTATAAATGTGCGCAACGCGTCGCCTCTGTTTGACTCAGTAGTACCAACACTATGAACCGTTTCCTCGACATCTAATTCTACATTTGGTTCTTCCTCTATCACATCGTTAAATATGGCATCCGCACCGGAGTGTCGTCGAATAAAATTATGTATAACACAACATGCCATCGCAATCTGGCATTGGACTTTATATGGAAAGGGTGTTGCAACAGTCAAGATCTTGAACCGTTTTTTTAAAATACCGAATGTTTTCTCCACCACATTTCTCAACTGTGCATGTCGATGATTATATAGGTCGCGCGGACTTCGATGAGTGCGAACCCCTGTGCTTCCCTCAAATTGGCTAATATGGTAACGCTCCCCCCGATATGGTGCAAGAAATCTGTGTGTATTTGCATAGCCAGAATCTACCAAATAATATTTCCCTATAAATTTTACACAACATTTACAATGTTAAAATCTATATTCCCCATCAATAAAGAAATGCAAAATAAAAAATTCTGTGTACAATATACCTTCAGGCACAGTGAATCCTCCAGTTTCGCATGCCCATCGGAGTACTCTCATGTCAGCTGCAGATCCCTCCCAACCAGTGCAGACAAATAGAAAGTTGTGATCAAAGGATACTGCAGCCATCATGTTTTGCGAAGTAAATCCTTTGCGATTCCGGAATCTCGGTTGCTTGCTCTTGCTGACAACCACCGGAAGATGTGTCCCATCTATTGCACCAATTGCATTCTGGCAATAAACATGAAACAACATGCAGGCAATTATTATAATGAACACTGGTGACATATAAATAAGTGAACTAAAAAATAAAAAAGCATACATACCTTGAATGGGTGAAAATTGACATTATCTCTAATCCGGGCATGCACCGACACATTATTCGCCGGAAATGTTATGTAATCGTCTTTCAACGTCACAATCGCCCGAAGCACATTGTTGAAATGTCGACTGATAGTTTCACCCGAATGTTGAAATGTTTCAGCGATTACCCTATTAGCCACCCCATGTCCAACACAAAACATAAAAATTCCCAACTGTTCCTCAATTGTCATATGGCGTGTGTTTTGTAACAATCCCTTTTGGACTAGCTCATCGCGAAGTGCGATGAAAGTCGTTGTTCGCATTCGAAACTGGTCGTACCCACGGTCAGGATGGCCATTCAATATATCACATATCACCTGGTGCCCTGTGAACGGGCGGGTTCGACACGGTTGCTTGTCGACAGTATGGGTAGATGTAAAGTAACCTTGCTCAACCAACATCGCTAATACCTCATCCCAATAGTCGTCATCATCATCTAAAAGCTCCCTTATTATGGTATTGATTTTGGAGGAAAACACATGACCATGATTCGGATCACCCATTAATACTGTAAATACAATATATATTCAACATTGACAAGCGCAACATATGACGTTGTAATATAACAGTAATTCAAGCATGCTTGTTAATATAGTCGATGATTAAAGAGTACATCTAACAGCATTCAAACATAATTGAAATGTCTTATGAGCATATTACATGATGATTAAAAATTAAATCTAACAGCATTCAAACAAAGTCATACACATTAAAAACAAAAACTAATGTCCAGAAAAAAATGGCCTATATACAGACGATTGGATTGACACTTGACGCTCAACCCACGATATTGCCATCTCGTCGTTCATTGTCATAAACAGTTCACGATTATTAAGATCTTTGAGTGCTTCCCCTACATACAGTGCTTTTTCTGTAGTCATGCCTGGCATCGCATAGACTCGGCTCATGCAAATGGAAATTGTTGGAATACTACTTTTGCAGTCCTTTTCATATTGATACATTTCACGTGCCAGTTCAAGTTTTTGCTTGTCTAGATCAACAAGTTCAGATAATACACTAATACTGGCATCTGGTTTGCGGCGGCGTCCCCCAGAGGACGCGGTAGGTTTGGGTTGAGGGTTTGTAGGTGGTGGAGAGCGTGGTCGTTTGCTTCCTGAGCTATGCCCGCTCCCGCTTGCACTACCTCCGACATTGGGGATGTCACGAGTTGAAGATGGGTAGTCGGAGGTTTGTGTCGCCCCTATATTTGCATATTGAGGGGCTGTAGAAGCACCTGCTTCAAATGGATTTTGTGAGATATTAAAACCCGACATTCTTATTCCAAGATTTGTATCATCCTCACCAGGGGACGATGAGGATGAACTCTCAACAGTTTGGGCTGCAGGCATACTGGATGCAAATCCATATCGGCCAGTGGCCGTGGTTTTTTCTGTCAAGAATTCTAGATCCTTATATAGCGGAAATGGCCTATCTCGACATCTTGCATATGATGGATTTCCCTGTTGAATAGGAATAAGATATGTATAATGTCAATTATTCATATATTACGCGAAACAATTGTGTCGAACAAATTTTTTGATTTACAAGATAGGGTCAATACCGCTATCACATCATCCCAGTCGGTTGGATCACCAGGTGTCGGGATATTGTGGATACAATCCCAACCCCATCCACTCTTGTTGGCTAAATAGTTATACAGAGTGAATGTCCGTTTTAAAACTTTTAGCCGATTTTTTAATTGGTCCTTCTTGAGTTGTAAATTGGTCCTAGCATTGAATGCCGCATTGATTCGAACCCACGCTACTGTAGTGAACGACCCATTCACATAATTCCCTAGTGTATGCTCTTCAGTGAGCAAAGACATGAATATTGTGTCCATATTATCACTCCAATTATGTGTTCGGGTCTGAGGTTGGGCACGCTGCCCAGAAGGACCCTCCTCAGATGCTACGAAATTAGAAAGTGGGTCGAAAGCCACACTTTTTCTTGCTTGATGCTTACCGTGTTTCTTGAAGGGACGCATCTGGAATAAGAGTTATATAATGTATTTGAAGGCACATTGATACTAATAAATAAAGTAGAAATAGAGGGAAATTGTAATTAAGTATTGGACTCACTTGATTGCCACATAGTATGGGGTAGCATTGGCTTTATAAGCCAGTGGCCGTCCATCTGATACTTGTGGCAATCGTCATCATCGTCCTTATTAATATTCGCAATTGTCCAACAAAGACAATTTTTCGCTAATATTTGTATGCCCAGTTTGATTTGTGCTGGTGGAAACCCTGTTGCGAGGTTGTTGGCATAATGTGTGCTGGTTGTCACCATGTTGCAATTATGTGTTGTTCGTGTGTATAATGCCTATCACCCGTTTTTAAATAATTTATATAAAATATTTTTTGACTCAATTGATTGCCAATTGGTATGGGGGTGCAGTAAATACATGCCAATCCATCAAATACCTATGGCAATCATCATCATCGTCCATATCTGAAGCTACAGAGGATAGGCTGCATACTCACACTTGTCATACAAAATGGCAACAGGGAATAGGCATCATACACACAAACATCACATATGCTGGCAACAAGGTGACAACCAACGCCCAACCATAGTTTATGGCAATGAAATGTAACAACATTGGAACACAGTCCTCACAGGCAAATCTACCAAATTGGCAATAACATGAGAACCAGCACATATTATGGCAATGACATGCACACATTATGCCATCAACATTAAAACATGAAGAATCGAAGCACTGAATAAGGCACTCATAGGGGGCATACCTTTGTGAAAAAGAATCACAACCTGTTAAGAAGCAAGAGGGGCCGCAGAGGGGGTGGCGACGCGGAGAGGGGACGCAGCGGAGAGGTTGCCGCAGAGGGGCCGCAGAGGGGCCGCGGCGCGGTGAGGTGCCGCAGAGGGTCGCGGTGCGGATAGGGGCCGCAGAGGGGCCGCAGAGGGGCCGCGGCGCGGTGAGGTGCCGCAGAGGGGCGCGGTGCGGAGAGGGGCCGCGGTGCGGTGAGGGGCCGCAGAGGGGCGCGGTGCGGAGAGGGGCACGCAGAGGGAGTTGGCGCCGAGGAGAGGGGCCGCAGAGGGTCCGCAGAGGGGCGCGGTGCGGAGATGGGCCGCGGTGCGGTGAGGGGGCGCAGAGGGGCGCGGTGCGGAGAGGGGCATGCAGAGGGAGTTGGCGCGGAGGAGAGGGGCCGCAGAGGGTCGCGCCGCGGAGAAGGGGCGCAGAGGGAGTTGGCGCGGAGGAGAGGGGCCGCGGTGCGGTGAGGGGCCGCAGTGGGGCCGCGGAGAGGGGCCGCAGAGGGGCGCGCCGCGGAGAGGGGCCGCAGAGGGGCCGCGGAGGGGCCGCGGAGGGGTGGGCGAGGTGCCGCAGAGGGGCCGCGAGGGAGATCGGAGGGGGTAGCTGCAGAGGGTGCCGCGGCAAGGAGTACGTGCCACAGAGGGGGCCGCGGCTGCGGAGAAGGTGCCACAGAGGGTCCGCAGAGGGGCGGGTGAGGTGCCGCAGAGGGGCCGCGAGGGAGATCGGAGGGGGTAGCCGCAGAGGGTGCCGCGGGAAGGAGAAGGTGCCACAGAGGGGGCCGCGGCTGCGGAGAAGGAGATCGGAGATCGGAGATCGTAGATCGGAGAGGGGGGCCGCGAGGGAGATCGGAGGGGGTAGCCGCAGAGGGTGCCGCGGCAAGGAGAAGGTGCCACAGAGGGGGCCGCGGCTGCGGAGAAGGAGATCGGAGATCGGAGATCGGAGATCGGAGAGGGGGGCCGCGAGGGAGATCGGGGGGGGTAGCCGCAGAGGGTGCCGCGGCAAGGAGAAGGTGCCACAGAGGGGGCCGCGGCTGCGGAGAAGGAAATCGGAGATCGGAGATCGGAGATCGGAGAGGGGGGCCGCGAGGAGATCGGCGATCGGAGAGCGGGGATGAAGAACCGACTTCGGAAGAGGGGATGAAGATGAGGTTGGGGGAGAAGAGAGAGGCTGCAGAAAGTTTTGTCTCGAACCCCGTGAGAAAATGGGTTCCTGTGAATTCCAGCTGGGGATGGGAATTCAAATTCCCATCCCCATACCCCCTATTCCAGCATAGATGGAATCCGAATTCCATCTATGCCTATCCCCGTTTGGGTATGGAAACGGGGATAAGGGGGTTATTCCCCCCTTATCCCCGTTACCAAACGGGGCCTAAGTAATTGATGTTTCTAAGTTTTCACTGTTAGATCTATCCCTTTAATTAATTTTATCCCTTGGATCATACTATTCCACCAACCACGTCTAAACCCATGGGGCCAACTACCATCCTAAACACATCCTTTCATCCATGGGCTACAAGCACCAATGACTTGATACTTTTAAAAGCATAGAAGCTCAACTCTCTCTCTCTTATATATATATATATATATATATATATATATATATATATAGTTGAGCTGGAATGCTAGCAAACGAGATCTGTTGCCATCCATTTGTTTTCGATGATGGGGCTTCCATATTGATGATCATGTGCTATTAAGTTTTTGACCCTTGAATGAAAAAATGAGCGGTTACGATGATATTGTATCTCTAGGATTTAATGGGTGTTGGAAAAATATGTATAATCTAAGGGATCGAAATGATCAAAGGAATAAAATTTAACTGCGAAAAACTTTATAGTAGAAAGTGATATATATATATATATATATATATATATATATATATATATATATATATATATATATATATATATATATATATATCACTCCTTCTAATAAATTAGAATTGTGAGACATATTAAGATTCAATCTGAGTTCTGAAAAAAATTCTATTTCAATGTTATTAATTGGATCTAATAAATAAGATTATCCTAATCTATCTTAATTGGAATCTTACTTTACCATAGTATAGTATACTATCTAAGTTTTACTTTTTACTATACTATCTAAGTATCTGGCCCTGCACAAATATGATCCAGCCGCATATATGATATATGTCATATATGTGTGGACATATACGTGCGTATCAGGAAGGAAGAAAATGCGGATATGGTCGAATGGTCAAATTTCTCTTTGCCAAGGAGAAGATGCGGGTTCGATTCCCGCTATCCGCCCATAATCATAATTAAGTAATGTACTATGATAAAAAAATTAATTGACTACTATACTAACTACTATAGTAGTTAGTAGTTAGTATAGTAGTTCTATCTTACCCCTTTCTTTGCCTAACATCCAAAAACAAAAATGTTGCGGAGACAGGATTTGAACCCGTGACCTCAAGGTTATGAGCCTTGTGAGCTACCAAACTGCTCTACTCCGCGCTAAAGAACTAGGAACTAATGGTGTTTGTTGTTAAATTTAATTCCCCCACCAAAATATGAATAAAGCAAGAAAAAGGAAAATGGTGTGTAAATAGAAATAATTACACAAGGATAGATACTAGGTTTTGTAGAAATGACCAAAAGGATCCTTTGCTCTGATGTTTCAAACCACTCTATTCTTTTGTTTCTTAATGATGTTTGTGAACAATTGAATCTAGTGGTTGATTCATAGTCCCTGCCCTTCCCCCAAAATATTAATTGGAAGCAAGAAGAAAGAACGAAAAAAAATTTCTATTTGAACTTATTTCATTTACAAATTCTTTGGGTGGATTTAATCATATAGATATATAGTTGTTGAGATTGGTTGACATTGGTGTATAAGCCATGTTATACTGTTAAATAACAAGCCTTCTATTTTATATATATATATATATATATATATATATATATATATATATATATATATATAGGAAAAGTCTACCTATACACCCATCATGGGGGTGTAAATCCTACATCTGGAAAATGAACGCTCCGGATTACTCTTGATATAAGCAATAAATTCAACTATGATATTTTCACTCCTGTTTTTTTAGGTTATTATATATTTTTCCTCCACTACTTCCCCCTTGTGTACAGGTACCGGTACATTATGTACCGGCACACAAGTACTCTCTATTTATTTATTTTTTTTTAAAAAAAATTATGAATAAAAATTTTAAAAAATTTAGAATTTAAATTAAAAAATTTAATTTAAATTTAAAAACTAAATTTGCACAAAATTAAATTAAAATTTTTCCACAAAGTTAAAATTTAAATTATACTAGTGCCAAGAATGTCCCATGAAAGGAAGACATGGTCCGAAAATTAAATATACATTTTTACAATTTAATAATTGTAAAAGATATTTCAATTTATAATATTTAAAATTTAAAAATATTTAATTTTATTCCAGTTTACATTTTTTTACTTTATTTTATAATAAATTTTGAAACAAATAAAATATAAAAAATATTTAAATTTAAAAGAGTACCGGTACGTAAGAAAGTGTACCGGTATTGAAAAAGAGAGGGAGTGAGAATAGAATGTTTAAAATATTAGATCAATCTTGGCCGTCCACGTTCGGGGTGTATGATATACACCCGGAACGTGGTTGTACCCCTAGCAGCGTTCATATATATATATATATATATAGGAAAATGCTATGTGTACACCCTATCCGAGGTGTACATCCTACACCCTCACCCATCCAATGGGTGAGGGTGTGAGAAGGGGTCACATCAAGTGACCCCAAAAGCACCCCACCCATTAAATGGGTGGGGTGTAGGATGTACACCCCTTTCGGGGTGTACATATAGCATTGCCCATATATATATATATAGAAAAATGCTAGATGTACACCCCAAATTGGGTGTATATCTTACACCCACCCCATCCTAGGGGTGGGTGAATTCCACTCGTCACATGATGTGACGAGTGGATGAATACCCATCCCAAGATGGGGTGGGTGTAGAATGTACATCCCATTTAGGGTGTACACCTAGCACTTCTCATATATATATATGAGCAATGCTACATGTACACCCCGAAGGGGTGTACATCATACATCTCCACCATTTTAATGGTGGCGATATTTTTTACGGGTCACATCAAGTGACCCATCATCACACCCCCACCCTTAGATGGGTGGGGGTGTGAGATGTACACCCCTTACGGGTGTACACATAGCATTTTCCTATATATATATATATATATATATATATATATATATATATATATATATATATATATATATATATATATATATATATATATATAGTCCGGCTACTATACTATCGATAGTATCAAACATTTGGTGCTATTAAGTTTTCTACCATTAGATCAACTTCTTTAATTATTTTTTCACCCGTTAGATTTTACTATTTCCCCAACCACCCATTAAATCTAAGGGGCTCACTATCATCTCAACCACATATCTTTTAATTCAATGGTTAAAAACTTAATTAATAGCATCAATGACTTGGTACTATTAATAATATTCCATCATGGCTATATATATATATATATAGAGTTGGGCTGGAATGCTATTGATAGCACCAACTCAACTTTGTCACCCATTTTGTAGCCATTGGATTACAAGATTCGTGCAAGCCCTTTAATTAAAAAGAAAAACTTTTTATTTTTTACTTTTTCTTTTTACTTTTTTTCATTAAAGAGATTATACGGATCTCAATGCGATCCAATGGCTATAAAATGGGTGGCAAAGTTGGGTTGGTACTATCAATAGCATTCCAGCCCAACTCGCTCTCTCTCTCTCTCTCTCTCTCTCTCTCTCTCTCTCTCTCTCTATATATATATATATATATGCTATCGATAGCACCAAGCACTTGGTGCTATCAAGTTTTTCATATTTCCAGCTAAGTGGCAAAGGGTTTGGTGGTTGATATCCGAAGTCTCGAGTTCGAAGTCGTTGCTTCACATTTGCAGCTAAGTTTATTTCAAAAATAAACAAAGTAGGTAGCATGTTATCTTTCTTTTAACAAAAAAAAATTTCCACCATTAGATCTATCTCTTGATCATTTCCAACTCTTATATCATACTATTTAACCAATTACCAACTAAACCCTAGGAACCATCATCATCCTAACTACGCATTTTTTTCGTCTAAAGGTCAAAAACTTAATAACATCAATAACTTTGTATTATTAATAATATAATAAACTGGATATATATATATATATATATATATATATATATATATATATATATATATATATATATATATATATATATATATATATATATATATATATATATATATATATATATATATATATATATATATATATTAAAAATAAATAAATAAATATTTTAACAGAATACGTTATAAATCTGTGCCGAACGCGCATTACAGTATGAACATACAAAATTTATAAAAATATTCAAAACACATAACTCTTTTCAACATGGATACACAGAACTAATAGAAATATCCAAAATATATTACTCTTCCCGCCTCTTAATTTTTATTATTATTATTATTAGGAAAATGCTATGTGTACACCCGTAAGGGGTGTACATCTCACACTCCCACCCATCTAAGGGTGGGGGTGTGATGATGAGTCACTTGATGTGACCCGTAAAAAATATCACCACCATTAAAATGGTGGAGATGTATGATGTACACCATTTCGGGGTGTACATGTAGCATTGCTCTTATTATTATTATTATTATTATTATTTATTTATTTATTTATTTATTTATTTATTATTTTTTTTTTATTTTTTATTTTATTTGTGTGTGTGTGTGTGTGTTTTGTTTTACGTCCTTTGATACAACATTTAATTATCCACTGAAGAGCAGAATAGGTCAACTCCAATTTTACATGGCACATGCGAATTATGATTACATCTAAACACATGCGAATTATGATTACATCTATCAACAATTTTAGGTCTTGTTTGGTTTGTGCTACGTAATATATTTTATTATTTTAATATTTGAAATTTGTAAAGTAAATTATTATATAAATGTTGTATAACTATATTTGGATCAGCTTAGTAATATAACGTTGGACTAAGGCATATGTAAAATTACCATTTTTGGTTCCTTTTTATAACTATCAAAAATATCCGTACATGCATAATTATTTGAAATTCAAATTTAAATTATGAATTCATGCTTAAATTTAAATTTTGATTTTAAATTTAAATGTAAATATTGGTTCAAATTTTCAATTCAAATCATAATTTTGAGTTTAAAATTTAAATTTAAATTTTATTTTTCAATTCAAATTCTAAATTTAAATTTTAAAACTGAAATTGAATTATAAGTTTGATTTTAGATTTTTAAATTTGAATTTCAAATCCAAATTTAGATTTTTCAATTTGAAGTTCAAATTTAAATTTTGTTTTTAAATTCAAATTTCATATTCAAAACTTGATTTTGGTTTCAAATTTAAATTCAAATTTTAAATAATCAAAATTTTAAAATAAAATTTATTTAAATTTTAAATTTAAATTCGGATTTTGAACTCAGATTTTAGTTCGAGTTCAGATTCCAATCCAACTCTTAGTTTCAAATTTAGATTTTGAGTTTAAATTTTAAATTCAAATTCTATTTGAATTCAAAATTTAAAATAAAATTTTAAGTTTAAATTTAAACTTAAATAATTTAATGAATGTGGTTTGTACTTTATATAAATTCAGATTTTGAACTTAGATTTTAGTTAGAAGAGTTCAGATTTTAATCCAAATTTTAGTTTCAAATTTAGATTTTGAGTTCAAATTTTAAATTAAATTAAAATTTAAAATGAAATAATTTTATACAACTTTATGTAAACATATTGAATATCAGATATATATTTCTACAAACTTCAACTTTTCATATTTATACATTCAAAGATTCTAAGTTGTTCATATATATATCTCTCCAGTTTATAACAGTTAGTTATTATTTATTTTTTAGCAGAATATAGGTGAAATGTCAATTTTGTCATTGCAAGTATATTTCTCTAAAAATTTCAACTTTGGTTAAGTAAATTATCCGAAAGGATAAAAAAGTAAATTTACTTCACTCACTAATCAAAATTAAGTATTTAACATATGGTTAAGGTTAACTATATTTTTTTAACGGATATTAACGATTGAGACATATATGAACAACTTAGGACTTTTATTGATATAAATATGAAATGTTGAAATTTGTAAAGATATATATGTTATTCCATATATTTACAGTGAGCTGTATGAAATTAACCTATTTAAAATTATACTCAAATTCAAATTCAAACTTAAATAGTTCAATTAATGTGAAATTTTGAATTTTATTTTAAATTTAAATTGAGCCAATCAAGTTGGGGAAGGATAACTTTGAAATAAGTTACAAGATAATGCTCAATCAGTAATGCGAGATACTAATCCCTTACTAGTAATAATTTTTTATGTTATCTTAGAGTCTGATAATGCTATATTAATAATCGGAGTGAAAAAGTGCAACTCACAAGAAAGAAAGTAAGCATAGTTTATAACAAATTTTAAATTTTTTAATTTTAATTTTAAAAAAATTAAACAGTATTATTTACTAAAATATAAATTTTAATTTATACAAATATTAATTATTATTTAATTAATATTTTATATTAATTAATTAGATAAAATATTATTATTTTAAAATTATAATTACTTTTATTTTTTTACTATTTTTGTTTATTCTAAGAAATGAACCAAACACAATTTCAGTTATTTCTAAGAATAACAGCTTTACAAACCAAACATTATTTTTTTTTTATCCATGACCTATCCCGGAATATCAAGCTATAAATTATCCCCAGAATCATAATTCCCAACCAAACATTATCTTAAAGTTGAAATTCATTAATTGATTTATATATAGTTTGTAAACAAAGTTTTTTTCAAATTTTAAAGACACCTGCAAAAATTCTCATTAATACAAACATAAACTCGGCCTTCTTTGGCGCAGGATTGGCTGGTTTCTTCTTTTTTTTCTTTTCATAAAAATTTTAACAATTTTTTTAATATATATATATATAATTTTTTATTGATATTTTAGGACATCATCAGCCTCCTTTATTAGTTTGTTTGGTTGTTGTTGTCATTGGTTTTTTTTTTTTTTTTTTTTTTTTTTTGGATGGTGGTGTTTGGAGTTTGTACTGGAACTTGGAGTGGGTCTCCCAAGATGAAGCAATGTTTGCGGTTTATGTAATTTTTTTATTATTATTTTTTTAATGGCTTTTCAAGAACTATGGCTCTATTATGAGAAAGCCTATGGCTATATGCATGCATGCACAGATACACTTACTTGGCTTTTGTGAATGGCCATATTATGTCTATGCAAAAAGTTCACATTGCCCAAGATTATCTCTCCAATATTATAAGCTTTTGATTTCTTTGATTTTCTAATATACCAAAAAAAAATCAATTTATTTGATGTTACTAATAAAAATATAAATATAATTTAAAATAATATTTTTTTTAAGTATACAAGTAGTTTTTTTTTTTTTTTTTTTTTCCAATATTTGCCTAGCTAATTTTTTATTTTAGTTTCCAACCTTTTTGCATTATTTTACAATTGGATTCTTAATTTACTATTATTTTTTTTTATTTTGGTTTCTGACTTTCTCTTTCTCATTCTTCATTTATGAAAAAATTAGTGTTGAGATTGATCAGATGCTACCGATTCATGATTATAATTTATATGAGTGTATATAATTTGATTGGAGCTGATGTAATCTGTTTTATCAAAATTAACGTGATTTGAATAATTGAGATAATATATATAAGGCCAGAGTCTTATAATTTATACTGATGTGATCTGTTTTATCAAAATTAACGTGATTTAAATAATTAAGATAATATATAAGGCTAGAGACCTAATAGCAAAGTTTAGGTACCAATGGTTTAATTAAGCGGATTGTAGACGAAGTATTTTTGAATATCACACTATTTTTCTTAGCACAATTAATAAAAATAAAGGCTAAATTATAGAAAATTTTCCTGTAATATTTTGCTTTTTTATTTTGCTCCCTTGTCTTTTAAAAGCCTACATTTTGCCTCCTCGTAATTACCGAATTGTCTTTATGAGGCAACGGCGTTAACGGAAGAGGTAAATTGACGAAAATGCTCTTACCTTATATTGGAGGGAAAAAGATAATGGAGGGAAGAGAAAGGGGTTTCGACTTATTTTCGGCCATTCTTGAAGAGTATTTTGAGTATATTCAATAATATTTTTTAAAAAACTAACGGCTCACTCACGGAATGGTAATTACGAGGGGACAAAATATAGGCTTTTAAAAAACAGGAGGCAAAATGAAAAGGCGAAATATTACAGAACGATTTTCTGTAATTTAGTCAAAAATAAAAGATAAATTTCAATTTACTCTCACGTAGTTTAGCTTATTTTTATTTTACCAGCTTAAAAACCTTTTGATACCTATATAATAGTTAAGTATAAATATTTAAAACTACGTAATGGTAAAATAAAAATGAGCTGCATGATAGTTAAATATAACTTCCTTAATCATGTAATGATAAAGTGAAAACTAGCTTAGACCACATGGAAACTATTTGAAGTTTATCCTAAAAATGAATATTTATTAATTTGATATGATATTAGAATAGAAAATTATAAGTTTGAATATTTTTAAATTTCTAGTTCTTTTTATTTCAAATCTATGTTTAAAATATGAATAATTACATCATTATTTATTTATAACTTAATTTTTTAAAAAATAATTATTGTTTTACATTCTTCAAATGCTTTTTTTTTTTTATTCACTTAACGAGGTATGTGTTATTTTTTATTATTTTATTATTATTGACAGAAAGTTTTAAAAAATTAAATCTTTTGTTTTGAGGATCAGAAATTCATTTTGACTTACCATTACATTTGAAAGTTATAATTTTTTTTTTCATTAAATACATAACTTTACTAAAAAAGCAAACTTGGCCTAACAGGTACCTTGTCAATACAATGTTGAACATTTCTTTTCTTTTTTTTTGAAATTAAAAATGTATGTGAGCCCCGTTTAGAAACATTGTCATTCTTTTTCTTTTTTTAAGAATTAGGCTACTGTATCATTAATAGCACCAAATTTTTTATGCTACTAGATTTTCGGCCATTAGATAAAAAAAATATGCGGGTTAGAATGATAGTAGTCCTCTAAGATCAAACAGCAGAAAATTTGATAGTTCTAAATATTTGATGCTATTGATAATACTAATATAGTAATCTGCGTGATGCGGCAGATAATATATATATATATATATATATATATATATATATATATATATATATATATATATATATATATATATATATATACTTAGGTTAGAATACTATCGATAGCACCAAATCATTGGTGCTATCAAGTTTTTAGCATTTGTATTAAAAAATGTGTGGTTAAGATGATAGTGGTCCCCTAGGGTTTACTAGGTGGTTGGTTGAATAGTAAAAATCTTAGAGGACCACTATAATCTCAACCGCATATCTTTTCATTTAACGGCAGAAAACTTGATAGCACCAATTGATTGGTGCTATCGATAGTATTCAAGCAGGACTCTATATATATATATATATATATATATATATATATATATATATATATATATATATATATATATATATATATATATATATATATATATATATATAAACAATTATATAAGAATAAAAAAATAATTTAAAAATAAATAAAAATATTATATATTTTCGTCATTGAGAGGGAGAGCGCGATACCAAAAGTACAAATTATCAAAAAGCCTTTTTCCTCTTGCTCTCTGTCGCCCTCACCCTGTCTCCCTGAGCCTTATCCGGAAGCATAAATTATCAAAAGACCTTTTTCCTCTCGCTTTCTGTCGCCCTAAACCTTATCCGGACTAAGTGTTCCATATTGCTCTATTAGAACCCCGTAGTAGCGGAGGAGGCGGTGGAGCAACCTCTTTGAAATGAACAAAATTTTAAGATAAATCCCACCTCCATTCAATAAAGAGGAAAGAAAAAAAATCATGATATTTAATTTCATCAAATAAAAATTAGTAAGGGTGAAGAAAAAATTATCGCATTGCAAAAAATATTGGGATTCATATATTTATATAGATATATATATAGTAACCGAATATATTTTTTTTAATTCTAATTGTATATAATTTGATAGAATTATATTATATTTTCCATCTTGTTGCATAGTGATCAAGGATGAGAACTATTTTATATAGAAATTATATTGAAAAGTAACAAAAACCAAAACAACAAGAGTTTTAAATTAATGAGGCCTAAGATTTTAATATATATATATATATATATATATATATATATATATATATAGAGAGAGAGAGAGAGAGAGAGAGATAGAGAGAGAGTTTTGCTGGGCCGTAGTACTCGACTTTGCTGTCGATTTATTTTTTATAATAAAATTTTTAAATCGACGATCAGTATTATTGAACATGATGTATAGACTATTATGTTATCAATAGCACCAAGTCTTTGATGCTATTAGATTTTTAACTCTTAGATTAAGAAATATATAACCAGGATGATAATAGTTCACTAAAATTTAATAGATGATTGGTAAAATAGTATGATTTAAAGAATAAAAATGGCCAAAAAATTATACCTAACGGCAAAAAGTTTGATAGCATCAAGTACTTTATGCTATCGATAAAATAGTAGCCGGACTATATATATATATATATATATATATATATATATATATATATATATATATATATATATATGAGAAGTGCTAGGTGTACACCCCAAATGGGGTGTACATCCTACACCCACCCCATCTTGGGGTGGATATTCATCCACTCGTCACATCGATGTGACGAGTGGAATTCGCCCATCCCAGGATGGGGTGGGTGTAGGATGTACACCCCATTCGGGGGTGTACATCTTGCATTTTCCTATATATATATATATATATATATATATATAGGGAAATGATACTTGTACATCCAAAACGGGGTGTATATCACACACCCCACCCATCCAATGGGTGGGGTGTGATGATGGGTCAATCGATGTGACCCGTAAAAGATATCGCCACCATTAAAATGGTGGAGGTGTGTGATATACACCCCTTCGGGGTGTACATGTAGCATTGCTCATATATATATATATATATATATATATATATATATATATATATATATATATATATATATATATATATATATATATATATATATATATATATATATATATATATATAAAGAGAGAGAGAGAGAGAGAGTGAGTGATTGAGAGTAGAGCTTATATATTTTTAAAAGTACAAGCTCATTAATGCTTGTGAATTTTTTTATCATTGAATTTGTATTGGGATTTGTACAATTGTACTTTTCTTTTTCTCTTCTTAAATATTTTTATAATAAGGATCCCAATATAAATATAATGGTGAAAAATTTACAAGTATGAATAAATTTGTACTTTGAGTCTGACTACTATATTCTTATGAGTATAAATTCCTTTGTACTCATAAGTTTTCGGCCTTCGGATGAAGGGATGTGAGGTTAGGATTATGATGATCCGCTATGATTTATATTATTTCACCAACAACCCACTAAATCCTAGGGGACCACTGTCACGCCCCGAGTTTAAAAATCCAGTCTAAATTTTTTTTTTTTAAAATCAGAGTTTACAAAACGGGCGTAACAGACCGCCACACATATAGGAAAACCCCTATACATGCACGGCTAAACTAATCCAATCATCAATCAAGAGCAATCACTGTCACAACTAAACAATACTAATCATCAGAGTATAATCCGAATATCACAATGTCAACAATCTGAAATGTCATAACAAACTGGAAACTGAAATAACATAAATAAGGATCAGCTACAAGTCATCGGGAATCTCAATCATCATAACTATCATCAGGGGGACAGCTCTATCGTGACAGGCTCACTGGATCGTCCCGACACCCCACTACCCGAACGACCTGAAAAACAGTCACCCAGGGGTGTGAGATACACCGGAGTGCATCCCAGTGGGCACGACGAGCCGAGAAATAGCTAATCGTACCTACTGGGTACAATAATCTGCGGATAGTAAGAGTCATAGGTAAAGCTGAATAAATAGCAGATCTACTGATAATCAACAAAATCCACAGATAACTGAATAAGCAGGAAATCAAGGGTAGTGAAACTGCAAGTAGTAAATGCTGGACATATATGTATGTAAACGAGATAATCAATCATGAACTGAGCAGTAAGGGTACAGGGTAAGATATCTATCAATAACAGCGCAAGATAATAAGAATGCGTCAATAAAAGAACTCAAGTACCCAATCAACGCCAGTATTGGTCCCAAGGACCTCAGGCTAAGCCACTGTACAGCACCCCATCCGCTGACATAACCTGCACTTACAGACGCCAAGCAGTCCTAGTGCAACAAGCTCACGGGTCTTTTCTCTAGACCACTTTACCGGTAAAGAACACTATGACGGTGGCCAAACCGTCAGTGTACGTGAAGTACAGCAGTGCGTGGCAATCATCATGCTATGCTCAATCTCGCGGTCTAATGACCGGGTAGTCGGCAACAAGCCGAGGTATCCCAACAGGGAATCAATCATCTGTCTGTATCAATCAATCAGAATCAATCATGCATATCTGAATAAGGTCATATGACAAGAGACATGAAACTAGCAGCAATAATCAATCAATCATGGTCTATCATGCATAACTGGAATATAAATGCAAGTATCTCAGGGTATCAATGCAGTGTACTAACTGATAGCTACGAAGCATGATCAGACCACAAGTATCAACTGTACTGAATAATGACAAGTAACAGGAAATGTCATAATCTATGAGTAGGTATACCCAATCAAGGCTAAGTCAAAAACAAGTGTCCAACTGGACTAAAGCAACCAGAGGGCCGAAAAGATAAAGCCCGGACCGAAGATAACCCACCTGAATGTAGGCAGATCCTCGAACTCCCGCTCTGCTACTGGGAGGCTGGTGCTGAACAACTGGGCCCTGAATAAAAACTATAATCAGTAATAGACTCACACATACCCATCCCGATGACACGACAGTAGCGAATGCTTATACGGAATACTATCGCTAGTTAGCGGGACAAAATCCGTTTTCCAATCAACAAGAGCCCACGGGACTCTGACAAGATGCCCAGTAAAACATAAATACTGTCTAATGACAGCCAGTGTGTCCAATATCCATTTCGATCCATCATACATTTTTAATTTGCATAATTACACTATGTTTTAGCTTGTTTCGATCCGTTCTTGAGATCCGGGAATCCAAAAGCTGCGCCGTAACTTTCAGCGCGTTCGTTACGACGAGACGAAGCTCGTGCTCACAAGATTTGGGCCGAGCCCAGGCCCAAATACAAGTTGGCCCATAAACACTAGGGTTCCAATTTATAACAATGTTATAACTTAACATCTATTAGATCTAAAGGTGATTTAACTGGAGCATGATGCTTAGTAGGGGTTGTAGACAGTGGGGCTCACCTGAAGCTAGCCGGAGACTGGCCGGAAAACTGGCCGGAGAAGCACCCACAAAAAGCCCAAGCTCGGGTTGGGGTATTCTTGGATCAACCCAGGTTCAGATCTGCACCAGGGGTGAGCATGAGTTAAAGGAGGGTCCCAGAAGAAGCTTGATCCATGTGGGGTCGAGCCCCGGCGGCCGGAGGCGGCGGCGGCCGGAGTTAAGCCCGTAATAGTGGTCTCGGGTGCAAGCTTGAACACCCAAACACAGAGGCATTTCGGACCAAAACAAAAATGATGGGAAGCTTGCATAGGGCCTTTGGATCTTACCTAGGTAGTTGCCGGAGTTCCAGACCGGCGGGGATGGCCGGAGGTGAAACCCGAAGTCAAATCGGGTGCAATCCTGGGGTTCGCAACCCTATCGTTAGAAGGGCCATGCAAGGTGATGGGGGAGCTTATAATGGTAATATGGTCCAACCTGGAAAGTTTCCCGGCGACCGGAGGAGACGGCGACGAGCGGCGGCGGAGCTCGGCCGAGATCAAGGGTCGTTAATGGCGGTTTCCGGCCAAGTGGCTCCGGGCCGGTGCGACTTGGACCAAATCACTTCCCTCGACGCTAGGGAGCTTCCTGCAGTGGTGGCCGGTGTCGGGAGGCAACGCCGGCGCCGGACGACCGAGCTCGGCCAAGGTTGAAGAAGACTGATTTTTAGGGCACGCTCGGTCGACTCCGATCCTCACCCGATGATGCCCAGACCTCGTGGAGGTGTTGCAGTCGCCAAGTAGACGAAGTTCAACGGTGCTGATCTTAAGTTGGACGGTCGGATGACGGCGACGTCTGGCGGCGGCCAAAAACAGTAATTTCCGGTGACAACGCTCCCGCCGGCGACCGGGACGGCGGCAGCGGCTCAGCCTGCACCCGGATGACCTCCACGGCGTCAGGAGCACATAGATCTAGTCCAAAAACCAAAACTAAAACAAAAGTTCCATAACCCACCTTCACCGGAGTTTGGAGAGGAGGTGCTGCCCTCCGCGGCGGCGCAAGGCGATGGCCGACCCCGGGTTCACCACAGTTCGGTTGCGGCGCCTCAGGGAACTCCACAGATGGGTTCTTGATCCTCCAAAGCCCTTCCCAAGAACCTTCTTCCCAACAACCCGAGAGAGAGAGAGTTGTTTTCTTGAAGCTTTTCCTCTCCGGCGAGGGAGAGCGGCGGCCGGCGGCGTAACCGTCGTGGGGAGAGCAGTGGGAGAGGAAGGGGCTCAGGATGGTGGCTGGGTGTAAGGAATAGGTTTAGGGTTTGCTAGTGAATCCCCAGCCATACCTGCGTATATATATTAGGTATATCCAAATTTCGGTTTAGTCCCTCAAAGCTTTGCCATTTGCTATTAGGTCCTTTACAGTAGTTTTCCTTTGCACTTAAGTCCTTATCCAAGAACTGGCACGCAAAACGAAGCAACTTTAATAGGGTTTTAAGTGTAAATATCCTCTTTTTCGCCTTATTTAACGCATTTCGAGGCGATCCGCTCGTCGAAACGAAAAATGGACTGCGCCATGACGTCCGGCTCGACGAGACCTATCAGGTAGCGATTTCAGATTTTCAAAAAAATACCCAGATAAAATCTCGGTCCATAAAATATAGTTCCGAATTACAGTTATCGCGCTTTTCGAAACTCTAGGGTCGTCAAACAGAATTTCCGTCAATGCCATTGCGTTCAGAATGACGAAACCGTTTGAATCGACTACCTGGATCGCTATGTTCGGAGTCAGGACAGCGAATCGGCTAGCGTTGGCACTTAGGGGAAATCGAATTTAGTGTTTACTGTTCATGCACTATTCATTTTAAGTCGCGGGTCCCGCCCGCTTCTTCGCTGAATTCTGGAAGATCTGACCGTCGGATCAAAACATGCTTAATATGGTTTTCACTCGGTTCAGCGAGACGGTCATGCCGGTGATCTCGGATTTCCGAGATTAGGCTCGGATTGAAAAGCGACATTTTAGCCTCATAACTGTGCAATTTACACAGCAGGAAAAGGGGTCAACTTATGATTCGAAATTTTCAACTTGGCCTTTATTCATCTTCTTTTATTTATTTACAATAAAAATTCAAATTCTTACAACCACTATAATTCTAACCGCGTATCCCTTCATCCAAGGGCGAAAAACTTATGAGTACGAAGAAGTCTATACTCATAAGAGTATAGGCTACTATACTCTTAGGCTCTGTTTGGGAAGGGTATAAAGGGGGGATATCCCCCCTTTATACCCAAACGGTTTGGGGATATCCCCGTTTGGGGATATCCCCGCCAAACGGGGATATCCCCCAAACCCACACGGGGATATCCCACCCCAACCCTCCCACCCCAGGTTTATCCCACTCTCTCTCTCCTCCCCCTCCGCCCGTGATCAATGCGCCTTTCTCTCCCCCCGAGGCGGCCTCCTCACCACTTCATCTTCTTCATCTCCTTCGTCTCCTTCTCCTCGCTCCCGATCTGTGTGTAACCCTCCCCCCCCAAGGTTTAAACCACTCTCTCTCCTCCCTCTCTCGTCCGTGCTTTGAGCCGATCTCTCTGTGCTCCCCGGTCGCCGCTCCCGATCTCCGTGGGCTCCCCGCTCGGAGCTCCCGATCTGTGTGTGTGTGTGTGCTTTGAGCCGATCTCTGTGTGCTCCCCGGTCGCCGCTCCAGATCTCTGTGTGCTCCCCGGTCGCCGCTCCCGATCTTCGTGGGCTCCCCGCTCGGAGCTCCCGATCTCTGTGTGCTTTGAGCCGATCTTTGTGTGCTCCCCGGTCGCCGCTCCAGATCTTTGTGTGCTCCCCGCTCGGTGCTCCCGATCTCTGTGTGCTTTGAGCCGATCTTGGTGGTCCCCGCTCCCGATCTCGTTGTGCTCCCGATCTCTGTGCGTCTGCTTGGTGAGATCTTGGTGCTCCCCTCTGTGTGCGCTCCCGATCTCTGTGTGCGCTCCCGATCTCTGTGTGTGCTCGGAGCTCCCGATCTGTGTTTGCTCCCCGCTCCCCGCTCCCGATCTGTGTGTGTGCTCCCCGCTCCCGATCTCTGTTGTGTGGTGCCGATCTCTGTGAGGTCCCGCTCCCGATCTGTGTGTGCTCCCCGCTCCCGATCTCTGTGTGGTCCCGATCTCTGTGTGCTCCCCGCTCCCCATCTCTGTGAGCTCCCCGCTCCCGATCTCTGTGTGCTTGGTGAGATCTTGGTGCTCCCCGCTCCCGATCTGTGTGTGTGCTCCCCGCTCCCGATCTCTGTGTCGTCCCGATCTCTGTGAGGTACCCGCTCCCGATCTCTGTGTTCATACCCGCTCCCGATCTCTGTGAGCTCCCCCTCGTCGTCGCCGGAGCTTGACCGATCTGGTTATTTTTCTGGTGGTTGCCCCATCTCTGTATTGTTTTTGCCTTGGCTGCTGTTGATCTCTGATCACTGTACTGTGCTTGCCCCGAGCATCATCTCTGCTCCCTCCCTGTACCGCGGTTCCCCCTACGGTTGCTCTCTGTCCCCTCTACCGAGCTACCTCTCTGCTCCCTGTTCCGAGGTTGCCCTCAGTTGAGCTCTGCTCCCTGTACCGAGCTTGGTCTCTGCTCCCTGTAATCAGGCTGCTCTCTCCTCCCCGGCGCATCTCATATTGCCGTGTTACTCCTCTTTCTGCCATCGAAGGTGCAACCCTTTCGTTTTCTTCCAGTTCAGATATTAGTTGATATAATGCTGCCATAGCCTTTCATGATAAATGACTATGCTATCTCATTACAAAAATATGTTTTGATGGCTGCGGAATATGTATGTTTCATCGGTTAAGTATAGTGATGAAAATATATATGTTGGCGATGATGACGGTTACCATAGGCATTTGCTGGATGGCATGGATGTATAATCCACTGCAACCCCATGCTTGTTGGAAACCAATTGAGCCCGTCTACATAATAAGGCGATGATGACGGTTACCATAGGCATTTGCTGGATGGCATGGATGTATAATCCACTGCAACCCCATGCTTGTTGGAAACCAATTGAGCCCGTGTACATAATAAGGCGATGATGACGGTTGCCATATGCGTTTGATGGATGGCATGGATTTAGAATCCACTGCAACCCCATACATATTGGAAACCACATGAGCCCTTGTACATAATAAACACCCTATTCCAATTTTGTGTAAATGAAAAACATTTTGCCAACATTTATCTTTACTTGTATGCCTCAACCGCCATTTTTTACAATAATACTATATTATGTATTTCTCTATTTACCATGCAAATTATGACATCCCATCCCCTGTTATGCAATTAGTAATATGGTAAGCATGACATGTCTTCCTAATTGAATGCCAATTATATTATTGATTTTAGGGTAATGCCAAAAAAATTATAAATATATTGTATTATGCCAAATTATATAAAGTAGAACATACATTATGTACAGATGCGTCCTTTTAAGAGAGTGTTCAACGCCGGTCAATCTAGCCGCTCAAACATGGCCAACATCCAAGACAATACAATTCCAAATGAGGGTGGTAGTCGTTCTCGCGCCCAACAATTGCCCCGAACATCAAACTGGACTGAGGCCTTGGATGCAAGTCTGTTATCGTTGTTGACGGAGGAACATACTCTCGGCAACAACGTTAATGGATCATTCACTAACCTCGCGTGGGTTAGGATTGTAGCGGAAATAAATAGTCGAAATGGTTTAAACCTAAAAAAGGAGCAGGTCAAGAATAGGTTGAAGGTGTTGAAGCGCACTTTTTTGTTGTACCATTCCTTGGTCAACAAGAGTGGTTGGGGATGGGATTTTATCCGCCACATTCCCACGGCAGGCGATAGTTGTGACTGGGATGGCGTCATCTTGGTAACGATAGTTAATTTACCTGTCATTAAATTTTTTTCATATTTATTAGCCTTACCAATATAATTAACCTACGTTCAGGACAATCCAGCTTATGCCAAATGTAGGGATAGGCCATTCCCTTTGTATAAGGATCTGGAGTTTCTAACTGAGAAGACTACCGCAATGGGTGCATATGGTTTTTCTTCACTCCAGCCGCCCACAAGAACAATAGTTAGCTCCTCCTCATCATCCCCTGGTGAGGATGATACAAACAGACCTTTTCAATTTGAAGCAGGGTCCTCTGGGCCATATATGAATGAATTCATGCCTAGTCCACCACCCGAAAGGTCACCCAGCCCTCACATTCGAAACAAGACAACTAGTGGGTCGGGGTACAGCTCGGCAGGCAAAAGGCCTCGTTCCCCAGTACCCGAGCCTAGCCAACGGACCAACCGTCCGTCAACTGGTGGTCGTCGGAAAAAAGCTGAGGGCATATCTGAATGCGTCGCCGGCATGCTTGAGCTGGGCAAAGAAAAATTAGATCTGGTGAGGCAGATGTATAATAAGGAAGCAGAAGGTCGACAATCCATTCCGGTCATCGGGGATTGTTTGCAGCGCCTATATAATATGAAGGGGCTCAATGATGACCATGTCTTGGCTGCCGCCGACGCTTTGAAGGATCCGCAAAATCGTCAAATTTTCATGTCAATGAATGACAATCTTGCTTACAAGTGGGCACAGCGGCAGATAGCAAACCAGGTTCAGATGTATCGTCAATTTTTCCCTGGTCCTTAGTGGATATTTATATAATCAGTTTGTAATTTCAGGACTTTAAAAACTAGCTTTGTAATAATTAGTATCTAAACTTTCTGTACATTTTAGTATAGTTGTTTGTAATTTATTATCCCGTACTGTTACTAGTCAATTTGTAATTTATTATTCCGCACTGTATTTTCCTCTTAAATGTTGCTTTGAAGCCATCTATACATGTTAAGTGATGTCTACTTAGTATGATTGTTCCCTAAATTGGTACAATATCGTTGCAGATATAATGGATGATTCAATTTATCAATCCTTATGTTGCTCCCGCTTTGTTGCAATGTTGTTGAGTATATTAGATGATGATGAAGATTTTTGGGAGGATCTTCTACTCATGCTCATTGTCGAAGGATACATCGATGATCTCAACTTTTAAATTATTTTATGTACTATTTTATTCTGTATTTGCTTGCTTTAAACGCCGAGATGAATGTTTGAGATGAATTTAAATAAGTATTATATCATTTATGCGTACTATCAATATTTACTCACTGCCATAAATTAACGTGCAGTTGTAATGGATGATTCAATTTATCGACATGTATTTTCCTCGCATTTCCATGCCAATTTGTTCGATATATTGGATGATGATGATGACTATTGGGAGCAACTCATAATTATGCTTATTGAAGGAGGATGTATAGATGAAACAAGTACAATTAGCAGACAACCATGTCGTACCCGTCCGTTTACGGGCCATCAGTTTATTTGTGATATTTTGAACGGCCATCCAGATCGGGGGTACAATCAATTTAGAATGACGACAACTACATTCATTGCTCTCCGCGAAGACCTTGTTGGGAAGGGCCTTTTAAAAGGTACACGGAATCTGACTGTTGACGAACAGTTGGAAATTTTTCTATATTGTATAGGACACGGTGTTGCAAATATGGTGCTTGCTGAAACCTTTCAACATTCGGGGGAAACGATAAGTCGTCATTTTAACAATGTACTCCGGGCCATTATTCAAATAAAAGATGAATATTTAACTATGCCGCCAAGTAATTGTGGAGTGCATCCAAGAATAAGTGGAAATCCGAATTTTCATCCGTTCAAGGTAAGAGACAATAATTTTTCAACACTAAATATGTAAATTTTAATTGCTGCATTGGTAATGTACTATGTTGTGACATTAACATATGTAGAATGCAATTGGGGCGGTGGATGGTACGCATATTCCGGTTATGGTAGATAGGGAGAAACAACCACGATTTCGTTGTCGCAAAGGATATACATCGCAAAATATGATGGCAGCTGTATCCTTTGATCATATGTTTTTTTATGTATGCACCGGTTGGGAAGGCTCTGCAGCTGATATGCGGGTACTCAGATGGGCATGTGAAAGTGGAGGTTTTACAGTTCCAGAAGGTAAAATTTATGGAGTAAGTTTTTTATTGCTCTCTTCATTATTATTGGTTTAATTAATTTATTACAAGTTATATACCCTTCTGATATATATACAGGAAAATATTATCTGGTCGATTCCGGTTACGCGAATACCGATCGATTTCTGGCGCCGTATAGAGGCGAGCGTTACCATCTGAGTCAATATGACAGTAACACACGTAGTCGTATACATCATTCGTCGAAGGACTTGTATAATCATCGGCATGCCCAACTAAGGAATGTGGTAGAGAAGACATTTGGAATTTTAAAGAAGAGATTCAAAATTTTAACTGTTGCTACACCGTTTCCTTATAGAGTGCAGTGTCAAATAGCTATGGCTTGTTGTGTGATCCACAATTTTATTCGACGGCAACAAGGAGATGATAGATATTTTATCGAAGCAGTAGAGCCAGAGCCTCCAGAGGTTGACGTGGAAGCGACCACTACAAACTATAGTACATCAGACTCACAGCGGGGAAACGACCTTCGCACACGTATTACCGATGAGTTGTGGAATAATAGAAGTTAGATAAATCATTGTAACTGACTAAAAGTTTGTAAATATTAGATTTACTGGTGTAATATTATGTTAGTCAGCTTGTAAAAAAGTTTTATTTGTTTATATATAATGTTAAGTGGACTGTTAATTAAGAACTCATATTTTTCAGGTATGATGTAATTTGAAATATTATTGTGAGTTCGTTATTGTATCATGCTAATTTCCCTTTATTGTTTGTTCGTTAATTTTAATTAAAAAATCGATATTGTTTGATGCTAATTTTTTAAAATTGTTTGTTCGTTAATGGTAATTAATAAATCTTTGTTAGACTGATTGATTTTGTCAAATTATTAACTTCATGAATGTATTGAGCAACAGATTGTTGTAAATAAAATTTTTTATCATGCGTATGTATAAATCATTTATAAAATAATATTATTAAAATTGATTTAATAATATTATAATTTTTAATATAAATAAAAATTAAATAAATTTTTAATCATGAAATATAATAATTTTTAAACGTTATAAATTATATTTAAGACAAATTAAAATTAAATAAAATTTTATATAGTATATAAATAATTAAATATCATATATAATTTATTCTATATGTATTCTATTTAATTAAGAAATAAAATAATTTTTTAGTTATTATTTCAATATAGTCAATTTATAATATTTCAACATGTTGAATAAATCAGACGTCAAATATTAATTTTATTATTTTAAAAAAAATTAATAATCGTTAAATATTAAATTTTTAAATAATCGTTAAATAATCGTTAAAAAATATTAATATTCGTTATTGTTTCAAATTATATTAAATTTTTAATCGTTAAATATTATAATTTTTAATCGTTAAAGAAAATTTTTAAGACCAAATTAAAAAAAATTAGAATTTTATATAGTATATAATTAATTAAATATAATATAAAAGATTTGTTATAATTAAATAATTCTAATACATTATCCTATTATCACATTAATAATATACATAAAATTAAAGGTCACATCGTCATTAAATAAAAAAGTCAACTTTATACCTCTTATTCATCATTCCCAATCCAAACACCTATTTTCTTATACCAGGTTTAAACCAGGTTTAAGCCTCATTCACATCCAAACACTTTTTAGGTTTAAACCAGGTTTATCCCTTACTTTATACCTATACCTGATATAACTCATTCCGGTATAAGCCACATCCAAACGCTACCTTATGAGTATAAATCTTTTTGTACTCATAACTTTTTTACCCTTAGATGAAGGAATGTGCGGTTAGGATGATAGTGGGCCCCCTAGGGTTTACTAAGTTGTTGGTGAAAGAGTATAAATTCTGGGATCTAGTATAATCCTAACCGCACATTGCTTCATCCAAGAAATGAAAACTTATGAGTACGAAAGAATTTTACTCATAAGAGTATAGTAGTCGGACTATATATATATATATATATATATATATATATATATATATATATATATATATATATATATATATATATAAGTAGAGCTTATATGCTTTTAAAAGCACAAGTCTATTCATGGTTGTGAATTTTTTACTGTTGAATTTATATTGGTATTTATATTTTTATAATGGCAACTAAAAAAAGATAAAGATAAAATAAAAAGCACAAATCTCAATACAAATTTAATAATAAAAAATTTACAAATATAAATATACTTGTACTTTTAAAAATATATAATTTCTGATCTATATATATTACTACTACATGTATTAACAGTTATGACATTGCAGCACTTCATGCATGAGTTGCTACTGTACATGACTACATGATATCCATTTTTGTTCAAATTCCCTGTTCCCACTTTTTGTTTGTAGGTATGCCCCCATCCAACTATGCAAAATTCTTCAGTAGATCCAAATGTAGAGTACCTGCCAAATTATTTAATACATATATATAAATATATATATACTAAGAAGGACATGTACATGATCTAAAAAGATCACCTATTTTATTTTATTCTTCTTTCTTTTTCTGCAGTAGATTCTACACAGAATATCTGGGATCATTCCACATGGGCAACAACTATTAGTATTTAGTGGATAACCCAACAATGTCATTTTGAATCATCATAAATTAAAAGGAAGAAAAAAAAAAAATTCTAAAAAAAGAAAAAGAAAAATCCAACAGTACCATCCAATTTCAGAGATCCACCAGCTTTAATTTGTTGTGCTGTGGCCTCTGGGGTGACACAGAACCTTCATTTAAAAAAAGTGAAGCTACCTGATCCTCATTACTTGGCTCCCAACTTCCAACTACTGATATTTATCACATATAGCCTACTTTAAAATATATTATTGTTTGGCTAAATTACAAAAAACTTCCTTATAATATTATACTTTTTCACTTTGTCATCCTGTCTTTTAAAAGTCTATATTTTGCCCCCTCGTAATTACTGAATTATTTTTAGAGGGCAACGACGTTAACGTTGGAGGTAAATTGACGAAAATACTCTTACCCTTATATTGGAGGGAAAAGATAATGGATGAAAGAGAAAGGGGGTTTAGACTTATTTTCCGCCATTTTTGAAGGATATTTTGGGTATATTCAATAATATTTTTTAAAAAACTGGCGGTTCACTCACGGAATCGTGACGGCGGGGGGATAAATACATATTTCGGTAATTACGAAGGGACAAAATGCAAGCTTTTAAAAGACAGAGGGGCAAAATAAAAAAACAAAATATTACATGGGATTTTCTGTAATTTAGCCTTATTGTTTTCATAAAAATATATTGCACTCTTACTTCAATAAAATATTATTGAAATGCAATAGAGTCCATAGTAGCATACATTTGATGCTACCAAATGTTCTGCTATTAGATCTATCTTTTTTAATTATTTTCATCCGTTAGATAATACTAATTCACCAATCATTCACTAAACTCTAGAAGACTGTTATTATTTTAACCGCACATCTCTTTATTTAAAGACTGCAAATCTAATAGCACCAATAACTTAGTGTTGTTAATAATATTCTAACATAGTTTAATATAATAGTCCGACTACAATATTAGCACCAAGCACTTGATGCTATCAGATTCTTCGCCGTTAAATCTACCATTTTGATAATTTCTCTCATTAATTAGATCATACTAATCCCCCAATCAACCTCTAAACTCTAAGGCCATGTTTGGTTCGGGGATAAAGAGGGAATAACCTCCTTTATCCTCCAATTCCTGCCAAACAGTGCTGGAAAATGGCATGAAATAATTTTTTTTTTTATTCCTGGCTTAACGGGTTATCCTGGGATAACCCGTTAAGCCTTATTCCTCTCCCCCCATGGAATAAGGTTTTATTCCTGTGGGCAGTGAAGGGACAAAGTTATAATTTATTATTTATAATTAAATTATAATATAAAATATAATATAAAATATAAAATATAAAATATAAAATATAAAATATAAATTATAATATAAAATATAAATTATAATATAAATTATAAATTATAATATAAAATATAAATTATAATATAAATTATAATATAAATATAAATTATAATATAAAATATAAATTATAATATAAATCATAAATTATAATATAAAATATAAATTATAATATAAAATATAAAAAATATAATATAAAATATAATTTATTATTTATATTCTTAAAATATAATATAAAATAAAAAATATTATTTTTTTTTAAAGTAAGATATAATTTATTATTTATAATTAAATTACTTCAAATTTAATATAATAATTAAATTAATTTTTCTATAAAAAAAGCTAAGGGCAAAATTGGTATTTTTATAAAAATTCTATCTTCTTTTTCCACTATTCTCTACTATTCCATAATTTTAACCAAACACAATTTTAACTATTCCAGAAAATACTAACTTTTCAACCAAACGCAATTTAACTTTTATACTTCATTATCCCGGAATAGCAAACTATTTCAGGTATAAAAAAATTTATACCTCTTAAATTTATCTCCGAACCAAACATGGCCTAAGGGCTTGTTTGGATTCGGTATAGAACCGAAAATATGAGGGATATTCCTTTTCTTATTCTTTCAAACGCACTAGGAATCAATCGATATAGTTTATTTCAGTACAACTAGAATAAGTGAGAATTACTATTCTCACTCTTTCTAACCACCCTCTTACTTTTTTCTTTAAATACATTTTCACGTCTACCGAGGCACCATCTCTCACCTCATTATTATATAATAAACTTTGAGGGCAAAAAAATAATTTATCCTAATTAAAACTCTTTATGCCTCTTATTCCTCATTCTCATGTCAAATACAAAATCTCTTTATCTCTGGAACCATCCCAAACGCATATTGACACTAATTCCGTACTTTATATTTATCCCTGTAATAGTTAGTTCTGTCTTATTCCGTTACCAAACGGGTCCTAAAGAAAAATGCTATTAATAGCACCAAGCACTTAGTGCTATCAAATTTATCGCCATTAAATTATTTATGATTTTTTTTTTTTTGTTAGAGCCAAGAAGACACAAAATTAAAACTTTCTATTTCTAGGCCTCAAAAAAAAATTTATTTTGCTAGGTGCTATCAACAGCAAAGTGTGTAGCTTTTGCTAGGCCAAAAAATTAAAATGAAATTGTGAGTCCCAAAAACAGGTTTAAACCAGGTTTATCCCTTACTTTATACCTATACCTGGTATAACTCATTCCGGTATAAGCCACATCCAAACGGTACCTTAGTAGTTCAGAAAAAAATTTCAGAAAAAAAATTTTCTTTTGGAAAATATGTTTTCCTTCCGTTTGATTTCCAGAAAAATTAGTTGTTCTAGAATTTTTTTTTCCCACAGATTTTATGTAAAAGTAGTGTTCTAAGACAAAAACCATGATAATATAATTTTTTTTTTTAAAAAAGACTTTTTTTTAAAAAAACCAAACAACCCTTTTATATATACTAGTTAAACACCCGCGCTTCGCTGCGGTAATTAAAAAATAATTAGACATTAGATATAATTGATTATATTTGAAAATTAGAAATACTTTGACATATTACATTTAATTTAAATTACTTTATCGAGAAAAATTTAATATTAAAAAAATAAACTGTATGGAGGACAACTGGTAATTCTTCATTTGCTCTCTCTATTAGATTAGTCTGCTTCATCAAACCTAATAATTTGATATTCAATGTAAATAATTTGATATTATATAATAGTAAATGATTAAGTAGCAAAACTAATTTAAATTAGATATCTTACGTAAGTGGAATTAGGATCATACTCTTTATCTTTAACTATCTTATTTACTTCAATCTAGAAATCGTAGGGACAGGAAAAAAAAGCAGCTATGATAGTAAATCTGTCATAATCTGACAAAATCTGCTCGAAATCTTTAGAAATTAATTATTTTCGAAAGTACCACATCAATCAAAGGTTGTGCCAGCTTTAAAAAATAATTAGATAATAAGATGTTAAAAAATAATTAGATATTAAACATAATTTATTAAATTTAAGAATTACAAATAGGTTATAATTAGTTTTTTAGAAAAATATAAAAACAATTATTATATTTAAAAGATAGAAGGAATTAGATATATTATATTTAATTTAAAGTTTCTTTGAAGTATTACGAAAATTTTATACAATCTTAAAAAATATGTGAATATATTTTGGGAAGTCACAAATATAAATTTTCGACAATATTTTAAAGAATTAGTAAATATTATTGTATCTAACAAAATATCCTTCATTGAAATTTAAATATTTGATAGTTTAAAATTATTAAAAAAAGAATGGAATACTAAATATTAAACTAAGTATTCAAGATTAAACAGTATATATTATATACAACACAGAAATATTATATTAGTAAATTGTTTGTAGTATATAATGCTTCATCTTGTCTCTCTATCAAAAAATTCTTCTTCATTAAACATACAATTAATGTAAATAATTTAATGTTATAAATAAATTATAATTATATATATATATATATCTATAATCATAAATAAATAATTAAGAAAAGATCTTCAGCTGATCATAAAAATATTTACTAAAGTTAAGAAAGGGAAAAAAAGATATTTATACAAATTTATCAAAAATATTACTTAATATAAATGATAAAAAATACCAGAAAGAAATTTCTACATTTGGTGCTGTTTTTGTAAATAAATTTCTGTTAATTTCTTTGTGAGCAGTAGGAGACTGCAGTTGTTCTTAATATTTGATGAGCAGTTTTTTTTCTATAGGAAAATGCACTAATAGTTTTAATTATAGGAGGAAAAATATGCTAGATAAAATAATCTGACACATTTTTCAATACATAAATATGAATATACAAACATCAATTTGAAATTTAGTGGTATGATAGAATACCTCCAGAGGTCACATCAGTTAAAAGTAGCATCAGTTAAAAGTAGTAATTATAACCTGAAATAACTAATGAATATATATATATATATATATATATATATATATATATATATATATATATATATATATATATATATATATATATATATATATATATATATATATATATATATATATATATAATAGCATGCAAATCTCCAAATAGAATCTACTAACAATTATGATTTAAAAATTATTCACTTTATTTTAAAGTATACGCTGAATAGTACTACAATTTTAAGAGAAGAGACAATACTATGTGGCATGATCTCTGAATCCATATCCGTGCATTAAATATACGCTATTGAAGACTCTGCTGCGCTTCGATAGATTTGTTTACAGATTTTGCACATATAATTATTCCTACATATATATTACTAAAATGGTTAGTACCATTATTCTTCTTGCCATATTCTTCTTTGTTAACCAATATTAATCGATTCAAATATATCATCAGCATATATATTCTAAATTTTCAGTTTGTTGATTTTGTAAATAAATTCATAGTTTAAAGTTAGAAAAGAACTAAATATTAAACACGAAGTAATATATTAATATACAAAACATAAATATTATATTTAGTAAATTGTTTGTAGTATGCAACTCTTCATCTTGTCTTTTTATCACATCGTTCTTCTTCATCGAACCTACAATTAATATAAATAAAAAAGTTAAGACTATAAATATAATATAAGTATGTATATAAGCATAAATAATTAAATAAGAAAAAGATTATAGAATATATAACTTACGTAAGGCGAAGTTTTTTATGATGATGTATATCAGTTATATCATCAAAGGAATGGCTCAAACTGGTCATAAAAAAAATTAGTAAAGTCAAAACCAGGAAAAAAATATATTGATACAAATTTATCTACGATAATACTTTTATATAAAAATATGGGAGAACTACCTGGAAGAAATTCCGATATCTGGTGATGCTTCTATAAATAAATCTTGAGTGATTTCTTTCTTAGTAGTAGGTGACTGAAGATGCTCATCACATTTGATGACCAAATTTTGTATCATAGGCGACTTACCTTTCGCATCATAATTAAGAGGAAAAATTTTGAGTACTTTAAAAGAAATAGAGGCTGATTTAAATCGCTGTATGTGGGGTATAATCTGGAAAATATACTCTTGTCCAATAAGAGCTTTAATTATAGGAGGAAGCGTAAATTGATCTGCACCAGGTGAGGCAGCTAAAATTTGTGCTGGAATACGTATAAGATCTTGTGCTGTCTTCCCAAATATAGCGAATTTAGTCAAACCAGTGTGATCTTCAACAACAACATTTAATTTGTACCTTTTCACAACAAATATATCAACAATATCAATAGTCAATTAATAATATAATAAAATATCTAACGTATAGTAATAATTTATTTGTAGTCAAATTATAAGTAAGATAAGATTAAACACAGGTATTACCATGGTATAGGAGTTTGTTCATTTTCTGGACAGTTGGAGCATAAAAAAATATCACCGTATATTTTCACAGATGATTTGCAATTGGCGCATGCCTTATACCACCATCCAAATACTGTGTCGAATTCAAATATTTTTGCTTGGCAGGTGAACTTCGTGTTCTATTAATTAAAAAAGGAAAATAGGTATTAAAATAAAAACAATAGGTATTACATATTCTATAAATAACTTTATCTGTGATGTAAGAATTCGAATTTTTGTAAATAATTAAATAAATGAAATCGATAGAAGTCAAGTTGAATTTGGATCATAAATGGCTCAGATAGCGACAGTGCCCCTTTTCTGCAGTGTAATTTGCACAGTTAGTGGGCCAGAAATATCACCTTTCAATCCGAACCTGATCTCGAAGATCCGAGACCACGAGTGCGACCGTCTCGTCGAACTGAGTGAAAACCATATTGAACTTGTTCAGATCTGACGGTCGGATCTCCCAGAAATCGGCGTTGAAGCCGGCGGGACCCGCGACTTAAGTCGCGGGTACAAGTGAACAGTAAACCCTATTTTCGAGTCCCCTTCGCGCCAAAGTTGGCCATTGTGAGGTGCTAGTATTTTTCTGCGATAGAGCGCGGAAAAAGAAAGCCGACGGCGCGATCGGATCTGAAATCCGATATCGGGATCTTCCGGAACGGAATTCAAAGTGATACGGTGATTAGTCGTGCATCGAAATCCGTGCAAAATATCTTGCACCCGTTAGAGATAAGGTGGGTTATCTCGTAGGGGATCATTAATTAGTTAATTAATTATCCCAGACGGAAAATAATAATTCTCTTACGTACAAATTAAAAGGTGAATTAATTAAAAGGAATTAATTAAAGATTTAATACGAGCTATATAAGGGATACCGATTAAAGAAAAGAAAAGAAAAGAAAAAAAAAAAAAAAAAAACCCTAATCGGTGAGAAGAGAAAAAAAGAAAAGAAAAGACGGAACCCTAACCGGAGGAGAAAATAAGGAAAGAGGGAGAAAGCGGAGGAACCCGATCGCCCCGATTGACGTCCGGAGACCGGAAGAACGAGACGCCATCGTCTACGGGGAGCGGATCCGGGTCTCCAACGCCGAAAGGAAACAAGATCGGTTCTTTAATTCCGATAGATTGAGGTTAGTGGTCGTTAATCCTTTTGTAGAATTAATCGGGGGTTTTCCGTGTTCTTATAAGGTTGTTTTAATCGGTACATCGATCACAAATTTTTGTCGGGGTTTTGATCAACACTTTATTCTCGTTCTTGATCGGGTGTGATCGATGATTTTTATCGGATTTAATTGGTGGTTTTAATCGGTTTCTTTTTATCGGACCTCCGATCGACGTGTTGGTTGTTCGTGGATCAACGTTTTAGCCGTTAGATTTACCGCGGATTTATTCGGAGATTTTTTGGGGATGTTTCGTTGGAACGTAGTAGGTTAACGGGAGGCCGCCGCCGTCGTTACCATGGTCGCGGGGTCTTCGCCGGAGTCGCACGGGAGCGAAAACGGAGAAGAAATCGCGAAACGGGAGCGAAAACGGCGAAGAAAACCGCGAAATTAGGGTTACTGTGCTTGTCCGTACAGCACGGTCCACGGGTCCAGGCGTGCACCCGGTGCATGCCCGCTGCGTCGGAAGCACCAGACCCGGTGCACGGTTTCGTGCACCGGCCCGGCCCAAGGCGCGCGGTGCACGCCTCATGCGTGCACCCGGCGCACGCGCTTGCGGCCGAAGGGCAAGGACCCGGTGCACGCTCGGGTCGTGCACCGGCCCGGCCCGAGAAGCGCGGTGCACGCTTCCTGCGTGCACCCGGCGCATGCCGCCGCCGCCCGATGCCATAAACCCGGTCCGCGCTTGCTCCTGTGCACCATCCGACAGCCCAAAGTTCGGTAGCTCCGTTTTTGCCCGTTTTTCCACCGTTTTGAGCGCCGTTTTCGCCGTTGGGATCATTATTTCCGTGGTTTTCTTGGCATGGCCACCTAGGATCTTTTTGGTCACTGTCGTGACGTCGGGATGGGTATGTGTGAGTCCTTTACTGATCATAGCTTCTTATTCAGGGCCCAGTTGTTCAGCACCTGCCACCTAGTAGCTGTGCGGGAGTTCGTAGATCTGCCTTCATCCAGGTGGGTTAGCTTCGGTCCGGGCTTGATCTATTCGGCCCTCTGGTTGCTTTAGTCCAGTCGGACACTGTAGAAACTCAAAAATTTTGTAATCTAATAAAAAGGAAAATAATAAAAGCCAGGTTGAATTTTGGATCTTAAAAGCACGAGTAGCCTCAGTGCCCCTTTTCTGCAGTGTAAATTGCACAGTTAATGGGCCAGAAATGTCACTTTTCAATTCGAGCTTTTGGGATTGTTGGCTGGAGTCAACGACCCGACATTTGGGATTTCGGGGCACATAGGCCCGGTGGCATACCGGTTGTCGTTACTGCCAAACCTCGATACGGAGGCTGGCACGGGAGGGAAAGAAACTCCGCAACTGGACAATCCCTTATGTAAAGTTGGCCTTTGTGAGGTGCTAGTATTTTTCTGCGATAGAGTGCGGAAAAAGAAAGCCGACGGCGCGATCGGATATGAAATCCGATATCGGGATCTTCCGGAACGGAATTCAAAGTGATACGGTGATTAGTCGTGCATCGAAATCCGTGCAAAATATCTTGCACCCGTTAGAGATAAGGTGGGTTATCTCGTGGGGGATAATTAATTAGTTAATTAATTATCCCAGACGGAAAATAATAATTCTCTTACGTACAAATTAAAAGGGGAATTAATTAAAGGGAATTAATTAAAGATTTAATACGAGCTATATAAGGGATCCCGATTAAAGAAAAGAAAGAAAAAAAAAACCCTAATCGGTGAGAAGAGAAAAAAGAAAAGAAAAGACGGAACCCTAACCGGAGGAGAAAATAAGGAAAGAGGGAGAAAGCGGAGGAACCCGATCGCCCCGATTGACGTCCGGAGACCGAAAGAACGAGACCCCATCGTCTACGGGGAGCGGATCCGGGTCTCCAACGCCGAAAGGAAACAAGATCGGTTCTTTAATTCCGATAGATTGAGGTTAGTGGTCGTTAATCCTTTTGTAGAATTAATCGGGGGTTTTCCGTGTTCTTATAAGGTTGTTTTAATCGGTACATCGATCACGGATTTTTGTCGGGGTTTTGATCAACACTTTATTCTCGTTCTTGATCGGGTGTGATCGATGATTTTTATCGGATTTAATTGGTGGTTTTAATCGGTTTCTTTTTATCGGACCTCCGATCGACGTGTTGGTTGTTCGTGGATCAACGTTTTAGCCGTTAGATTTACCGCGGATTTATTCGGAGATTTTTTTGGGGATGTTTCGTTGGAACGTAGTAGGTTAACGGGAGGCCGCCGCCGCCGTTGTTAAACGGGAGGCCGCCGCCGTCGTTACCATGGTCGCGGGGTCTTCGCCGGAGTCGCACGGGAGCGAAAACGGAGAAGAAATCGCGAAACGGGAGCGAAAACGGCGCTCAAAACGGTGGAAAAACGGGCAAAAACGGAGCTACGGAACTTTGGGCTGTCGGATGGTGCACAGGAGCAAGCGTGGACCGGGTTTATGGCATCAGGCGGCGGCGGCATGCGCCGGGTGCACGCAGGAAGCGTGCACCGCGCTTCTCGGGCCGGGCCGGTGCACGACCCGAGCGTGCACCGGGTCCTTGCCCTTCGGCCGCAAGCGCGTGCGCCGGGTGCACGCATGAGGCGTGCACCGCGCGCCTTGGGCCGGGCCGGTGCACGAAACCGTGCACCGGGTCTGGTGCTTCCGACGCTGCGGGCATGCACCGGGTGCACGCCTGGACCCGTGGACCGTGCTGTACGGACAAGCACAGTAAACCCTAATTTCGCCGTTTTCTTCGCCGTTTTCGCTCCCGTTTCGCGATTTCTTCTCCGTTTTCGCTCCCGTGCGACTCCGGCGAAGACCCCGCGACCATGGTAACGACGGCGGCGGCCTCCCGTTTAACAACGGCGGCGGCGGCCTCCCGTTAACCTACTACGTTCCAACGAAACATCCCCAAAAAAATCTCCGAATAAATCCGCGGTAAATCTAACGGCTAAAACGTTGATCCACGAACAACCAACACGTCGATCGGAGGTCCGATAAAAAGAAACCGATTAAAACCACCAATTAAATCCGATAAAAATCATCGATCACACCCGATCAAGAACGAGAATAAAGTGTTGATCAAAACCCCGACAAAAATCCGTGATCGATGTACCGATTAAAACAACCTTATAAGAACACGGAAAACCCCCGATTAATTCTACAAAAGGATTAACGACCACTAACCTCAATCTATCGGAATTAAAGAACCGATCTTGTTTCCTTTCGGCGTTGGAGACCCGGATCCGCTCCCCGTAGACGATGGCGTCTCGTTCTTTCGGTCTCCGGACGTCAATCGGGGCGATCGGGTTCCTCCGCTTTCTCCCTCTTTCCTTATTTTCTCCTCCGGTTAGGGTTCCGTCTTTTCTTTTCTTTTTTCTCTTCTCACCGATTAGGGTTTTTTTTTTCTTTCTTTTCTTTAATCGGGATCCCTTATATAGCTCGTATTAAATCTTTAATTAATTCCCTTTAATTAATTTCCCTTTTAATTTGTACGTAAGAGAATTATTATTTTCCGTCTGGGATAATTAATTAACTAATTAATTATCCCCCACGAGATAACCCACCTTATCTCTAACGGGTGCAAGATATTTTGCACGGATTTCGATGCACGACTAATCACCGTATCACTTTGAATTCCGTTCCGGAAGATCCCGATATCGGATTTCATATCCGATCGCGCCGTCGGCTTTCTTTTTCCGCACTCTATCGCAGAAAAATACTAGCACCTCACAAAGGCCAACTTTACATAAGGGATTGTCCAGTTGCGGAGTTTCTTTCCCTCCCGTGCCAGCCTCCGTATCGAGGTTTGGCAGTAACGACAACCGGTATGCCACCGGGCCTATGTGCCCCGAAATCCCAAATGTCGGGTCGTTGACTCCAGCCAACAATCCCAAAAGCTCGAATTGAAAAGTGACATTTCTGGCCCATTAACTGTGCAATTTACACTGCAGAAAAGGGGCACTGAGGCTACTCGTGCTTTTAAGATCCAAAATTCAACCTGGCTTTTATTATTTTCCTTTTTATTAGATTACAAAATTTTTGAGTTTCTACATCACTTACAACTTAAAAGAAGTTTCGTCCCTGAAACTTACAACTTAAAAAAAGTTTTATTCGAGGGTTACAAAATCAGTCGCAAGGTATCGACAACTCTAAGGCTACTAATTTAAACCCAATCTGATACTCCCCATTACAGGGCAGAGTATTTCCTCAGTTCTTTCGACAGTACGTTGTCTGCAGCCAACGTGCTTACCAAAAGAAAAGCGAAATACCATAGATCTGTCGCCAACATCTAGTTGGGGACACAACTCCCATCAGAAAGTATATCACACCTCCCAACACAGTCTCAGTGCTAAAGACATAACCTTTATCAAGGATTACTACCACCTCGTGGTTAAAAATATCGCCGTGACTAACTCATAGGAGAGTCCACGTCGGTCCACGAAATCCGTGCAAAAGGTGCGGCCAATTTGAATCTATCCAAAAACAGGGTTACCATCGGGCCCATAGGCTACTGAATTATGACACGGGGACACTGAAGGATCAACAACTTGTTCAACCTCTAAGCAAACTGTGAGGCCAGTGCAATATTAGCAGTCATCTACTGCTGTGCCATCAGCTGGATGATTACGACAAGAACGGTGGTCAATCTTTCAACCACAAGTACTGTAACTGATCTGAGCTCTCTGGCTCCACTGAAACAATAAAGCCCACGGCCGCAACCATAACCGCGGCTAACCCTGCACTAACAACGATCCCCAAAACCAGAGTGCGCACGACTAATAACCAATACAACGAGACTCAACTGGGTGAAACACACCTGAGCTCCAAACCAATATGCCAATACCCTGCGCTCTCTCGTGAACACAAGTCATCCTAGGGTTCGTTCCTAACCAAACCTAGGCATCGTCTTCCTATGCTCTGATACCATCTAATCTGTCACGCCCCGAGTTTTAAAAATCAAGTCTGAAATTTTTTTTTTTGAAATCAGAGTTTGCAAACTGGGCGCAACAGACCGCCACAGGTATAGAAGACTCTTTATCCCAAGGACAAAGACTCCCCTATACATGCACGGCTAAAAATCATCATCAGAGATCAACAGATATATCAGTAACTAATCTAATCTACTCAGCAGGAATAATCAAAATTAAGTTATTACATCATCAGTTTAAAATGTCTAACTCACGATAAACTGGAATGAAATGCGGAAAGTAAATGTCTGCCGAAGTCGTCGATATACAATGCTCATGGGGATAGCTCTATCGTAATCGGCTCACTGGATCCCGACATCTCACCACCCGACGGACCTACAACAGTCACCCGAGGGTGTGAGATACACCGGAGTGCATCCCAGTGGGCACGACGAGCCGAGCTTCAGCTAATCGTACCTACTGGGTACTAAAATCTGCGGATAGTAAGAGTCAACAGGAAAAGCTGGAAAGCATAGAGGTCTACTAGTAATCAGAATAAGAACTGCAGGTAAGTATACTGGAATCAATCATAAAACTGTAGATCATACATGCTGGAAAACATAAACGTCCACTCATAATCAAAATCCACAGATAAGCTAACTAGGCAAGTAATCAATCATAAGCTGGCATATGAAATGAACTGGCATGAAGCATAATCAAGTGACAGTACATATACAGGTACGGAAAATACCAGAACCAATCCAATATAACAGAACAGGAATAGATACTGAAAAGCATGCTAGAACATGGGAGTACATAATCTATGCATCAATCACAAGAATATCAAGCACCCAACCAATGCCATTATTGGTCACGGGGACCTCATGGCTCATACCACTCTCTGCACCTATCCCACTGACATAACCCCGCACCCATATGTGCTATCTGGGGCTCACGGGTCCTTCCTCCAGACCACTTTACTGGTAAAGAACAATAGCCACGGGGAGCGACCCCGGCAATGTTCGTGAAGTACAGCAGTGCATGGCAAGTCACAATGATCAATCTCACGGTCTAGTGACCGAGTAGTCGGCACACGCCGAAATCCCAACAGGGAATCATCTGTCTATATCTATCCATCGGAATCAATCAATCATGTATATCGAGTAGTGTCTATCAATCAGGATCAATCAATCATGCATATCGAGTAGTGTCTATCAATCAGGATCAATCAATCATGCATATCGAGTAGTGTCTATCAATCAGGATCAATCAATCATGCATATCGAGTAGTGTCTATCAATCAGGATCAATCAATCATGCATATCGTGTAGTGTCTATCAATCAGGATCAATCAATCATGCATATCGAGTAGTGTCTATCAATCAGGATCAATCAATCATGATATTGAGTAGTGTCTATCAATCAGGATCAATCAATCATGCATATCGACGTAGTGTCTATCAATCAGGATCAATCAATCATGCATATCGAGTAGTGTCTATCAATCAGGATCAATCAATCATGCATATCGAGTAGTGTCTATCAATCAGGATCAATCAATCATGCATATCGTGTAGTGTCTATCAATCAGGATCAATCAATCATGCATATCGAGTAGTGTCTATCAATCAGGATCAGTCAGGAATAATCATGGAGTATGTATATGTTAATCAGCTGATCGTGACCAGAAATCTCAATCACAGGTCTAATCAGGTCAATGTCAACAGTGACATCATGATATGTCAATATAGGTCATATAATCAGCGGGGAAATCAAAAACAGGGGTCCGACTGGACTAAAGCAACCAGAGGGCCAAAAAGCTAGCCCGGGCCGAAGCTAACCCACCTGGATGAAGGCAGATCCACGAACTCCGGCGCAGCTATTGGGAGGCTGGTGCTGAACAACTGGGCCCTGTAACAGTAATTATGATCAATAAAGGACTCACACATACCCATCCCGACGTCACGACAGTGACCAAAAAGATCCTAGGTGGCCATGCCAAGAAAACCACGGAAATAATGATCCCAACGGCGAAAACGGCGCTCAAAACGGTGGAAAAACGGGCAAAAACGGAGCTACGGAACTTTGGGCTGTCGGATGGTGCACAGGAGCAAGCGTGGACCGGGTTTATGGCATCAGGCGGCGGCGGCATGCGCCGGGTGCACGCAGGAAGCGTGCACCGCGCTTCTCGGGCCGGGCCGGTGCACGACCCGAGCGTGCACCGGGTCCTTGCCCTTCGGCCGCAAGCGCGTGCGCCGGGTGCACGCATGAGGCGTGCACCGCGCGCCTTGGGCCGGGCCGGTGATAAAGAGTCTTCTATACGTGTGGCGGTCTGTTGCGCCCAGTTTGCAAACTCTGATTTCAAAAAAAAAAATTTCAGACTTGATTTTAAAACTCGGGGCGTGACAGACACCCTTTTTTTGACCAGCCTGCGAATTATACCGATACGACCTATGATGACTGCATATATATCACATGATCCCCTGATAGACATTGATTCTTTTAGACTCATCATATATACCTGCTGATTTTATCTAGATTAGCCTTGATGATTGTATTGACATGCCCTATGATTAGTCCTGATAGATCTTGATCTACGTGAGACATATCTTACGTACCTGTTTATCAATTTTTATATTTCTGATAGACCTTGATCTTCATGAGACATACCATATACATATCTGTTCATCAGCTTTTTTAGTATATAGATCTGCATGATTTGATGGCACTTGTTGATTTCTGTCAGCCGATTTATTGTTGATATTCCGATATGCATAATTGATTGATCCTGATTGTTGGATACTATTCGATATTCCGATATGCATGATTGATAGATACTACTTGATGTTCCGATATGCATGATGGATTCTGATCGACACGATAGATGATTCCCTGTTGGGATCTCGGCATGTTGCCGACTACCCGGTCACTAGACCGTGAGATTGATCATTATGACTTGCCATGCACTGCTGTACTTCACGAACATGGCCGGGGTAGCTCCCCGTGGAGATTGTTCTTTACCGGTAAAGTGGTCTGATGATAGACCCGTGAGCCCTCGACAAGGTTATGTCAGCCGAAAAAGGTGCCGAACAGTGGCATTGCCTGAGGTTCTCTGAGACCAATATTGGCACATGATTGGATATTGGGTTTTCTACCTTTGACGCATTACTTTTACTCGTACTGTTGCTCAGTTGTTTCCAGCACTATTATCTGTAGACATGCTTGTATCATTCGTAGTTCTTTATACATGATCCTTGTAGTTGACTTTGATTTCCGGCCTGCATGCTTTACAGTTTTCATGATAGTTATCTCTGAGATACCCTGACTGTTCAGCATACTTACCTGCAGTTTTATTTCTGATTATTAGTAGACATCTATGTTTCCAGCTTTTCCTACAGATTTTTACTATCCGCAAATTTTAGTACCCAGTAGGTACGATTAGCTGACCCTCGGCTCGTCGTGCCCACTGGGATGCACTCCGGTGTATCTCACACCCTCGGGTGACTGTTGCAGGTCTGTCGGGTGGTGAGATGTCGGGACGATCCAGTGAGCTGATTACGATAGAGCTGTCCCCATGAGCATTATATAGCGATGACTTTTGCAGACATTTAGTTTCCGCATTTCATTCCAGCTCATCTTGATTTGGACATTTAGAACTGATGATGTAATAACTTAATTCTGATTATTCCTGCTGAATAGATTAGTAGTTGTACTGAGATATCTGTCGCTGATTACTAGCCTAGCCGTGCATATATAGGGGAGTCTCTGTTCGCGGAATAGGGAGTTTCCTATATGTGTGGCGGTCTGTTACGCCTGTTTTGCAAACTCTGATTTATCCAAAAAAAAAAAAAAAAAAAAATTTCAGACCTGATTTTTAAACTCGGGGCGTGACAGATTAGATGGTATCAGAGCAATAGGTATACGGTACCTAGGAAAAGATGATTAGGAACTGGTTAGGATGAACCCTAGGATGACTTGTGACGTGAGAGCGCGGGGTATTTGTCTATGGGTATACAACAATTGTAGTCGTTGTGTTGTTATGATGGTGAGATAAGACTGAAGGGTCCAACATGCGGAGTAATGATGATAACTTGAGGATTTGATTCGATTTGTAGTGATTCGCACATTGTGTGTAAACTGATTTGGGGTCGCAATCTCCCCTGTCGATGTTTGAGTTGAGACTGGCGTCGCTAGAGACTGTGTAGGGAGGTATGTGATGTACCTTCAGATGTGAGTGGTGTCCCCAACTAGTTGTTGGCGACAGATCTATGGTATTTCGCCTTTCTTTTGGTAAGCACGTTGGGCGGCCGACAACGTACTTCTGAAAGAACTGAGAAATACTTTGCCCTGTAATGGGGAATATCCAGATTGGGTCTAAATGAGTAGTCTGAGAGTTGTCAATATGTTTGTGACTGATTGTCACTATTGCAACCTGGTTTAATTAAGTTTCAGGGACGAAACTTCCTTTTTGGTGGGAGAGATGTAAGAATTCGAATTTTTGTAAATAATTAAATAAATGAAATCGATAGAAGTCAAGTTGAATTTGGATCATAAATGGCTCAGATAGCGACAGTGCCCCTTTTCTGCAGTGTAATTTGCACAGTTAGTGGGCCAGAAATATCACCTTTCAATCCGAACCTGATCTCGAAGATCCGAGACCACGAGTGCGACCGTCTCGTCGAACTGAGTGAAAACCATATTGAACTTGTTCAGATCTGACGGTCGGATCTCCCAGAAATCGGCGTTGAAGCCGGCGGGACCCGCGACTTAAGTCGCGGGTACAAGTGAACAGTAAACCCTATTTTCGAGTCCCCTTCGCGCCAAAGTTGGCCATTGTGAGGTGCTAGTATTTTTCTGCGATAGAGCGCGGAAAAAGAAAGCCGACGGCGCGATCGGATCTGAAATCCGATATCGGGATCTTCCGGAACGGAATTCAAAGTGATACGGTGATTAGTCGTGCATCGAAATCCGTGCAAAATATCTTGCACCCGTTAGAGATAAGGTGGGTTATCTCGTAGGGGATCATTAATTAGTTAATTAATTATCCCAGACGGAAAATAATAATTCTCTTACGTACAAATTAAAAGGTGAATTAATTAAAAGGAATTAATTAAAGATTTAATACGAGCTATATAAGGGATACCGATTAAAGAAAAGAAAAGAAAAGAAAAAAAAAAAAAAAAAACCCTAATCGGTGAGAACAGAAAAAAAGAAAAGAAAAGACGGAACCCTAACCGGAGGAGAAAATAAGGAAAGAGGGAGAAAGCGGAGGAACCCGATCGCCCCGATTGACGTCCGGAGACCGGAAGAACGAGACGCCATCGTCTACGGGGAGCGGATCCGGGTCTCCAACGCCGAAAGGAAACAAGATCGGTTCTTTAATTCCGATAGATTGAGGTTAGTGGTCGTTAATCCTTTTGTAGAATTAATCGGGGGTTTTCCGTGTTCTTATAAGGTTGTTTTAATCGGTACATCGATCACGAATTTTTGTCGGGGTTTTGATCAACACTTTATTCTCGTTCTTGATCGGGTGTGATCGATGATTTTTATCGGATTTAATTGGTGGTTTTAATCGGTTTCTTTTTATCGGACCTCCGATCGACGTGTTGGTTGTTCGTGGATCAACGTTTTAGCCGTTAGATTTACCGCGGATTTATTCGGAGATTTTTTGGGGATGTTTCGTTGGAACGTAGTAGGTTAACGGGAGGCCGCCGCCGCCGTTGTTAAACGGGAGGCCGCCGCCGTCGTTACCATGGTCGCGGGGTCTTCGCCGGAGTCGCACGGGAGCGAAAACGGAGAAGAAATCGCGAAACGGGAGCGAAAACGGCGAAGAAAACCGCGAAATTAGGGTTACTGTGCTTGTCCGTACAGCACGGTCCACGGGTCCAGGCGTGCACCCGGTGCATGCCCGCTGCGTCGGAAGCACCAGACCCGGTGCACGGTTTCGTGCACCGGCCCGGCCCAAGGCGCGCGGTGCACGCCTCATGCGTGCACCCGGCGCACGCGCTTGCGGCCGAAGGGCAAGGACCCGGTGTACGCTCGGGTCGTGCACCGGCCCGGCCCGAGAAGCGCGGTGCACGCTTCCTGCGTGCACCCGGCGCATGCCGCCGCCGCCCGATGCCATAAACCCGGTCCGCGCTTGCTCCTGTGCACCATCCGACAGCCCAAAGTTCGGTAGCTCCGTTTTTGCCCGTTTTTCCACCGTTTTGAGCGCCGTTTTCGCCGTTGGGATCATTATTTCCGTGGTTTTCTTGGCATGGCCACCTAGGACCTTTTTTTGACCAGCCTGCGAATTATACCGATACGACCTATGATGACTGCATATATATCACATGATCCCCTGATAGACATTGATTCTTTTAGACTCATCATATATACCTGCTGATTTTATCTAGATTAGCCTTGATGATTGTATTGACATGCCCTATGATTAGTCCTGATAGATCTTGATCTACGTGAGACATATCTTACGTACCTGTTTATCAAATTTTATATTTCTGATAGACCTTGATCTTCATGAGACATACCATATACATATCTGTTCATCAGCTTTTTTAGTATATAGATCTGCATGATTTGATGGCACTTGTTGATTCCTGTCAGCCGATTTATTGTTGATATTCCGATATGCATAATTGATTGATCCTGATTGTTGGATACTATTCGATATTCCGATATGCATGATTGATAGATACTACTTGATGTTCCGATATGCATGATGGATTCTGATCGACACGATAGATGATTCCCTGTTGGGATCTCGGCATGTTGCCGACTACCCGGTCACTAGACCGTGAGATTGATCATTATGACTTGCCATGCACTGCTGTACTTCACGAACATGGCCGGGGTAGCTCCCCGTGGAGATTGTTCTTTACCGGTAAAGTGGTCTGATGATAGACCCGTGAGCCCTCGACAAGGTTATGTCAGCCGAAAAAGGTGCCGAACAGTGGCATTGCCTGAGGTTCTCTGAGACCAATATTGGCACATGATTGGATATTGGGTTTTCTACCTTTGACGCATTACTTTTACTCGTACTGTTGCTCAGTTGTTTCCAGCACTATTATCTGTAGACATGCTTGTATCATTCGTAGTTCTTTATACATGATCCTTGTAGTTGACTTTGATTTCCGGCCTGCATGCTTTACAGTTTTCATGATAGTTATCTCTGAGATACCCTGACTGTTCAGCATACTTACCTGCAGTTTTATTTCTGATTATTAGTAGACATCTATGTTTCCAGCTTTTCCTACAGATTTTTACTATCCGCAAATTTTAGTACCCAGTAGGTACGATTAGCTGACCCTCGGCTCGTCGTGCCCACTGGGATGCACTCCGGTGTATCTCACACCCTCGGGTGACTGTTGCAGGTCTGTCGGGTGGTGAGATGTCGGGACGATCCAGTGAGCTGATTACGATAGAGCTGTCCCCATGAGCATTATATAGCGATGACTTTTGCAGACATTTAGTTTCCGCATTTCATTCCAGCTCATCTTGATTTGGACATTTAAAACTGATGATGTAATAACTTAATTCTGATTATTCCTGCTGAATAAATTAGTAGTTGTACTGAGATATCTGTCGCTGATTACTAGCCTAGCCGTGCATATATAGGGGAGTCTCTGTTCACGGAATAGGGAGTTTCCTATATGTGTGGCGGTCTGTTACGCCTGTTTTGCAAACTCTGATTTATCCAAAAAAAAAAAAAAAAAAAAATTTCAGACCTGATTTTTAAACTCGGGGCGTGACATGTGAAGAAGAAAGATCCAGCTCCAACAGTTCAACAATATTTTTTCGATTTAAAGACATTTCTTCTTGAGGAGTAAGAAGTTGGTCCTGGCTATTGTCAATTCGATCAATTGATTTATTTATCAGCTGTAAACTGCATGTAATACTTGATAGATAAGAAAATATTACTAATTATATATATTAATATTAATTTTTATGTAATATTAATTATTATCAAAGGGTCAATTGTCTAACCTCTGCAACATTTCAGTAACTTCTGAAATTGGTAAATCAAGGTAAACCTTTGAAGCCGAGCAAGATGATAAGTAAATATTTTCTATATATACATAGAGTAATATATAGGTTAGCGATACTTATAAGTAAATAAATAAATAAATAAATAAATAAATAAATATATATATATATATATATATATATATATATATATATATATATATATATATATATATATATATATATATATATATATATATATATATATATATATATATATATATATATATATATATATATATATATATATATATATATTATAAATTTAAATGTAAACCTTTAAATGAACGAACAGTCATTCCAGCAAGTATTAAGACAACTGCTTTATTCCCATCAGTTTCTTTCTCTAAAATATAACTGTCATCAAAATCCAATGCAAACTGATCCCATAACGTAACAGATAAATCGTTTCTCCTGTAAAAAAATTAAAATGAGCCGTTTAGAAGATAGAAGTAAACGAACATATCTCTCTATATATTTTAAAAACTTACTCAAAATCTTGAATTTGTAAATTTCTGATGGGAGTCAAAACTTGGCCAACATATTTGTGCGTAACATCACTGATAGATGTAAGTTGGCCGAAGACATCTGTAAACCATAAAGAATATCATTATATTAATTAAACATTATTAATTGGGAAAGAAATGTATATATGTAAAGAAATAATACCTGTGAGAACAGCATCATTACTGTATTTCTGTTTCTGAACTTCAGAAAAACTAATAAAATTGAAGCTATATAATGGTAGCTTTTCTGAATTTTCTTCAACCAGCAGTAAAGAGGTCCATTTATTAATCTGAACCATATAGGGCCGATCAACAGCAGCATATTTTTTTTTATTAGGAACAACGTTGAATTTATCTATTAGGTAAACGTTTCCTTCAATTATGCGAGATCTAACTTCTTCTGCATCTTGTTTTCGAATCGTTCCTTGTAAAGAATATGCCTAACAAAAATCATTAAAAAGAATAATAGTATTTTTTTTTGTAAGTAAATATAAAATTATATGAAAATATATGAACGTACATAAAAATTTCATCATCAGTACCTTTTCATCCACCAGAAGACAATCAAGACTAAATATATCTCCTTTCAAAAATGGTGCAGTCGACTCCCAAATTCGGCATATTCTTGCTTTGATCTTGTAATTCTGCCTTTGTAATGATAATTCCGATAATAATGTATATTCCATGGTTATATTCAAGCTGTAAGTGAACAAATTGAATATTATACTGAATACACAGGAAGATAATACTACAAATTTTCAAAGATTTCACGGTAAACAATATTTCTTGTATATCCTTGAGGCACTTGATCTGTATTTTTTATAAAGATTCGCAGCCCTTCTCTAGAAGTAACTCTTGAAATAGCTACATAAAGCTGACCATGAGAAAAAACAGGCTGAGATAAATAAATTCCAATTCTCTGCAATGTTTGCCCTTGACTTTTATTAATTGTCATTGCATAACTCAACCGTATTGGAAATTGTCGCCTTTTCAAAATAAACGGCCATTTTGAATCAGTCACATTTACGATAATGCGAGGGATATAAACTGTTTCACCAATATGATTACCAGTAAAAATTTGTGCTTCAATAATTTTGGAAGAAAGCTGTGTGATCAACAATCTTGTACCATTGCAAAGGCCAGAACTTTGATTAATGTTCCGGAGTAACATTATAGGAGCTCCTACTTTTAACTTTAATTCATGATGGGGAACTCCATTAAATTTCAAAGAATTCAAGAAATCAACTGGATAAAGTATATCATTATCTTCAGGATCTGCAGCTGAATTAGATGCTGAATCAGAACTCAAGTATGTTCGTTCTTCACATGGTACTAAAGAAAGTACGTATGTATTAATCTCATCAACTATTTCATTTATCGGGGTAACAATTGCTCTATCTCTTAGATAGTCTGGATGGTTATAATTTTCTTGAATATTATCGTATACTTCCTGAACAATACTTTCAATTCCATTATCAGTATCTTTTATAAGAAGGTCATCAGGAATTTGTATCCAAGTACCTTCGTCCTCTCCGTTTAATTTAATAGCATGTATCTTGCCATCACCGATATCCAACACCCACTTACTAAATTCAGCTAAAGATAAAGTACTTGCTTCATTTCCCAGAGAACCTTGTAATAATCTCATATTTGTTTGTAATCGAAAAAGTCGAACTCTACTCCAAATCGGAGACCTTGTAAGAGATGCGTTAATAATATCATGTCGAGTACCTCCCACAACAACTGGAAGTATTTGTCTAAAATCTCCGCCTAAAAGAACAGTCTTCCCTCCAAAAATTTTTTGGGTAGTACATGTATTATCTGTTTTTAAAATATCCTGCAATGATTTATCTAAAGCTTGGAAACAGTTCCTATGATTCATAGGTGCTTCATCCCAAATAATTAAGCTAGCATAGGCTATCAATTTTGCAAGCTGTGTCCCTTTTTTAATTTCACAAATTGAACACTCATCAATTTTTATAGGTATCTTAAATCTGGAGTGTGCTGTACGTCCACCGGGTAGCAAAAGCGATGCTATTCCTGAAGAGGCGACTGCCAAGACCACTTTTCCTTCTGATCGTAGTTTTGAAATAATAGTTTTCCAAAGATAAGTTTTTCCTGTTTCACCATGTCCGTAAACAAATATGAAATTCCCAATATTTTCATATACAGAAAGCAGAACAGCATTGTATATTTCCTTTTGTTCATCATTTAATCCACCAAATAATTGTGTATGTTCATCTTTCAAGTTATCGACATTATAATCTGTCTCTTCTCTGAGTAGCCTATTGTTAGAGTGGTCAAGAATAGACCTATTAGGCACAGGTAGATTGAAGTGATCAAGGGAATGTAACGATCCGGCCCACTAGCAATAATAACTCGTTGGGCCCAAATCACAGCCCAAAATGCTTAAGCCCAGTTATTATTACTAGTGTCCAAGTCTCATATAAATCCAATCACAAATCCATCCACATCCGATGTGGGACTATTGGGTGCGTCACAGACTCCCCCCGTTTAGGCCTGACGTCCTCGTCAGCCCAAACACACACACACAAGCCCAAGATCACCAGGCGATGTGAGACTCGTCTCGCTAGTCCTGTCATCTAGACCCAGACTCAGCCGAGACTCGCCGCACACTTCCGGCTGGTTATTGGCTCCGATACCAAATGTAAAACAACCGGTGTTCGAACTTGAGACTTCGGATATTAATCATCAAACTCTCAAACCTTTTGATCAACTGTCTCTAGCGTAATTGGCAAAAGGTTTGAGAGTTTGATGATTAATATCCGAAGTCTCAAGTTCGAACACCGGTTGTTTTACATTTGGTATCGGAGCCAATAACCAGCCGGAAGTGTGCGGCGAATCTCGGCTGAGTCTGGGTCTAGATGACAGGACTAGCGAGACGAGTCTCACATCGCCTGGTGATCTTGGGCTTGTGTGTGTGTGTTTGGGCTGACGAGGACGTCAGGCCTAAACGGGGGGAGTCTGTGACGCCCCCAATAGTCCCACATCGGATGTGGATGGATTTGTGATTGGATTTATATGAGACTTGGACACTAGTAATAATAACTGGGCTTAAGCATTTTGGGCTGTGGTTTGGGTCCAACAAGTTATTATTGCTAGTGGGCCGGGTCGTTACAGGGAACTTCCATTCTTATTGAACAAAATGTCAAGTTCAAATAAGACATGATTTTGAAGCTCTATTTGGGGTAGTCTTAGATTTTCAATACCAAGAATATTTTTCAATCTGTATAAAATATCATCAGCTAGTAATTCCCAAAATTCTTCCCACAATTTAATTGGATTTGAAACTTCGCAGAACATGACTAAAGTTACAAATAGTTCTCTTAGCTGACTTGAAGAAGACCAAAGTGATGCCTCTCTCAGCGCTTCTTGCCACTCTCTATCATTACCAAGTAGCCCGAGAGCATCACATGCAGATCGAAAGTTTTCATAAACAATACCATTGACAGTTCTAATTTCTTGATAATTTGTAGGACCTTTGACAACGTTCAAAAGCATTCGCAAAAAATAAAGTTCTCCTGCACTTGGATGAACATAAACTACTCTGCCTATACGTCTGCCTTGTTTTCGACTTGACCAAAACTTATCTCCTGAATGCCATACCTATTTAGTCGGGAATTCTACATATGTGAGTTCGCGAGCATTATCATTAGCCAAATTTGTTTCCATCCACGTTGTGAACATTGTTTTACCAATATCAGGACGATCTACCAATTTTTCTAAGTTTTCATCATCACGATATATAACATTATTCATCATTGGAAGATGAACACTCAATCTTTCAACAGATGGCTGCCTAAAATGAATATCAAATTCGAATAACCTCCAAATAGCCTCATATGCTGATAAATAGCGGCAATCAAGATATTGTTTGATTTCATCAATTTCTTTATAACGATGTGTGGAAGAAACAATATCAGACTCGACATTATTTTCTACAACAACTGCGGATCGATCAGGACCTTTGTTAATATACTTGAACAAATATTTTATTAGCCGTGATTTATTACACCACTCAACATTGATATGCGCTTGATATTTAAGAAGTAATGGTAAGTTATGAGGGACAACAAATCTATTGTCAAGTTGGATTCCGTTTTTAAGAACATTTCTTTGATTATTTCTCCTCCTATATATTGGAAATCCATCATCACTTACAATCGTCTCATTGTTGTATTCCTTTGGGAAATGTTTTGAGCAATAACCTTTTACCATACAGGGTGCGCCTAATTTTGCAACTCCACATGGACCATGAATCATAAATTTTTCCACAGCTACAAAACCATTCGGGTCAGTAACTTTATCAGGTATCTCAGCTGAAATGATTGAATCAATTTGAGCATTCGTTAAGTATTTATGATTAGCATGTAGCCATACTAAAATGTGGACGTGCGGAAGACCTCTTTTTTGGAACTCAACTGTGTATAATTCTGCACGAAAATAATAAACTAAAACAATGAACAATGAGAATAAATACCCTATTTATTTTCTAATATATAAATATTAAGAAATTTCGAAGTAATTACATACCAGCTATGGATGGGCCAAAGAAATGTTTTTTTATATCAGTCATAAATGATTCTAATTTCATCTTGAAGACTCGACTAACAATATCAGGTCTATCCTCAGGTCGTTGGCCTGGAATGAAATGTAGGGCATCGCGTATTTCCTGCCACTGTGCGTTGCATGTAAATGTAATAAATAAGTCAGGAGGCCCACAATGCCTACATATGGCAATAGCATCGTGGTAATTCTGTATCATGTAACGTGGACCAGCAGGAAAACTTGAGGGCAATATAATTCTTTTTCCAATAGCATTACCGTCAATATCACCCTGAACAACAGCATCTTTTATACCTTTATATATTTCGGAACGTAAATTCGTTTGATTTCTTCTGATATAACTGAATCTTTCTTCTTCAACACATGAGAATGCATCAACTATATATTGCTGGAAAAGTCTCCCACCACGTATGAGGGTTTTCCCTTCATGTGTTCTATTTTGGATCCTATAAGCATAAAATTCACGCATTGTAATATATTGTCTGGAGTTTGTTTTCCTACGTGACGCTTGATTACATTCAATACCCAATCTAAATCCATCTTCACCATATGGAAAGAGTATAGGATATTGCATAGCCATAAAAGAGGGATGTAAATCACTAATACGTTTGAGGCCATCTGTCTTATGTTCGACAATAATATCTCGTTGTCGATCCGCACAACCCAGGTCGCCAATAATCAAACCAGCAATTTCAGCACAAGATGGGGGATTATACTGTGTTGTGGCCATATTTCGTGTACCAATCAAGCGTAATCTAATTGGTAAGTAATCATTATCTCTGAAACGATCTCTAGCCATTCGAAAAGCTTTAACAATGACATTTTCAACATCAAACATTTTCATCAGATCTGAAACAATATCCTTATCAATACTTAGAGGACCACCATTTGCACCAAAGACATTCATTCTATTGTCAAGTTCATTTTCAGTGTCATAGATATACAATTGAGCAAATTTAGGTTGCTGCCCATCAGTAGGGAGAAGAGAACCAATAACATGATAATTTTGACCACTGATCCTAAATATATACGGGCCTGGTTTCTTATTAATATCAATATCTACTTTCGCACCTATAGATGTAAAAGAAAACATTGAATTATATATTCGGATATTTTCTCGAAATTTTGCAGATTGTCCAGAACCTTGGCAATTCAATAGAACATGGAGTGTAGGAGGTGTATCCTGTAGTAATGGCAAAGAGATCCTTCCCTCTTGACAACATAAAGAAAATCGTGGGGTACTTTGGTTTTTATGCTTGTAAATTCTTTCATTATACCATAGCAAAGCTCCACATGATTGACATTCGTACTCTGGCAAACCTAAATATGAAGGTACATCTTTTCTTATTTGTGGCGAATCTAAATTTTGAACATCACTGCGAATAAGAATTTCATTATTTGCATATTCTGCGTGATATTTCGTACTCCTGTTCTTCGACTGGGTTAGAATTTGTTTCCTTTTCCTACGATTTTCTCTACATATTGATAATATATGATCACTTTGTAGACTATAATGCGAAGTATTCTCAGGAATAATCTCATTATTTATAGTAATTCCAGTATGATATATCTTAGATCTATTCCTGCGTTCAGTAAGGATTCTTTTCCTTTTTTTTCGAATCTCTCTACATATAGATGACGTGTCCATTTATTCCTGAAACGGGGAAAAAATCATTTTTAAAATTGAGCAAATTTAAAAATTCAAAAATAAGAACTGTTGCCATGATTAAATTAATAGAGCGAACAATATACTGCCTAAAAAGTATAGGTATCAAATTGGGAAGGAAAGACAGAAGCGAATAATTCTGGAAAAAAACTTATAAAAGAATAGTTGTATGCATTATTTGCTCCGTAAAATACTCAGTAATACCTTAGTAATCAGAGGAGATTTTCACGTAGGATGGTCCAATTGCAAAGCGGAACAATTTGCAGGGAAGTAGGTAATACTAATTGGTAGAGGAAAACAGAAGGGCAAAGATACACTGCAATAGTTGGGATTGTATTGTTAGTTATGAAGAACACATGAATATTTGTTTATATATTGAATTGAAAGTGAGGAAAATAAGGAAAGTATAAAATGATGGTAAGTAATAAAATGATGCAGTACAAAGTAAAGTAATAGTATCTTTGAAATAGCCGAGGAAAATAGAAAGAGTCATGGAAAATATATAGGGAAAGAAAGTACGAAAGAATCTTAATGAGTCTTTATCAGGCCGTCCATAACTCGTCATGAGTTCGCTGCCTAATAATAATTAGAGGATTTGTATAAAAAAAAGAAGGGAAAAAGAAAATGCAGGAGTAAGATCTCAAATATTCTGTTTTTGATCAATTGGTAACTAATGAAGGAGTTCATGTGGTATCATCAATCTTACGATATAAAGTAGAGCAATATTTGTGAATGTTCAGTTCAGCTCCAGTAATTTTTTAAAATTTTATTCATTTTACACCATTTAATTTTTTTATTTATTTTATACCATTTATTTTTAGACCATAAGTAAATATAATTCTTTTCTGATAATACCGTAAATATAAATATCCTAGTGCCTTATGAATGAGAGGGGGGCCATCTTTCTCTCCTGTCTTTTTTTTCGCCACTACAGTTAGTCAGTTCCATATACTGTAAGATAATCGCAGTACTTCCTGAGAAGGGTTATATTTACTGATAGTCGAATACATATAAGGCTCTATGAAGTAAGGTAGATAAGAAAACGATTTCCATTATTGATTAGCCAATTTTAACAAAGAACTATTTTTATAAGATCATCAACAAATATAAGCTGTTCCTAACAATATCTTATGTATAAGACTATGAACAATACACATTTTCAATAATGCGTCAATTGGGGATATAATTAACATTAAATGGTAAAGTAATGTACTAATAATTTGGCCAGCTACATGGGCGCTCGATAGGTGGGATTTTTTTTTTAGGTGCGAACCCTACCGTACTTACAGAAACTGCTAACTCTATTGAGCATCCATGCAAACAGAATGTGCTGATATCGCATAGTCAAGTAACGTACCGACTGTAAAAGGTACAGTAATATATATCCCCAATTTGCCTACTTGTTGGTCATATCATAGGTAGGAATCTTTATGGACTTACAATAGCTTCTGTATTAGACTATCAATAAATAGAAAATGCTCTATGACAATACCTTGTGCATGCTTTCTTTCTGGATCGTAATTTCTATTTTTTTCCTTATTTTTGCAAGCTAATCATAGTACTGGGTAATCATAAAGGGTTGACGAAAGTATAAATCGGTTCCGAACCTATATTTCAGTAAAACAATGACTTACTCCACACTTTTATGAGAAGAGGTATATTCACCAATAGCCGAGCACATATAGATCTTTATGAATCAACCTAAATAAAATGAAGAAAACAATAGTAAGTTCTCCATTTATTAGACAGGGTGAAAAAAAGAACTATATGTATACGACCGGTGTAAAATATAAGCCACTTCCGATAATACCGTACGAATTAAACCATCTAAAAATATAAGCGTCCTGCGTAAAGGTTTTTTTTATGTCATTGAAACAATATTTTGTATCCTTTATATCTACTTTAGAGCAAAATGTTAAAAAATATCAACATTTAATGGGAAGGCGATATGTGAGCTCCTATAATCCAACATCCATATTGGAGGTGATCTACGAAAAGACAATGACATACTAATGTTGGTCAGTTTCTCGGTTATTATTATCTTTTCGTAAATCAACTCCAATATGGACGATGGATTATAGGAGTTAACATATAGGCTTCCCATGGAATGGTGGTAGTTTTTAACATGCTGCAGGAAAATAAATACAAAGAATAAAGAATGCTGCTCCAATGATTTCCCTCTCTTATTTCCTTTCTGTTTTTAATGTTCTCTATTTTTGCTTCCTTTCCTAGGCAACGTGTTCTGTAAAAGATATAACTTTAAAAGGAACTTGTGCTTACCTCCCCTAGGGTTTACTTCAAGTTACTTAGTAAATATATGTCATATTTACTTATCCCTAAAGCTTTTCATATATTTACATCTTTTTTGTGGGTTTACTTGTATAACGCTCGTCTATTGCGCCTAATTGAATTAGCTTAGTAAATATATATCATATTTGCTTATCCTTAAATACTGAAATATCTACCTGAATTAGCTTTCTAAATATATATCATATCTACTTATGCTTAATATATATATTTCCGTCATTTTTTGTTTAGTTATAGATCTGAAAGTGATATGAAATATATATAATGTACATAGAGTTCATTTCTTCTTACTTATTACATATGTATAATATATATATCTAAAGAGAGTTCCTTTTTTCTTAGTTAGTACATCTGGAAATGACATATAATATATATAATATTAGAATATTTACTATATTTGGTATCGTAGTTACCAAATGTAATATGTTATATCTAAAGAGAATGTATAATTCCTAGTATGCCCGAACGTGCGTATTTATTTATTACAATCAATTCCCATTGTGTACTCATGTATATTGCTATTTATGAAAAAGAAGTCGATTTGAATGTGTCGAAATCAAAGACAATTCTATATGTATGCAATTATATAATTCTATATGAATGGAATTCCTTTATTTAATGACAATGTAAAAAAAACAGAGTATAGAGTTCCATGCTAATTTGATGAGAACGCAAGAAAGATACAAATGTACAATTTAAGTTCATCTGGATATATGTAAGTGCAAAAAATTCTGCAAAAGCAAGCCCTTTTTTTTTCCCTTGTAGTGTTTGCACAGGCCCTTGTTTGGAATAATTTTGTAGGAAGAACCTATTTTTTTTTTTTTTTCGTTCTAAAGTTCAACTGGATATTTAATTTAACGTAAATTTTTCTTGTAAAAGTATAATAAAAATAGTAAAATTTCAAATTATATATTATAATTTATATCAACTGCTGGTATTATTATAAGCAAAATGTTAGAAAATATTTAATTATATATAAAAACTATTGCTATTATTAAATTAGTAATGTAAATAATATATATATATATATATATATATATATATATATATATATCCCAATTTATTTTTTTGGTTAATATCCAGGGGCTAATTATTATAAGTTAAAAATATATATTGGAGATTTTTCTAACTATACAACTCTATATTAGGGAAATAATGTATATAATTCTGTAAATTAAGATTTTATATATTATAATATTTATATAATCAAATTTAAATTCAAGGAAAACCAAGTGGAAAAAATTTGGAACTGAAGTTCAGTTGAATATATTCAAGTTCAAAAGAACAGTGGAAAACCAACTGCAATTTTTTTTTTCCTTCTAGTGTTTGTACATTCAATTTTTTTTAATAGTTTTGTACAAAATACCAGTTTTTCTTTTTTTGCTAATGTTCAATTGGATATTTAATTTAATGTAAATTATTCTTGTAAAATTATAATAAAAGTTAGTAGGAATTAGATTTTAAAGTATAAGTAGAAATTAGAAATTTGTAACGTGAAATTTGTAAGTTTACCACTTTAAATTTGTAAGTTTGTGTCCTGCCGTATTTAAATTCGTTGTTCTTAAATTAACAGGAAAAAGGATTTATTTTCTGTGTAAATGGAAACTAATTTTTATATGATTAGAAATGATTTTTTTATAATAATGTACTAACCATTTTAGTAATATATAGGTAGGTTCATACAAATCGAGAAGAATTTACGCCGTGAGTCAAATTGCGAGGAAATTTCATCATATTTTTTCATTTTCTTACCATAAAAACAATTCCAAGTAAAAAGAAAGGAAGCGGCGAAAAAAGCAGGGGGAAAAGGGGAGAACGGGAAAAGGGGAAAAAAATGGAAGATCAATCGTAAAAATTGTAGAGTAGTAAAAGGAAGGAGGGCAAACCTGCATAGGAGACCAGCAACCGAAAGAAAAGAGCACCCAACCAAGGCCCCCTCTGAAGATGCAGACAACAACTGCACACCCCTGTATTTGAATTTCAGAAAGGTCCTGCTCGTGTACGGGCCGGTTACCTCGTCACCTGATCGAAGCCAACCCAAGCACCTACCTCAGGGCATCAAAGTTAGCTTCTATAGGGCACTGTTCGGAGGTGAATTTATTACATGAGCTCTACTGTTGGGGGATTTTATCCTTTTTTTTCTCTTTGTTCTTTCCTTTTTTTTTTTAATCAGCACTGCCCCGAGCCGAGGGGAAGAAAAAAAAGAAAAGTGGGGGGGGGGAGGGGGGGGAGCGGCAAAACAATCAAACGAAGTAATCGAAGAACAATTTGAAGCAGTAGTCAAGTACCAAATCAACGAAGTAATCCAAGGATAATTTGAAACAGTAATAAAGTATGAAACCACCATGTGTGTACACGCGAAAGAAAATGTCAAAATCATTTTAAAATTGTACGAAACAACATATCTAATTTCATTTTTCTTGCCGATGGCACGAACAATAAGACCGCATATTTTTCATGTGAAAAATTCCAAGTAGAAAAGTTGGAAGATCCCAATCGCAAAAGGAACAAAAACAATTGAACCACATAAAACGCCAGGAATCTCATAATACATGAAAACATTACTAAGGAGGGAGAATGGGCGAAAACAAATAGAAGACAAATCGAAAATTGAGGACACCATTTAATTCTGAGAAAACACAACATTAGGTGTAAAATGTGGGGAGGGGGGCTCAGTTAAGAGCCATTCGGCATTTAATTCTGAAAAAACACAGCATGAGGTGGGAAATGTGGGGAGGGGGGCTCAGATAAGAGGCATTCGTCAAGTGCAACATCAGATTACCGTGCCTCAACCATCACCCCACAACATTGCTCTTGATGAATAGGTATAAAATATTCCAGAGATAACAAATTGAACCTGAGCAACATCAGATTACCATGCCTCAACTATCACTCGACAATATTGCTCTTCATGTATAAGCATAAAACATTCCAGAGACAAGTAATTGAACCTGAGAACTGGTGTGCATCACTCAATCATATCGGTAATGAAGTAGAGAACACAATTATAGCAAAACTTGATTGCCGCTATTTATCAGCGTATGAACTCATTGACTAATTACCTAAGAAGTCTGTAGCAAGTTATAAATAGCGGCAATCAAGACTTCTTGTGTCACGCCCCGGGGTCGAAACTGCGACCCGGCTCGCCAACAGATCCGCCACCTATGCCAAACCCGCATAGGTGAAGCGTCCTACCTGCAAGAAAAGTACTACAGCTAAACAGATATCAGAGCTATAAATAAAAAATCTGCTGTATAACTAAATCAAACACTGTACAACTGGAAATAACACAGCAATGTCCGTCTCCCAAAAATGATAATCATGCAGAATCCTCATATACAAACTCAGAACTCAACCGGGAGGTATCTCCAATAAATACGTCAGTGCACAGGCTCCCAATACATAACAATCCTCACTACAACAGTCTCTCAAAGGAGGAAAATAAAATAACTAATCTACTGAAGCTCTCCTCTGAAGGGGTACCGCTACACTCCAACGACGGGTAGGGAACTAGCTCGCGACTCCCTCGCTTCGGTCAGAAGGATCAGCAACAGGAACAACAGGAACTGGAGTAGAAGTTCCTGTGGGAAAAGACACCACGACGGGTGTGAGAACTACGTCCCAAGTAGTTCTCAGTGGGTGCCGCCAACAAGCCCGACGGTCTGCCCACTAAGTCCACTAGAGGCATAAAGTAACAAAAGCAGTGCTGTAAGGAAAGCTGGGAAAAGTAAACTCTACAGCTACTATGCCTCTATCTAGATGCTCAAAGAGTGGGACAGAAAGAACATGATGCCACAACTAACTCTCATCTCTGATCACTCAATCTGAACTGACTGCCTCCTCGGGTCCAGTCAAGCCTGCGCCAACCTACTGCCGTTACGTCCCTGAGGAGCGGACTTACGTAGGATCTACTGCCGTTACGTCCCGGAGGAGCGGACTTACGTAGGATCTACTGCCGTTACGTCCCGGAGGAGCGGACTTACGTAGGGCGTCCATGACTGCCAACACCAGCACAGCCAGAGGGACAAATGCAACGACAAGTCGCGATAGAAAAGCTCAATCTCACGCCGGTATAACAACCCGGTCTCGCCTACTCCGGAGTGGCACTCGAGGGGAGCGACCCGCTCGAGTAAAAAGTAACCCATCTCAAGTATCTCTGTAAAGTATCTCTGTCAAGCTCAAATGTGGCTCATGCAGGCTATGATCCACGATCAAACAGATCGGTAACTCCAAGCTCAAAGCACAACTCAGTCGGAAAAAGAACCTCGACTCGAACAGGAATAGCCCAACACACTCTCACAGCTATGTCGGAGAACCCTCAACGACTCAATCTGATAAATGCACAACCATGGCTGAGTCGGAAAACCTCCACGACTCGATCTGCCAGAACCCCAAGATCCTCAAGGCTAAGTGGGAGAACCACCTCCACCACTAAATCAGAGAAACAACCTCTAGATCACACTCTGCCAACTCATGGCACCAAGTCGCATCCACTGCGAGAAACTGTCTCAACAGGCCAAGCAGGCCAAACGTCGCATCTACTGCGAACAACTGCCTCAACAGGCCGACATCGCATCCACTGCGAACAGCTGACTCAACAGGCCAAACAGGCCGAACATCTCAACCACTGACCCAATGAAGGGTCCGGGAACACCGAAAGACTAGAACCTACAACCCAAATCAAACAAGAACAGGCTCTAGGCATAGCCTCTCGTTGTTCTCGTCCCAAGAAAAGGCAGACCTTAGAACCCAGACCACTCGAATCATCTCGGTGGTTAATTTATAGGAAAAACTGTGACATTTCTTACTGAAGCCATCTGATCTGTAAGAAATCCATATTTAATGATTTTTAGTTCTGCTTAGGAAAACAGTTGAAACCAAGTTTTATATCTAAGCCTCGAAGGGCTAATGCCTTCGTCCAATCAAACAGGAACAGACTCAGGCGACCCTACGATGCTTGGAAGAAAATATTTGGTTGACAAAAATCATATGTGTGTCCAAAAAGGTTCTGGGTTTAAGGTTCTGCTAACACTGATCTACCGCTGCCACTAGCACAGCGGCGACAGATAAAACAAGAAAAAATAAAACATCTCGGGACCGCCGTCTACCCAAACGGCTCCCGCTACAGATGAACAACCAACTACATCTACCAGACGCCACTCTGCTCCCAAGCACGAGTGTAACATGCATCCCACACTAAAAGATAACTCCTGACCACTCGGCCCACTACCCGGGCGAGGAAGAACACTATGTCCAGGAAAAATAGAAGTGTGGATGTCTAAAGCAGAAATAACCCTAGCCCAAGTGAGGGTTTTCTACCAGTCTGGTTACACATGCAACATATGACGGGGTGCTAGGTCAAGTTCCAAGAACTATAATTTACAGATGGTAGAAAGCAAGGAGATGACAATACCATCAGATAATACAAGGAATAGCAATTCCTACATTCTAACATGCTGCACAAGCATTTCACTATCATGCATAGTCCTACTATAGCAGATTTAAAGCACAGTCCGTCAATCTTGGAGACAAGGCCACCCACCTGAAAATGCTAACTGTCCGGAGTCGCACAGCTGAGACAGTCCAGAAACAGATATCTCTGCACACCCACCAATCCAACGATACAGGAACAGTGATCAATACCTCCTGGGTACAAAAACACAACCCAAAGTTATACTTAATTCCATAAAATCCAAGCATCACAAATCTGCTGGGAACAGTCCCCTTAATGCGAAATTTTCACCTGTAAAACGAACTCCAAAAATTCCAATAAAAATATCACAGCGAGCGTCTCGTCGAGACCTTCGAAACGGGTACCTGCACGCCCAAATCCGAGCCCCGTAGGCCAAGTTACAAATTCCACAGTACAGGTGCGCAAACACTCACAACCACACAACTGTAAACTCAAACACAGATAAAAGGGGAATAGTATACCTTCGGGCAAGTCTCATAAAAATCCCGAAAAAATACAATGATAATCCTTGCGACGAGTAGATCCAAAAAGTGTATAGGCTCGTCTCGATCCGACACTCGGTTGCGGAGATAAAATTCCGGCAAGTGGCCGCTGTCCAAAAACTCCACCAGAAAACAGCGGCTTAGAAATGCCTCGAAAACCGTGCCATAAACTCTGAATCCAGCAAGATGATCAACACGAAAGTCGAAGACGTACCTCTCGTGATTCCAACGCCACAGAAATCGTCCAAAAATACTGACGGAGTAGCTCTGTAGACCTCTCAGATCAAACTGCGACGATAACGGGCCTCCGATGAAAAATCGCCACACTGCGCTCCGATGCCGAAGTCGTCGACGCCGCGGCTTCCAAAAAATCCGGGCCTCTGCCAGAAGATGCGCAAGATGAAGATCTCCAACTTTGCTAAAGAGGTCATGGGCAGGGGAGCTCGGGAAAGGGGGCAAAACTCCCTCACAAGACAACTATATAAAGGCCCAGCCCGAAAATCCAACTGTTTTGGAGTTTTGGCCCAAAACTGAGCGCCCGAATCTTCCGGGCTGCTACAGTAACGGGCCCAGCCCGTTACTGTTCACGCCCGGAAATCCCCCAGGCTGCCACGTAGCCTCCCAAACAGCAAACAGCTGTTTGGGCCAACCGTGCTGCGCCACGTGGCCGAAGCGGGTGCCGACACGTGGCGCCCCCGAGCGGGAAGCGCGGGTCAGCGCGCCCACGTCGCGCCCCACGTGCGCCCACGCGCGCCTGTCGGGCACGCATCCCGAGGCACCTGCTACCAGCTGCGTGGACCGCGCGCTCGTGCACCAGCCAATGCCATCACGCCACGTGGCATGACCACGGTCCACCGTGCACCCCGCCAAGGTCCATGGACCGCGCCTGCTGCGCCGGCCAACCGGAGCTCGCCACGTGGCCCGCGCCCGGTGCACGACTCCCGCGGTGGACCGACCGGCCTCTCCTCGGCCCGCCGCCGCGCTCCGCCGTCCGCCGCCGCCGCCGGCGCAACTCCGGCCGCCGGAACAGTAACCCCACGCCTCGAAATCCGTGCCGGGTCATCCGAGCTCAGAAAAATACAAGTAAATAGTCCATTTTGAGCGTTTTCGCGCGCTGAATCCAAATCCGCTGTCCGATTTGCCAAATTCCACTTCTAAAATTTCTCAAAAATTCCCGGGAAAGCAAACTTGATCCGTTTTCCATGCCGAGTCCAAATCTTGGGTCCAATATGCGCGCAAACACCTCTAACACCCAACATGGGTCTCCGGAAGCCGCAAATCCAACAGTAATCCAAACGTGGGAATTCCGGGTCCTCACATCTTGCCTAATTACCTAAGAATCAATGAAGATGCCTACAGTAAAAAGGTGGGAATATGAAACATGAATAGTAGTAAAAGTTAGGTACACAGTAAAATCTACGAATTCATTGGTCAGAGTATATGAATCAAGATGAATTCATTGTATGACCTGAACTGGGAGGGAACTTTATCCTTCTTTTTTTTATCATCACTGCCCGGGAAAAACAAAAAATGGTGCGGGGGGGGGGGGGGGGGGAGGTGGGTGGTGGAGTGTTAAGAAACAACAGAAGCATGAAAAACGTCCGAAAATCAAGAAGAGGGGGGGAGACCCAAAAAATTCAACAAAGAAAGTAAGGAACAAATCCAAGTAATTATAAAGAATTAAGTTTCTTGAGTAAAATTTTATATATATATATATATATATATATATATATATATATATATATATATATATATATATATATATATATATATATATATATATATGTATATATATATATAAAGGAAGCATTTGTATTTTAAACAAAGCAAGTAAAAAACAATTCCAAGTAGTTTTATATATATATATATATATATAAATAGAAATATAAAAGCAAGCTTTTGTACATTCCTGAGTACAAATTTCAACCAGGAAACCTAAAAAATCCTATTTGTATTTTTTTTGTTTTTGTAAAGAAGGGAGGGAAAATTGAGAACGCGTAGGAAAGTAAGTTTCTGAAAATATATCGAAAATTATGTTAAAACAATGGTAGTTACAAAATAAGGGAAGGGGGCTCAGATAAGAGGATTTCATCAACTGTAATGTCAGATTGTCATTCCCCAACTATTAACCCAGAACAGTACTCTCAATGTATAGGCATCAAATTGCAGAAAGAATACTATTCGGACAAAAGAATTTCAGCAGTTTGGTATTGCTGACGGAAAAGCACACATTATAACATGATCGAGACCATGAATCATGTAGAGTTGAATCATTTTGTAACTAAAGTAAAGTGTGAAATGAGTACATCTTGTAAGTGGGATCACCCAAAAACTTGAACAATTGATGGTAAGCTAAAAGGATATCCATAAATAAAGTATAAGCACAAATGAGAAATCAATTTCCAGTATTCACCTATAGAATTTGGGAAATTTTGTGTTCGTTTCAAAATATAAGCGGCATTCCAGTTTTAAAATCTACGTTATAATCGAAACTAAGACTTTAATTTTAAAATATATCGCATCCTGAATTTTCATTCTACAATGTAAGTTTAAAATAGTATCAGTAACTTAATTGGAGGACAAATTTGTAAAAGTAGTGAGTACAGTATAATCGAGCAGCGAAGAGGCCAAATAATTAAGCATGAATGGCGCGTCACCAAAAGGGACCCAACAGTCCAAGGAATCTCACATGAGCCCAGCAGCAGCAAGACGAAGAAGGCATATAGGCAAAATGGGGAAAATAGAACGAACTAAATAAATACGGAAGTAAAAATATAGAGATGGGACAGAGGAGAAGGAGAGCCCAAACCGCAGTTCAATGGTGTTAACCAACAGCAGAAAAGTGGAGGAGATAGCCTGACGCCAAACCGACGGGGGACGGAAGGAGCTAGGCACATAGTTAGAATTAAGTAAGAGGATATAAAATTTGTTAGTAGTTAGCCCAATTTCACAGCTTAACATTAAATCCGGGAAAGAACTTGTATATTTGTGTAAATATATATATATTGATTATAGTATATGAATCAAGATGAATTCATTGTATGAGCTGAACTGGCAGGGGACTTTATCCTTCTTTTTTTATCATCACTGCCCGGGGAAAACAAAAAAAAATGTGTGGGGGGGGGGGGGGGGGGGGGTGTTAAGAAACAACAGAAGCATGAAAAACGTCCAAAAATCAAGAAAAGGGGGGGGGGGGGGGGGTAGACCCAGAAGAAGTCAACAAAGAAAATAAGAAACAATTCAAAGTAGTTATAAAAAATTGAGATTCTTGAGTAAATATATATATATATATATATATATATATATATATATATATATATATATATATATATATATATATATATATATAAAGGAAGCTTTTGTATTTTAAACAAACCAAGTCAAAAACAATTTCAGTTGTTATAAAGAACTGAGATCACATGCAAAAGAAAGTTATATATATATATATATATATATATATAAATATATAAATACAAATATAATTATAAAAGAAAGTTTTTGTACTTTCGAGTACAAATTTCAAGTAGGAAACCTGGGAAATTCTATTTCATCTTTTTTTTCTTTTTGTAAAAAGGGAGGGAAAAGTGACAACGCATAGGAAAGAAACTTCCTGAAAATACATTGAAAATTATGTTAAAACAATGGTAGTCACAAAATAACGGAAGGGGGCTCAGATAAGAGGATTTCATCAACTGTAATGTCAGATTGTCATTCCCCAGCTATTAACCCACAACAGTACTCTCAATGTATAGGCATCAAATTGTACAAAGAACAATATCCGGACAAAACAATTTCAGCACGGAAAATAATGTGTAGGTATAAATTTTTTCAAACTTTGCTATTTCTTACGGGGAAGCACACATTATAACATGATCGCGACCATGAATCATGTAGAGCTGAATCATTTTGGAAGTAAAGTGAACTGCGAAATGAGTACATCTTGTAAGTGGGATGAGGAAAAAACTTTAAGAATCGATGGTAAGCTAAAAGGATATCCATAAATAAAGTATAAGTACAAATGAGAAATGAATTTCCAGTATTCATGTATAGAATTTGCAAAATTTATGTTCGTTTCAAAATATAAGTGGAATTATAGTTTTAAAATTTACATTATAATCGAAACCAGTAGGGAAAATTTAAAATATATCCTAAACTGAATTTATATTATATAATGTAAGCTTAAAACAGTAGCAGTAATTTGTTTGGGGTTTTTTTTTTTTAAAAGTAATGATTACAATATAATGGAGCAGTGAAAAGGCCAAGTAATTAAGCACAGATGGCGCACCACCAAAAGGGACCCAACAGTCCAAGGAATCTCACATGAGCCCAGCAGCAGCAAGACGAAGAAGGCATGTAGGCAAAAATGGGGAAAATAGAACTGACCAAATAAATACGGAAGTACAAATATAGAGATGGGACAGAGGAGAAGGAGACCCCAAACCGGAGTTCAAAGGAGGAGTAAGAAGGGAACCTCAGTAGGGGAAGGCAATCAGCAAACGATACCAACAGCAGAAAAGTGTAGGAGATAGCCCGGCGCGGAACCGACGGCGGACGGAAGGAGCTAGGCACATAGTTAGAAGTAAGAGGACATAAAATTTGTTAGTAGTTAGCCCAATTTCAATATTCTAAACAGTAGACAACTCATAGTAGGAAGTATATTTTTTGGCTAAAACTATCAGATTGCACTGTAATGACTCAAATTCATGGGACCTGGTATGTACATCTACTCCTAAGTCTCCAATGCAAAGTATACAGTAAAAGGAAATCAAAATACTAATACCTGTAATAAGCATGCTCAATGAAGCCGCGGAAAGTTTAAATTTTCAGAGCGAGTCAAGAACGAAAGCAAGTAATGGTAACTCTAAAGGTACACACAAAGTACCATCACAAATTATAGTATCATACAATAGCAGTGGGACCCGCGACTCCCCCACAACGAAGATAAGAATAAGTTGGTTGCCTAATGATTAGACTGGCCAAAACTACGTTTGGCTGTCTAAGTATTAGGCCGTCCCAAACATATATCCTCAACCTTAACAAACCTGGTAAGTTTGTTTAATCCGATGGAGCATAGTCAGTGCTGTTGGGTAAGTAAACGAAAAGAGAAGGGGCTTAAGTACAAAACCAGGACAGAGTACAGCTCCGGGATATGGAGCTGTGTGCAACCAAAAGAGAGTGTTGTCGCTTAAGTACAAAACCAAGGGCATCGTCTGCACTACAGGAGAACACTAAACAGGTAAAGGGGCGTCAGCAGTAGGTAAAGTGGGCGGAGTCGAGAGGGGGGGATGAGTGTTGAGAACAGTAGTGCATTCCTCAATAGCTTGTTGGATCTTTAGGCGGTCGGCAATAAGCTCGTTCCTGTCGCTAGCAGTCGCGACGTAACATTCTTTGAGCAAATTGTAATCCCAGACCAGTTTGTTATACTGGCTAGCGAGGGTGGAGAGGTTCATGGTAAGGTGGTCGTTCATATTCTTATAGATCAGAGCGTCGTCGTAGTTGGCGTCTCTAATGTGTAGGTCCAATTCTTGCGCTAGGCGCTTTACCGCAGTACGGGAAGCTTCCTCCTCAGCGAGGGAGGAGGTGGAAGCTGTACCGCGCCAACAGCGCGTGACCTCGACAATACTCTCATTTCGAGCCACCTGGACGTCTATATATGCTGTGTATTGACCTTCCGGATCGACCGAAACAATACAGGGGGGGACGTCTATATGAACCTGCTCGCAAATATCTTGGAGCAGGCGGGCGAACGAAATCACTATATTCGTCATTGCAGCAACTGTAGGAGGCCGCAGTAGCGTGGGCAAAAAAAAAGGTAGAAAGTAAGCAAAAAAATTGAAAGTACCATGCCTCGTATAACAGACGGTATAAGGAAGAACCCGAATTATAACAAAGAAGGAATTTACAGTAGGAACCCATTAACAATAAACCAAAGAGGCGTAAAAAGTAGGAACCCAATGTGGCACCGAAAAGAATACCAAGTCGAGCCGTCCAACGGGCGTAGGCAACCGCCAATCAAAGGCCATCCGAACCACCGCTAAGAACTAAGAGGAGGTTGGTTGCCAGTGAAAGGTAAATAAAAACCAAGACGGTAGGGAGAACAGAACAAAAGAAGAAGGTACAAAGCCAAGAAGACTAATGGTCATAGATAGTCATCAATCAAAGGTCGTCCAAACCACCACGGAGAATTAAGTGGAGATTGGTTGCCTGTGAAATGAAGACCCAAACAAAGACCTTTTCTTCTCAACATCGTAGCCAAATAGATAAGAAGAAATTCCATATGTAAATGGTAAAAGCCGACGGGGAAAAGCAGAACAGACGGGTACAAATTGCAAACAGAACCCAAGCGGAAACCGAGAAGGCGAAAACAATGGTATAGGCAAGCGAGAGGGAACCAAAGTACAGTTAAAGTAATAAAAAAGAGCCCAAATAACGAAAGCCGAAATAGGGAAAGCAATCAAAGTTATTGAATTATAAAACAAACATGGAAAGAGTGGAAGTAATAAAAAAAACCCAAATAGCGAAAGCCGAAATAGGAAAAGGATTCAAAGTCACTGAATTATAAAACAAACATGGAAAGAGCAAACAAACATGGGAAGAGCCGTACCTTATACGTAGTGACAACAGTACCCTAGGGAATAGTACAGCAGTAAAAGAAGACCTAGGGAATAGTCCAGCAGTTAATAGAGAATAAATGATGCTCATTATAGAAATGGAATAAAAGAACAGTGAGTGTAGTATTATCTCTCTTTATTTTTTTTCTAATCTCTCTTTAAATCGTAGAGAGACAGTGAAGTTACCTTTAATGGGTTGGAAATAGGAAGACTTAATACTAAAGGACACAATCAATGTACATTTATAGGAAAACCATGTGAAGAAAGGAGCACTTATGGTAGGCTTGGCACATTTTTCAGTACAACATGATGGAAATCACATCAGAATCAAGTGTAAGATACGATGTGATGGGAATGTCATGAGTAAAAAGATATACCCTATGACACATCACAATCAAGTGTAAGATATGATGTGATGGAAATCTTATAAGTAAAAAGATATAGCTATGACAATATCACTTTTTTATTATTATATGATGTGATGGAAATCTTATGAGTAGATTTAAACCCGTATCATTTTAGTACATACATAGTTTTAGATTTAGATGATATTATATAGGAAAAATCCACAAATATTATTAACAGATTATATATCATATTTTCACACTGAAATTACTTAAGGATTAGTAAAGATCAGATATTATATATGCATGAAAATTATGCGACGCAATATTATTAAGAAATTAGATGGTACATTTTCAGATTGAAATTATTTACTAAATCTCCTATTATTTTGAAAGAATATTAGATGCCATGGAATGTGTTCTTGGCAAAATAGGAAATCTTGTAAGTATATTTAGATAATAATATACCTGTTGAAATTCCAATGACATTAGTAATAAAACATATAAAAATCCTAAGAAGGTACGTAAATAAGACAAAATCTAGCAAATCATATCACATTAATGAGACCAAATCTGACACATCACATCAGGAACAAGTGTAAGATATGATGTGAAGAAAATCTTATGAGTAAAAAGATATACCCTATGACAATATAACTTTTTTATTAATATATGAGTGTGACGCAAATGCTATGAAGAGATTTCAACGATGTCATTTTATTAATATATAATGTGATAAAAGTAAGGACGAATATCTTTTAACCAAATCCCCTATCATTTTAGGATATGCATAGATTTAGATGATATAATATTACAAAAGATTCCACAAATATTATATATGAGTAAAAAAATTATGATGCAATATTATGAATAGATTATATGCCATATTTTCATATTGAAAATATTTAATTAAGGATTAATAAATATAAGATATCATATATGAGTCGAAAGTATGTGATGTAATATTATGAAGAAATTATATACACCTTTTTTATATTGAAATTATTTAGTATATTTCCTATTATTTTGAAAGGATATTAGATGTGCTGGAATGTCTAAGCGGGAAAATAGGAAATCTTATAAGCATATTTAGATAATAATCCACCAAATTCTTCAAATAGTACATCACATTAGTAATAAATCGGCGGGGACATCACATCACCAAAATGATAGTAAATCTTAAAGAAAAGAAAAGTAATTATTATTACAATAAGATATTATATATGAGCGAGAAGTACGCGGCGTAATATTATTAAGAAATTATATGGCACAATTTCAGTTTGGAATTATTTAGTATAGGAATGTCTAGGCGGCAAAGTAGGGGCACAATTTCAGTTTGGAATTATTTAGTATAGGAATGTCCAGGCAGCAAAGTAGGGAATATTGTAAATATATTTAGATAATAGTATACCAAATTCTTGAAATACTATATCACATTAGTAATAAACCGTATGAAAATCGTTAGAAGATACGTAAATAAGACTGAATCTAACACATCGCATCACATGAATCACGTTACTGAGACCAAATCTGCCACATCACATCAGAATCAAGTCTAAGATATGATGTGATGCCAATCTTATGAGTAATATATAATGTGATAGAACTAAGCATGAATATCTTTTACCCAAATCCCCTATCATTTTAGGATCTAACACATCACATCATATTAATCACATTAATGAGACCAAATCTGCCACATCACATCAGAATCAAGTCTAAGATATGATGTGATGCCAATCTTATGAGTAAAAAGATATACCCTATGACAATATCACATTTTTATTAATATATGTAAATCTGATGTTTAGGATATGCATACATTTAGATGATATAATATACAAAACAATCCACAATCATGTCACATTTTCACATTGCAATTATTTAAGAATTAATAAATATAAGATATTATATATGAGTCGAAAGTCTGTGATGTAATATTACGAAGAAATTATATGACACAATTTCAGATTGAAATGATTTACCATATCTCCTATTATTTTGAAAGAATATTTAGATAGTAATATACCAAATTGTTCAAATATTATCACATTACTAATAGATCGTATGGAAATCCTAAGAAGATAGGGCTGGAACATGAGACCACCCAAATGATAGCAAATCTTAAAGCAAACAAAAGTAATTATTACAAACTAATTATTAAAATATATATAGCTTTATATTTAGATATTATGAAATTCGCCTGACAATCGAAATATATATATTACTTGTTTATTGCTCTATATATATATATATATACATAGTTATCTATGAAATCTTGTATAGATATTTAGATAATAATATACCAAATTTTTGAAATACTATATTACATTAGTAGCAAACCGTATGAAAATCGTAAGAAGGTACGTAAATAAGACTAAATCTAGCACGTGACATCACAGCATGATATCAATGAGACGAAATCTGACATATCACATCAGAATCAAGTGTAAGATATGATGTGATAGAAATCTTATGAGTAAAACTCCAAATAATTTAAACAATCTTCTGAATATCCTAAGAAATATATACAACATAATAGGTAATTAATAAAACTATGACATCACCCTTGATATTAGGAGATTTAGTATGGAAAAAAAGAAGAGTTAAAAATTATGGTCAAAAATCAACGTCCACGGGGAAGAAAACAAAGGGAATGCGACCCAAAAGGATCCTAATATTATCACATTATTTCGTCTTCAATTTGAATGAAATAATTAAATAATTAAAAATTTTCTTGAGTTAATGAAAATAAAGAACAATTTATTTCTTGAGTAAAATTTTATGTAAAAAAGAAACCTGAATTTTTTTTTTTCCTTCAGTAAAATAAGAAATTTTAAAGTTGGGAAATGAAGAGGCGCAGAGCAGGCATTTTCTTGAGTTAATGAAAATGAAGAACAATTTATTTCTTGAGTAAAATTTTATGTAAAAAAGAAACCTGATTTTTTTTTTTTCTTCAGTAAAATAGAAAATTTAAAAGTTGGGAAATGAAGAGGCGCAGAGCAGGGTGAAAGCAAACAAACCCTAAAAAAGAGAAGACACGTAAGTGAAATGTAGGAGAAAAGACACGTAAGTAATATATATATATATATAGGTAGATATTTTTAAGTTAAATTGTATGTAAAAAAAAGTTGGAAGAATTTCAGTTTACGTGAGTAAATTTTCGAGTAGAAAAATTGGGAAACCACAATTTTTTAATTTCAAAACGTTTGGAAGGCGAAAAAATGGGAAGAAATTAAGAAATCGAAATAAGGGGTGTGGAAAATTGAAAAGACCATTTAATTATGAACAAATAATATTAGGTAAAAAATGAGGGAAGGGGCTCAGATCATCACCCCCCAAATATTACCTTACAATAGTGCTCTCGATATATAGGTATTAAATAGTTTAAAGAATACTATTTCAACTTGAGAATTTCACTATTGGAATTAATGTATAGGTATTAAATTTTTTGGGAGATCACTATTTGAAGCTGAGAATTTCACTATGAAAATTAAGGAATAACAGTTGGAATTTATACATATAATATGTAAATATTATAATATGATTGAGACTTTGAATTATGTAGAGTTCAATCATATAGTTAGTAAAGTGCGAAACTCTATTTGAGAAGTAAAATTCTAGTTTTAAAATCTATTTGAGAAGTAAAATTCTAGTTTTAAAATTTAGATTAGAATGGAAATTGACAGTTCAAATTTTAAAATATATCCTCAGTTCAATTTATATTTTATAATCTATGTTTATATTTTTATATGTTTAAAATTTTAAAGTTTCTGGATTTTTTGAAAGTATTTTTTTTGGGGACAAATCTTTGTTCGAAAGAGAGCAGAAGGCTCTCGAAACCAATCATGCACCATTCAATTTTATAATGGTGCACAATTTATACATATTGGAATTTATACATATAATAAGTAAATATTATAATATGATTGAGACTTTAAAATTTAAAACTTTTTGGATTTTTTGAAAGTTTTTTTTTTTGGGACAAATCTTTGTTCAAAAGACAGCAAGCCTCTCGAATGGAACCATGCACCATTCAATTTTATAATGGCGCACAATTTTCAGCATACAATGCATCCGGGCTAACACTTGTCGCTCAGTTCAGCAACAGCCCAACATGTAAGAAAGAAAAAAAATGCAGAGCGAGAAAGAGAAGAACCTTCAGCTTGATTGGAACAATAATGAGGCCAAATTCATAAAGTTGGTAGACTGTACGTCTGACAGTTGCACGATGCATTGCCCGAGTCCCTATACACAGGAAACCAGAGTAAACAAACCATACAGGTAAATAATAAATAAATAATAATAAAATAAATACAGACCTCAATTTGGATACACCATTGAAGAAAGCAACCGAACGGTTATAGAATCCCACATGAGGAAAATGAGCGAGAGAAGGCCATGTATGCAGGGAGTAAGGGGCAAATTAATATTTGTATATATAACATAAGATATAGAAGATATACATAAAAGCAAAAAGATTCCAGTTAAAACTTTTGGGGCAGATGTAAAGGACCAAATATACCTCAACCTGACATGTAAAAAATGAACAGAACCCACAATGAGACATATAACTCTAGCCCACATGTCAAAAAATAGAGAGATAGGAACATTCGATTTACTCTCTGTCAAACATTTCAACGAACACATTGTACGAACCATCAAAGTCAACTTCGTGCACGAAATTTTTTTTTCCAAAACATTTGTAGAAATCCGCACAGTACTTCACATGTAAAAAATAAAGAGACCCCACAATGAGGATATATATATATATATATATATATATATATATATATATATATATATATATATATATAAAACATTTGCATGAACACATTGTACCAACGACGAAAGTCAACTTCGTGGACGGTTTTTTTTTTTCCAAAACATTGTAGAAACCCGCACAAACCATCGAAGCGAACTTCGTGGACGAATTTTTTTTTGCAAAACATCGGAGAAAGCATGTATGCGGGGAGTAAGGAGGAAATTAATATTTGTGTATATAACATAAGATATAGAAGATATACATCAAACCAAAAAAGATTGATCGGATAAATCGCCGATTTCCACTTAAACTTTTGGGCCAGATGTAAGAAACCAAATATACCTCTAGTTCACATGTAAAAAATAAAGATGACCCACAATGAGGAAAACCGAGAGAGAGAGAGAGAGAGAGAGAGAAAAAGAGGCACATAACTCTAGTTCACATCTAAAAAATTGAGAGGTAGAAATAATCGATTTAGCCTCTGGCAAACATTTCCACGAACACATTGTACCAACCATCGAAGCCAACTTTGTGTAAGAATTTTGTTTTTCGAAAACACTGTAGAAGGCCGCACAAACCATCGAAGGCAACTTCGCGGACAGTTTTTTTTTTTGCAAAACATTGGAGAAAGCGGGGCGAACTGCACGGGGTACCAAACTTAAAATAAGGAGAAATGGGAGGGGAAGAAAAATATAACAAAGGGAACAAAATATATGTCACGCCCCGAGTTTAAAAATCAGGTCTGAAAATTTTTTTTTTTTTGAATAAATCAGAGTTTGCAAAACGGGCGTAACAGACCGCCACACATATAGGAAATCCCCTATCCGAAAGGATAGGGTATCTCCTATACATGCACGGCTAGGCTAATCCAAACCTCAATCAGAGAGCAATAAATATCTCAACTGCTACAATACTAATCATCAGGGATAATCTAAACATCATACTATCATCAAACTGAATTAACATAAATGAAAGTCAACTACAGATAATCGGGGATCTCAATCACCGATCTATGTCATCAGGGGGGACAGCTCTATCGCGACAGGCTCACTGGATCGTCCCGACATCTCACCACCCGACAGACCTGCAACAGTCACCCGAGGGTGTGAGACACACCGGAGTGTATCCCAGTGGGCACGACGAGCCGAGAAGTAGCTAATCGTACCTACTGGGTACAATAATCTGCGGATAGTAATAAATCAATAGGTAAAGCAAAAAGGCAGGGAATCAAGCATAAGGAAGCTATAGATAACAAATGCGAGAAATCCGAAAATAACTGTGCAGATATGAGTGTATGACCAAACAGTAGAACATGCTAGAAAATCAAAATATCAGCTATGCATCAATAAAAGAACAGCAAATACTAACCGATGCCACTATTGGTCACGGGGACCTCAGGCGAAGATATCTATGCCAAGCCAACCACAATCATCCTGGATTCCACCTAGCCGAGCTGAACAACAAACCCCGTACCATTGATATAGCCAAGAGGATCCTCGTACCAAAAGGTACAGCCGAGAGTTTTCCTCATATCGGTACAACCAAGGGGCTCCCCGTACCCAGTGATACAATAAGAGGGGCGAGCTCACGGGTCAAGCAGACCCTTTACCGGTAAAGAACGCAATGTGGGGGATCAATCCCACGGCGTACGCGAACGAACAGCAGGTGTACAATCATCACAATGCAAATCTCACGGTCCACAGACCGAATAATCGGCAATATGCCGGAAATCCCCACAGGGATGCAGATGTCTATGTATCTCAGTCATATATCATGCAATCTAGAATACAAGAAATATGTATCTCTGAATAAAAGCAAATCTATGCCATGATCGAGCAAACATGATATATGTGTCCAATAGGAGCTAATGAACTATCATCTAACTAATGACCAATCAAGCAGGTATATGTGATATGTCTAAGGAGATCAGGGTCTATCAGGCAAGATCATAAATCATGCATATCGGAATATCAACAATAAATCGGCTGACAGGAATCAACAAGTGCCATCAAATCATGTAGATCTATATACTGAAAAAGCTGATGAACAGATATGTATATAGTATGTCTCATGAAGATCAAGGTCTATCAGAAATATAAAAACTGATAAACAGGTACGTAAGATATGTCTCACGTAGATCAAGATCTATCAGGACTAATCATAGGGCATGTCAATACAATCATCCAGGCTAATCTAGATAAAATCAACAAGTATATATGATGAGTCTAAAAGAATCAATGTCTATCAGGAGATCATGTGATATATATGCAGTCATCATAGGTCGTATCGGTATAATTCGCAGGCTGGTCAAAAAAACGGGTGTCCGACTAGACTAAAGCAACCAGAGGGCCGAATAGATCAAACCCGGACCGAAGATAACCCACCTGGATGTAGGCAGATCCTCGAACTCCCGCACAGCTACTGGGAGGCTGGTGCTGAATAACTGGGCCCTGAATAAGTAAACATGATCAGTAATAGACTCGTACAACCCATCCCGACGACACGACAGCAACGTGAAGCTTAAACGGGAGAATATCGCCGATTTATCGATCGAAATCCGATTCCCGGTCAACGAGAACCGTTGGAATCCTAAAGAAAAGTTTAGGAAACATTTATACATTGTTCTAAACAGCATACAGTGCCAAAATTGCATTTAGACCCCTAGGGTTTCTAGAATTCACATTTTTAGCATCATTTGAGCGCTGTTTTCGCTCGTTCTTTCAACTGGAAATTAATTTTGACGAACCGTCACTTCCAGCAGGTGACATTTATCTTGCTGAACACCGTGCTCACTCATTTGCAGCAGCACGGGACCCGAGGAAAACTTCGGGCCATAAAATACCTTACTAACATAGCCTTAATGAATTTTTGTTTCTCCGAGTCTTCTAAACCTAAATCTAACGCGAGCATCGCGTCCAGTGACCCCAAAATAGTCAGGAATACACTATCGCGGCTCCGCCAACAGCCCGGAACATTATTTTGTTCAAATATTACATTTTAAGGTTGTTTACACCACAACTTTTAATCCGATCACCAAACCGAAAAACTTTGTATATGAAAGTGTCTCTGGACAGTGCGAGGACCCCAAGGCTCACCCTATTTTCAGTCCAAAGTGGCTGGATCAACCAGATCCAGGTCCTTTGCTCTCTAACACTTTGACAATACACCACACACACATCCACTCAGAACTAATTTGATCTGAAGTGAGCACTGAGCTCAGGGGATGATTAAACAAAACTTTCATATTCATCTCTAACCCTAATTCCAAACCAAACCTCTCTTAGGCATTTCATCAAACACCTAGGGTGCAACAAGCTTAATACACAACCCTTTGAAGACAACAATGGTGGATCCCTACACCTAGGCTCTGGGTCTCAAGCACAAGCACCAGTAGGTGCTACAAGGCTCCAAGAAGCTAGCTGACTCACGGCCGGCGGCGCAACACGGTGGCGGCGGCGGCGGGGGCAAGCTTGGCCGGAACAAGCTCAACAATGGTGAAACCTCCACAGGCCAGCATGGGTTGCTCGCACAGGTAGCATTGGCTCCGTCTCGACATGCTGAAGCAAACTGGGCAGGTGGCCGGCGGCAACCAGCGGCGGCAGCGGCGGCGGAGCAACCGCGGGTGAACCCGAGATAACCCAAGCTAGGGCATCAAACTGCGAAGCGCACACTAAATGAGAAGCTATGAAACTTCATGGAGAGGTTCCTTATGCCCTACAGTATTTTCCCACCATTTTGGTTTCAAAGTTGGGCCATCGGGTGCGGCCAGCGGCTTGGACGGAGCAAGCTAGGGTTCCGGCGGGTGCCTTTTTCCCCGCCGGCAACCGGGAGCACCCCGAGAGTCGGGGCTCAGCATGGGACATCCCCACAACATCACTAGCCTACTGTAGTGGTCTAGGTTACAAAAGAAATGAAAAGCAATAAAACCTCACCTTGCCGGATCCGAGGAAGAAGAATGTGGGTCTTCCCGGCGTCGCGCGGCCACGACGGAGCACCGGACCACCACAGCTGGTTCTCAACTTCACAGAGGACTTCACAGGAATAGTTTGGAGCAACCGAGACCTCCTCGGGTAGTTTCCTCACCAACCACCAAAACCCGAGCCCAACATTTGTTTTCTTGGGCTTTTCCGGCGACCAGGGGCGGCGGCCGGCGACGCAGGAGCTCGGGAGAGATGCAGAGGGAGATGAGGAATTTAGGGTTGCGGCTGGGGCTAAGGCTACGGGTCTTAGGTTTTCCAAAAGACCCTAACATCATGCATATATATACATAGTATTTATGCCCAATTGCAACCTACACCCTCAACTCCTGATATTAAGGGCTGGGTCCTTTACAGTATGTTCATTTCACAGTTAGGTCCCTCCTCTACAAGTTGGGTGCAAATCGACACATAAAATAATGCACTTTTTCGCAAAATACAGCGATTTTTCTCATATTTCACGCTTTTCGAGACAACCGGATTGTCAAACTAAAAAATGGACACCGCCACGACGTCCGGCTCGTCGAGACCTATCAAGTAGCATATTTGTTTGCTTGATTTGGCGCTCGTATAAAATCTCGGGCCATCTAGTTCGGTAAAGTGCGGTACATCGCACGCACTCCGATGCACCCGGGTCGCCAAACGCGAAATCCGTCAGTGCCAATGTGCTCAGAACGTCGAAATTAGCTAAGTTTGACTACTCATACCCCTATGTCAGGGTTCTAGATAGCGAATCGGCCGTTAGTGGTCGAAAGGGCATTTAAAATACAGGGTTACTATTCACTCTAAGTTGTGGGGCCCGTTTCCTTCTTCGTCGATTTCTGGAAGATCCGACCGTCGGATCTGAACATGCTTAATATGGTTTTCACTCGATTCGACGAGACGGTCGTGCTGGTGATCTCAGATTTTCGAGATCAGGCTCGGATTGAAAAGTGATATTTCTGGCCCATTAACTGTGCAATATACACTGCAGAAAAGGGGTATTTTGGCTACTTGTGCTTTTATGATCCAAAATTCAACTTGGCTTTTATTATTTTCCTTTTTATTAGATTACAAAATTTTTGAGTTTCTACAATATACCTCTAGCTTACTGTACGAATTGTAGGAACAATTAAACTGAACACAGCAACCATGCACCATAAACTCGGAGGTAAAATTTTTTTTTTTCCAGGAACCTAAACTTTTGGTCACATGCAAATGAACAGATACCTCAACCTCGTTTTTTGCCTCCTTGATACCTCAACCTCGTTTTTTGCCTCATTGTAGATTTTGCCTCATGCCGGTTACCGATCAAAGAATAAGGTAAACTTGGTTGAAAAATTTTCGAGAAGGTACCATAAACTCCCCCCAACGAAGAAAACCCACAAGGAGGAAAACCGAGATATATATATATAAAATATATATATATATATATATATATATATATATATATATATATATATATATATATATATATATATATATATATATATATATATATATATATATATATATATATATATATATATGAAATAACCTCAGAGAGAGAGAGAGAGAGAGAGAGAGAGAGAGAGAGAGAGAGCTTCCTTTTTTGTGAACCCAGATCCACAATGCCTCAGAAGAAGAGATCAGAGCGCTTGAGCACCCGGATTAGGAACATGTGGCATCGAACGACCAGAGAGAGAGAGAGCCCAAGCGCGCGCCTTCCGACCACCGGAAGAGATACGACGGTAACCCATCGGCCAGAGAAAGAACGCGAAGACCGGAGGAGACAGGAGGATAGAGTTAGGGAAGATATATATATATATTTATATATATATATATATATATATATACGAAATAACCTCAGAGAGAAAGAGAGAGAGAGAGCTTACTTTTTTTTGTGGACAACGGAACCCAGATTCACAATGCCTCAGGAGAATAGATGAAAGCACCCTCAGAGAGAGAGAGAGAGAGAGAGAGAGAGAGAGAGGTTCCTTTTTTTTTTTTGTGGACAACAGAACCCAGATTCACAATGCCTCAGAAGAAGAGATCAGAGCGCTTCAGCAGCCGGATTAGGAACATGGGCCATCCAACGACCAGAGAGACAGAGAGCCCAGGCGCGCGCGTTCCGACAACCGGAAGAGATGCGATGCCACCGGAAGAGATGCGACGGTAACCCATCGGCCAGAGAAAGAACGCGAAGACCGGAGGAGACCGGAGGATAGAGTTAGGGAAGATATATATATATATTTATATATATATATATATATACGAAATAACCTCAGAGAGAAAGAGAGAGAGAGAGAGAGCTTACTTTTTTTTTGTGGACAATGGAACCCACATTCACAATGGTTGAGGAGAATAGATCAAAGCGCTTCAGCACCCGCTTTAGCAACGTGGGGCATCGAACGGCCAGAGGGACACAGAGAGGCGAAGCGAACACGTCCCGAGCACCGGAGGAGATGCGACCGTAACCCATCGGCCAGGGAGACGACGCAAAGACCGGAGAGGACCGGAGGATAGAGTTAGGGAAGAGAGGGAACGACGCTGGAGGTACGGTTTCGGAGGAGGAAGAGAGAGCGGCGGTAACCCATCGGGCAGAGAGAGCGCCGCTGGAGCTAGGGTTTCGGAGGAGAAACACGGAGCAGAGAGGAAAACCCGCGGTGGAGTAGAGAGAGAAAAAGCAGGCGGATAGACCGAAGCGGCACGGGAGATAGTCCTGGGGAAGAGAGATCGCGAGGAGAGAGAAAAAGGAGGCGAATGGACGGATGGGTATAGTACCGAGGAGGCGCGGAATAGGGTAGGTTCGGAGTAAATACGAAGAAGTGCTTCGGTAATAGGTTCGGAAGAAATAAAATTGTAAATAAATATTATTGTATGGTTCGGTGGTAGGTTGGGAGTAAATAAATGGAATAAAAAAAGGTAGATATTATTTTTTTAGATGGTTGGCGGTAGCCTCGGGTAAAACGAAGCACAGGCTCGGGAGGAACGAACCGTAAATAGAAGACACGTCAGTGAATTGAAGGAGAAGGCGACACTTGTTCAATGAGGACCGGGAAATCAATTTTGTATAGATATATATATATATATATATATATATATATATATATATATATATATATATATATATATATATATATATATATATATATAGTTGGGCTGGAATGCTATTGATAGCACCAACCCAACTTTGCCACCCATTTTGTAGCCATTGGATTGTATTAAGATTCGTACAAGCCCTTTAATTAAAAAGAAAATTTTTTTACTTTTTACTTTTTCTTTTTACTTTTTCTTTTCTCTTTTTTTCATTAAAGAGACTACACGGATCTCAATGCAATCTAATGGCTACAAAATGGGTGGCAAAGTTGGGTTGGTGCTATCAATAGCATTCCAGCCCAACTATATATATATATATATATATATATATATATATATATATATATATATATATATATATATATATATATATATATATATATATATATATATATATATATATATATATATATATATATATATATATATATATATATATAAGCGATACTTTCATATATATATATATAAGCGATCTAATGGCTTAAATTGTGACTTATAATAGCAGGTCACTTTGAGGAGGTACCGGTTACCAGGTATCCAAAAATATATAGAGTTATTTTGGTCTTTTACTTCAAGGATAATTAAGTAATTTTATTTCTATTTTGAAAATTTTTACTTTTGTAAATATTATAAATTTTAAAAATTTGAATTTAGTGAGAGTTTTTATTTTTCGAAAGATTATAAATTTTAAATATTCCAATTTAGTTATCATCTTAAATGGTAATATTTTAATTATTTTTATTTAATATATTGTAAATGATTTTAATTTTAGAAAATTATTTTTAGAAATTAGAATTTAGGAATCTATTAATTTTTATTATCAATTTATATTTTAAATTATAATATATGATCTCATTATTCCAAAAGATCAAATTTTACTATTTAAATTTGATTTAACTTAGCCGTACAATTCTATTCTAAAAATAAATTTGAATTATACCATATATTTCTATTAAATCAAATATTTAAGCACATTGACATTTTTAAAATTATAATACAAAATTAATGTTTAAATTAAAGAAACTTTAAAAAATTTTAAACAAATTAAACTCTTTAAATTAATGACTAAATTATAATTCTAAAACTTTTTAAATTAATGCCTAAATTGTAATTCGAAAATTTTTAAATTAAACTCTTTAAATTAATGCCTAAATTGTAATTCTAAAATTTTTAAATTAAACTTTTTAAATTAATGGCTAAATTGTAATTCCAAATCTCTTTAAATTAATGCCTAAATTGTAATTCTAAAATTTTTTAAATTAATACCTAAATTGTAATTTTAAAACTTTTTAAATTAATGCCTAAATTGTAATTCTAAATTTTTTTAAATTAAACTCTTTAAATTAATGACTAAACTTTAATTCTAAAACACTTTAAATTAATGCCTAAATTGTAATTCTAAATTTTTTTAAATTAAACTTTTTAAATTAATGCCTAAATTGTCATTTTGAAACTCTTTAATTAAACTTTTTAAATTAATGCCTAAATTATAATTTTAAATTTTTTTAATTTAAACTCTTTAAGTTAATACATAAATTGTAATTCCAAAATTTTTTAAATTAAACTCTTTAAATTAATACCTAAATTGTAATTTTAAATTTTTTTAAATTAAACTCTTTAAATTAATGTCTAAATTGTCATTCTAAGACTCTTTAAATTAAGCTTTTTAAATTAATGTCTAAATTGTAATTCTAAAACTTTTTAAATTAATGTCTAAATTGTAATTCTAAATTTTTTAAATTTAAACTCTTTAAATTAATGCCTAAATTGTAATTCTAAATTTTTTTAAATTAAACTCTTTAAATTAATTCCTAAATTGTAATTCTAAATTTTTTTAAATTAAACTCTTTAAATTAATGCCTAAATTGTAATTCTAAATCTCTTTAAATTAATGCCTAAATTGTAATTCTAAAACTTAATAAATTAATGTCTAAATTGTAATTCTAAAACTCTTTAAATTAATGTCTAAATTGTAATTCTAAAATTTTTTAAATTAAACTTTTTAAATTAATGACTAAATTTTAAATCTAAAACTCTTTAAATTAATGGCTAAATTATAATTCTAAATTTTTTAAAATTAAACTATTTAAAGTAATGCCTAAATTATCATTTCTAAACTCTTTAAATTAAACTTTTTAAATTAATGCCTAAATTGTAATTCTAAGTTTTTAAAATTAATGCCTAAATTGTAATTCTAAAATTTTTTAATTCTAAACTCTTTAAATTAATGCGTAAATTGTAATTCTAAAATTCTTTAAATTAATGCCTAAGTTGTAATTCTAAAGTTTTTTATATTAAACTCTTTAAATTAATGCCTAAATTGTCATTCTAAAACTCTTTAAATTAAACTTTTTAAATTAATGCCTAAATTGTTATTCTAAAACTATTTAAATTAATATCTAAATTTTAATTCTTTTAATTTAAATTTTTTAAATTAATGCATAAATTTTAATTTTAAAATTTTTTAAATTAATACCTAAATTGTAATTCTAAAACTTTTTAAATTAAAAACTAAATTGTAATTTTAAATCTCTTTAAATTGATGCCTAAATTATAATTTTAAATTTTTTTAAATTAAACTTTTTAAATTAATGCCTAAATTGTAATTCTAAATTTTTTAAAATTAATGACTAAATTAGTATAAGGTATTTTAATTAATATATATTTTTTTATTTTATGTTGTTTAATTACGAAAATGTCTTTTTTATAAAGTTACATGTTAAGCTGGTAATAAGTAAAATTACTTTTTTATTTCTTATCGATCAACGGTTAAGAATACTTTTATTATTTATTAAAAAAAGTACCAGAGTATTTCTATATATATATATATAGAGAGAGAGAGATAGAGAGGGGATATCCTATATACTACACAATACTTCAGAAAAATTTTATTTACTCTTACTTTTTTTTTTGTTTCAAATATATTATATTTTTTCGTTACTCAAAAATAATATTATATATATATATAGAGAGAGAGAGAGAGAGAGAGAGAGAGGGGGGATATCCTATATACTACACAATACTTCAGAAAAATTTTATTTACTCTTACTTTTTTTTTTTGTTTCAAATATATTATATTTTTTCGTTACTCAAAAATAATATTACTATTAGTACCCGTCAAGTTACCTCTGGATTAAATTTTTACAAGAATTAGTAAAAAGACAAATAAAATAAGTTAGTTATGTAGAAGAAAATAATTGGAAAGACCAAAAATTAGAAGTCTTTTTTTTGCTCTTAACTTAAGGTAAATAAAAAAAGTTGGTGACCGAAAAAATAATATATATAAAAAGATAAAAACAATAATTTTATAGAGATAACGTCGATTGATAATAGTTTACTAACAGAATTTTATATTAAGGATATATTTTGAAAATATTTGAAACATTAAAAAATATTTTTAATATTAGTATTTTAAGAGTGATAAATAAGAAAGTCGAAAATTTTCAGATATACGAAAGCAATTGCCATATATATATATATATATATATATATATATTTGGCTACTATACTATTAATAGTACCAAGTTATTGGTGCTATTAAGTTTTCTACCCTTAGATCAATTCCTTTGATCATTTTCACCCGTTAGATTTTACTATTTTTTCTACAACCTATTAAATCCAAGGGGCCCACTATCATCTCAACCACACATATTTTAATCCAATGGTTAAAAACTTAATAAGACCAATGACTTGATATTATTAATAGTATATATTCCAGCCTAGCTATATATATATATATAGAGAGAGAGAGAGAGAGAGAGTAGAGCTTATATACTTTCAAAAACACAAGCCCAAATATGTTCTAAATTTTTTACTATTGGTTTTGCATTAAAATAGCTACTATTTACTTTTTATTTCTCTCTCTTTAGTTGACTTTACAATAGCACAAATCTCAATACAAATCCAATGTTAAAAAATTCATAAGTATAGTTGAGCTTGTACTTTTGAAAATATATAAGCTCTACTATATATATATATATATATATAGAGAGAGAGAGAGAGAGAGAGAGAGAGAGAGAGCACGCGCTAAACTGGAATGCTATTAATAGCATCAAATCATTTGTGTTATTAAGTTTTTAACTCTTGAATTAAAAGATGTGTAATTGAGATGATAGTGGGTCCCTTGGGTTTAATGGCTCGTTAGAGAAATAGTAAAATCTAATGGGTGAAAATAATTAAAGGGATTGATCTAAGCGTAGAAAACTTGATAGCACCAAATGGTTGGTGCTATCGATAGCATAGTAGCTGGACTCTCTCTCTCTCTCTCTCTCTCTCTCTCTCTCTCTCTCTCTATATATATATATATATATATATATATATATATATATATATATATATATATATAGTAGGGTTACTATACTTTTATAAGTATAAATCTCTTCGTACTCATAAGTTCTTTTCGATGATGGAGTTTTCAAATCGACGATACATACCGTTAAATGTGATCTAAAGCACTTTAAACTACTAGAAAATAAATTTTAATTTTTTTTGAATTTATAATAAAGTCCATCAAGTGAGCATAAAATGAACGGTCAAAATCAAACGACCTCATAAAAGTAAAGAATCAGATTTTTCAATTTAAGATCGGGATTATAGACCTCTATCTAGATAGCGAATAAAATTTTATATCAAAAATTTAATTTATTCCGATTCTTTTATATCGTTAAACTAGCAAACAACTTTTATATATAGGGGCAATTTTCTATATACCCCTAAAAATTTTACTGTTTTCAGATTTACCCCTCTTAGAAGGCTAATATTAAAACTACCCTTCTTACATTCCAACTTCTTTCCAAAATACCCCTGAAGTTAAACTCTGTTAGTATACCGTTTGGAGCTGCCGTTATCTGTGTGAAATTACTATTTTGCCCTTTCAAATATACCCTAAACCCTAAACCCTAAACCCTAAAACCTAAATCCTAAACCCTAAACCCTAAACCCTAAAATCCTAAAAAACCCTAAACCCTAGACCCTAAAACCCTAAACCCTAAACCCTAAATCCGGGCAAAATAGGTATATCTGATAGTTTTCAACTCCGATTATTATTTAACTCTAGTTTAACCCTAGTTAACTTAACAAAGGAAAACGGTAGGAGTATTTTTAATAACAGTGGAACGTATGAGAAATATATTGGAAAGAAAAAAATAAGAGGGGTAAATTAAATATTTCTTCAGATTTCAGGGATACACAAGTAATTATTCCTTATATATATATATATATATATATATATATATATATATATATATATATATATATATATATATATATATATATATATATATATATATATATATATAAGTTTACTCAGAAAATGGCTTCAATAGTAGACAGTACTGCACACCAACTAGCATAGCATGGCCTAACTATTTAACTTTTGATTGTTTCTTTAGAAGGTGCTGCTGCACCCAACTGACAACAAAGGGAATGGAATTGAGGGCATACAATGTGGGAATACATGAGGAGTGCTCCCCACAAGCAGTGTCCATGATATGATTAAGAAATAGTGGTATATTATATGTAGGACTATTTACTCACATCACATGCATATTTTTGATAGGGACAAAGGAACCACTCACTCAGTGTGCATTATTGGAAGCAATAATACAAAGAATTTGCAAGCACTTGTGGGCCAGTAATTTTGAGGGAAAGCACTCTATGCAAAAATGAAAAACAATTTTTGACAGTTTTTGTTTTATTTTTAAAAAAAAAAAAAATTAGAAAAATAATGTGCTATTTATTTATTGGTTAAAATATGTTTAATATTTTGCTCGGTGACAATAGTCACAGAAGACTAATAAGCTGAGTGAGACTGCGGTTCATAATAGATTTAACAATAAATGGCTCAATCATAGATCCAATATTCAGATAGATTGAGTTTGTTCGAAACCTGTGAACGCTATAGTTAAGTACGATGCATACGTCTTTTCTATCAATACGTGTTTTTAGAATAATTGGCTAATGCTTACCATCCACAATACCAAATACAACAAAACAATTTCAATCATATGTACTTTTAGTGGGGAATGTTGTCACATCCTATAGTAAGCTTGAATATATGTGCAATGAATTTATTTTCTAATTTTCAAATAGTTTGGAGGGAAACGAATTAAATGTGACCTTGATGGTCAAATGCGTCGTTTTTTGAATATGAATTGGTCTCTGAATTAATTTTTGCAAACGATTTGATTGACGAGAGATCAATTTAACCAGACTCTATCTCAATAAACAGGAGCCGAATAAAATAGATTTTGCTGAATGAACCGATTATATTAATAGAAAAGCTTAGGTTATAAATTAAATTATTTTTTAAAAAAAACTGTAAATACTAAAAAAAAAAAAAAAAAAAAAAACTATACGTTAAATTATTTTTAGAAAAAGTTGTAAATTATATATATATAAAAAAATAGTCTTGTCTTCGAATGTATAAAATTTTATTACATATTTCAAAAAAATTATTTATAGTATTTTTTTATCGGCCTACGGTGTCTGTCGGCTCGCGTAGTCAAAAAGTGTTATAGCCACGATCGAGAAAATCATGACCTACGTTCCAACCATTCTAGGAATGTCAACAGATCAGATGCGGGGCGGATTTTCAAAAACTCGAACCCGACTACCAAATCCGGAACCCGAATCCAACGGATTTTAAAAATCCATATCCAAATCCGAACCCGACCAAAAATCCAAAACCAGAATCCGAATCCGAACCCGGAAATTCAAATCCGAAACAATTATTTCTCTTTTTCTTTTTACAATATTTCAAAATATATTACATTAAATCTAAATTTTTAAAATATAAATTTAAATATAATATCAAATATTTATATACACATATATTATATAACGTAAAATCAATTCGGGTTCGGATTCAGGTCAGATACGATCAAAATCCATATCTAAATCCAAATCCAAATCTAAATCCAAATCCGTCGGATTTTCGTTTTTTATATCCGTATTCGAATCCATATACGTTTAACATCGAATAAATTCATTCCGTTCGGATTTGAATTCGGATAAAATTTTGGATATCTATACCTATTGACATCCCTAAACCATTCTCATCTAAAATCTCTTCATCTTTAGATGTTCTTCTCCTGAGTCCTAGAACACCACATGTTTTTATTTCTTTCACCTATGTAGGCTAAGCAGGTCCAGCTAGACCGTTTATTATTTAGTACATTTTTTAATTCTTGCACTAACAAAAAAATACTTATGTTTTTATTATTATTATTATTATTATTATTATCCTACTCTACTCATCAAATATTTACTAGATACTAAGGCTGGGTTTGGAATCGGGTTAAGGTAGAATTAGCTAAACCGGGGATAAGTATAAAATATGGAACTAGAGCGAAAAAGCGTTTGGGATGGTTCCAGGGATAAGAGATTTTGTGTTTGGTTTAATAATGAGGAATAGGAGAAATAAAGAGGATAAGTTGGGTAAATTACCTTTTTGTCCTCAAGAGTTAATATGTGATAAAGAGAGAGAGAGAGGAGAGAGAGAAATTTGTGCTGATGAGAGTGTATTGGGAATAAGGAAAAGAGAGAGAGGAGAGAGAAGGATTTGTGATGATGAGAGTGTATTGGGAAGAGAGAAAGGAGGGCGGGAGGGATAGTTTGGTAAAAAAAAAAATTATAAAATAATGGGTAAGAACTGTTGTTTCAGCTTATTCTAGTTGTTCTGAGATAAGCAATACCAGATGATTCCAGATGCGTTTGATAGAATAAGAAAAATAAATCTGCTATTCTTGGTTCTAGCCCACATCCAAACGGGCCCTAAAGAACCATTTGCCTCCTTATGGGCTCAAACATAATAAGAAATAAAACAAAATCCACCTCTAATTTTATTTAGAGTTACTGTTGCTGATATATTTATAAATTAAGTACAAATTTTATATTTTAGACTCACTAAAATTCAAATTGACTCACTTATATTATCAATTTGTAATATTAAAATTTAAATTTTTGAAAAGAACGTGGTTAAGTAAGCCATCACTATCACATCATCATCATCATCATCATCATCATCATCAACATCATCATTCTATTCCAAATTCCCCAGCATTGTAGATATTGTTTCATCTTCCCAAATTTACACAAAAACAAATCCACCACTTGTCAAATAACACTCTTATTCATCCTCCCCTTTCCCCAATAAAGAAGAGCATAAACATAGAGCAAACAAAATAGCTCATCTCCTTCTCCTTGTTCTCTCTCTCTCTCCTTGGTCTCTTCTTACTTGGCATCTTCCACTTTGTCATGTGAGAATGTGAGAAGTCATTTCCCATTATAATCTCTCTCTCTTTCAATTTGTTTCACTGTTAAGTGAGAGAAATAAATAATTTTTAATAAAAATTGATCACTTTAAATGTTCAGTTCAAACTCTGCTGTGAGGAGCCATTTCACAAACTCTCTCTTTCTCTCTCTCTTATTTGTATTCTACTAAAAATTACTAAATTCATATATTCACCATCCCCTTACCTTCTCCTCTCTTCTTGGTATATCATCATCTCCTTCCTTGGAAATTTCCCCTCTTTATCTCACATACATTCCTTATTAAAGTTGTTGTTGTTGTTGTTGTTTTGTTTTGTTTTTTGGTTTAAAACCCTTTGAAAGGATCCTCTTCCTCACCCCCCAAACTCAATCAAAATCCAATTTTTAATCTTGGGGTTTCAGTTTCTTCTTGCTTTCTCAAAATTTTCCACAAATTTAGCATAGTTTTTACTCTTTGATCTTGGTATCTTCCACTTCCTCTGTGGATTTGGGGCTTCCATGGGGCTCTGCCATGGGAAACCGCCTCAAAGCCCTAAATTGGCGGAGAAGGAGGAGAAGGAGGAGGAGGAGGAGGAGGAAGGAGACGAGTACGAAGAAGAGGAAGAAGAGGAGGAGCGAAACCCTAAAATCCCCGACCCCGACGCGCGCCCCCACTCGAAGCCCTCGATCCCCTTCTACATCCCGAGCCCCCTCCCGGGCTCCTACAAGAGCTCCCCGGCGAATCCGAGCGCCGCATCAACCCCTTTGCGAATCTTAAAGCGCCCGTTCCCGCCGCCCTCTCCCGCGAAGCACATCATGGCGCTCCTCGCTCGGCGGCGCGGCGCCGCGAAGCCGAACGCCGCCGCCGCCGCCATTCCCGAGGGTGAAGAAGCGGGGCTAGGGTTGGACAAGTGCTTCGGCTTCTCGAAGCATCTCTTCGCCATGTACGAGCTCGGTGAGGAGGTTGGTCGTGGCCATTTCGGGTATACCTGCGCCGCGATGCCGAAGAGGAAGGGGGAGTTGCAGGGGGAGGAGGTCGCCATTAAGGTCATCCCAAAAGCAAAGGTATTTCCCTTTTTTTCTCTCTTTTTTTTTTTTTCTTTTTTTTTTTTTTCTCATAGAGATTGCGTTACGTACAGTACAGTACAGTGATCCACCTGAGAAAACTGCTGATGTATATATATAAACTATTTATAAACTTTATATATATTTTTTTTCTTTACAAAAGTGTATGATCATGAAAATGCAAAATGCGCCAACTTTTTTCGGAGTTGTAATTTGATTAAAATCCCACCAGAGCTTCTTTAGAACAAAACATGCTCAGTAATATTCTGTTTCTTCCTAATTGTAGTATAACTTTAACATTGCTTTATTTTTGTGTGCATACAATGAAATGTGCACCAAATTATAATTGCAATCAGGAAAAACATTACTGTGTTTTCTGTGATTCTGACACGAATCACTCGTTTTTTCTTGTTATATCATGTGATTAGTAATATAATGGTGAAACTTATTTTTATTCTTTGAAAGCATTGATCTGAATATGTAACATGGTGTAGCACATATTGATCTGCTGATATATTGTTTTTTTCCTTGTATCTTCTTGCTGTAAAGCTTGCTTTGCAGAGTTGTTTTTTACTGCACTTTTGTTTGCTTTATCTGAGTATTCATTGATTAAAACAACTGTAGAGCTGGAGCAATGTCCAATAAATGCACAAGTGATAATTAATGCATGGCATTTAGTACTGCTATTTGTTTTCTACCTATAACATTGTACTGTACTGTGTTAAATCTGCTGTGTAGCACTTGTGGTCCTTTCTCAATTGTTAAATGATGACACTTATAGTTTGCTTCAGTTTGTTTTATGAGGATGGGATCTATATAAATGATGACCTTTTTCTTGTGTTTCACTGTTGGTTTAGTATGTTGTGCAAAATATCACTTTTTGAGTATTTTGTTATGATATTTTGAATATCATATTCAGGGAGCTGTAAATGGTCGTAGGTGGAGAACTCAGAATAAAATAAATACATTTAGGGTTAATTGCATACAGGTTCTTGAAAACATATCGAATAGTAAATATATTCCTACCAAATTCAACTTTTCATATTTATCCCTTCAAAAATCCAACGTTGTTCATATATATCCCTACCGTCTATCTCTGTTAGAGAAATCTGGTTGACCATAGGTTAAATACTTAACTTTGGTTAGTTAGTACGGTAAATTTCTCTTTTTACTCTTTCAGACATTTTTGTATTATTTTAACAGTTGGACTTTTGGAGGGCATATTTGAAAGAGCAAAACTGACATTTCACATATAGTCTGTTAAAAAATAAACAGTGAACTAACGGTAATAAACCGGAGGGATATATATGAACAACTTAGGACTTTTGAAGAGATAAATATGAAAAGTTGAACTTTAAGAGTATATCTGCTATTCGATAAGTTTACAGAGAGCCGTATGAAATTAACCCATACATTTACATATCTCATGTGATCTAATGTGCTGAGCACTTTGGCAGATGACGACAGTTATTGCTATTGAAGATGTGAGACGAGAAGTGAGGATATTGAGCTCTCTGACAGGACATAAGAATCTAGTGCGATTCTATGATGCTTATGAGGATGAAGAGAATGTTTATGTAGTTATGGAGTAAGTTCACACTGCATTTTCTTGTTCTCTCACTATTGAACGAACGATATTTTTGATTTTTCTCGCGTTCCAAATTTAAACGTAATCATATGGCATCTGCTTGGTAGCTCAGAGGAAGTATCCGAATTTGGAGTCTGCTATAATTAAAACTTTTGGGATGAGAAATACTGATTGAAAAATGGAAAAAAATATATATATAGGAAAAAGTGGTTGCTTTAAACTTATTTTGGATTTCGTGATTCCCTTGCCTGCATGGCAGGAATGAGATGCGGCCATTTCAGCCCATTTAAGTTGTCGAACAGCCCAAATATGACTTTAACTTTCCACCAGCTGAATAAAAAGTGAACCGAGAGCCATTTCAACCTTGTTTAGGCTGTTGAATATCTGAGATTTGACTCGACTGTGTTGAACAGCCGAGGGCGCCATGAACACACCTTTCCCTCGCCCTCACTTGCTTTGAATGTTCTGCTTAGGCTGATTATATTACCTTTCTTTGATCTGGCACTTCATAATATTACAAGTATTATTTGTAGCTTATAATTGTAATTTTGTGCTCTTCAGATTATGTAAAGGAGGTGAATTATTGGACAGGATATTATCAAGGTATCTTTAAATTCAATATATATATATATATATATACATGAGTTACATTTCCAGTTTCTGTTCAAGTTACCCGCTTGTTTGTTTAAGTTTGAGGTTTGAGGTTCGAACCATGCTGTGATTTGCAATTACATACACGATTGGCAGGGGTGGGAAGTATTCCGAGGAAGATGCAAAGGTTGTTATGGCACAGATTTTGAGCGTCGTAGCCTTCTGTCATCTTCATGGTGTTGTTCACCGAGACCTTAAGCCAGAGGTAGTAGAAGTTTGTTAAATCTGCTTGAGATTTTTTTTTTTCTTTCAATATCTGATTAAAGTTTTGGAATGTCATCTATGACCCTATTAATAAATAATAAATGTGCTTGTTATGTTGTGTCTCAGAATTTTCTTTTCACTTCAAAGGATGAGAACTCTACATTGAAAGCCATAGATTTTGGGTTGTCTGACTTCGTAAAGCCAGGTCTGTTTAATGTAATCTCGATTGCAACCTTGTTTTTAGTTGTTTCATATATTTATTTGGTGAGATATTTACATATATACCTTCTAAAATGATCATCTCTGTGGCACCCCAATAATCCCATATCGGACGGGAAGGAGATTGTGATTGGGTATATAAGAAACCATCGACTCTAGTTATAATAATTGGGCTTAAGCATTTTAGGCCGGAGGTTTGGACCCAACGAGTTATTATGTTAGCGGGTCGGGTCGTTACAATTGATATCATAACCAGTTTACAAGTCGAAAGTGTGAGGCGGGCCTCACAACACCTGGTGATTTTGGGTTGTGTGTGTGATTGGGCTGACGAGGACGTCAGGGTCTAAACGGAACGAGTTTGTGATTGGGTATATAAGAGACTATGGACTCTAATAATAACCCTTGACGAGGACGTCAGGGCTTAAATGGAACGAGGTTGTGATTGGGTATATAAGAGACTATGGACTCTAATAATAATGACGGGGCTTAAGCATCTTGGGCCGGTAACGAAGGTGTGATTGGGTATATAAGAGACTATGGACCCTAATAATAATAACTGAGCTTAAACATTTTGGGCCGGTGGGGTCGGGTCGTTACAATCTCTGTGTATCCTTTCAAAATATAAATTTTTATATATGCCCTTTGGAAACTTAATTTTCGTCGACAGGTATGCTTTAACTTACAAAATTTCCCTTCTAAGTACCTTTTGTTTAAAACAAAGATAACTTCTTCCCATGAATCGGTGACTACGAAATGTGCAGATGAAAGGTTAAATGACATAGTGGGAAGTGCATATTACGTCGCTCCTGAAGTTCTTCATAGATCTTATGGAACGGAGGCGGACATGTGGAGTATTGGGGTAGTAGCATATATTTTACTTTGTGGAAGCCGCCCTTTCTGGGCCCGCACGGAGTCGGGCATATTTCGAGCAGTCCTAAAGGCAGAACCGAGTTTCGAGGAAGCTCCGTGGCCTTCTCTCTCCGCCGAGGCTAAAGACTTTGTCAAGAGGCTTCTTAATAAGGATTACCGCAAGAGAATGACCGCTTCACAGGCTCTAAGTATGTTCCTTGTTATATTGCTGTTGTTCAATTCTTGTGCAGTTAAATTTTGCTTTTCTTTAAAGCGTAAATTCAATTTTCTAAATTTAGGTCATCCTTGGATTCGAAATTCTCGAGAAGTGAAGATTCCTTTGGACATCATAGTCTATAGGATGATGAGAGCTTATATATGTTCATCTTCTCTAAGGAAAGCAGCTTTGAGGGTAACAATGATTTTTTTTTTCCCCCCATAAATATCTAAGTTATTCATCCTCATGTCGCCCCCGCCGGATAATTTAGTCCTCTTATTTGTTTGTACTTCCATATCGCACGTAATGTAATGATTGTGTGCATTTGCAGTAAGCTTGATTCTTTTTTTACCTGTTTTCTCGAAGTTAAGACGCAGAAAACTCGGCATTCAACAAATCAACTGGATTTGGATTGATAGTTTTTATTTTGCAGGCCCTTGCCAAAACTTTAACAGTTTCTCAGCTGTCATATTTGCGAGATCAATTTGGATTATTGGGGCCGAACAAGAGCGGCTTTATCTCTATACAGAATTTGAAGACGGTTAGTTATTTCCTTCCATCATATATGCGCGCGCGTGTGCGAGAGAAATGTATATTTATTTGTGTGTGTTCGTTCACCCAAGTCAACCTCTAGCAGGCTTTCTTGAAAAGCTCGGCCGAGACGATGAAGGATTCAGGGGTTCTTGATTTTGTCAACATGGTGCGCCTCCGCATCCTAGTACACGTTGTTATTTCTTAATCTGATTGCTCTGGAAACAAACTTTCCAAGAAGATAATTCGCTCCGATGATGACGGTTTTGTAGGTGAGTTCTCTCCACTACAGAAGGTTAGATTTCGAAGAATTTGTCGCCTCCGCAATTAGTGTTTATCATATGGAAGCACTGGAAACGTGGGAGCAGCACGCCCGTCGTGCATACGAATTCTTCGACAGGGACGGCAATCGGCCGATTATGATCGAAGAACTCGCATCGGTACGATTCTCATAATTATGTCATTTTTCTATGTCTTGTTGATCCATTGATTACTTTATGGGCTATGAAGAAAACTACTAAAGCTTTTATGGTTTTTTTTTCCCTAGGAACTTGGTCTTAGCCCTTCAGTCCCTGTTCATATTGTTCTGAAAGACTGGATAAAACATTCCGACGGTAAACTTAGTTTCCTCGGATTCGTTAAACTTCTACACGGGGTTTCTTCGCGGTCGATTCCCAAAGCCTAGCCAATGAAAAGCCTAATTCCGTGAATCTTTGAAACTGGGGCAGATGATAAGGTGGTGCAGAAACAAGATGTTCAGCTTTTATCTCAAGACAAACAAGGTCAATCTTCTGTTTCTTGTTTTTCTCAGATTTGTCACTTCTTTTCCCCATCATATGGATTGATCGCGGACGGAAGTTGTTCAGATGAATGTATAGATTGAGTATAGTGAGAACTAGGAAAGTTAAAAGTAAATCCAGGCTAAGTTTAGTTGGTTCTCCTCAAATCTCATTGCTCAATTCTCAATTATGAGTAGAGAACTTCACTATGGGCCTTTTTTGTTTGCTCGTGCTACGAGGTATCAATGTACGTAACGATTCGATTCAGCCCATCAGCATTAATAACTTGTTGGATCCGACGAAGGATATTTGATGTGTCACCCAATGGAACCCTAAAATGTTGTAGCACCAAAGCAAACCACAAAAGCTTCATCTAAATGAAAACATTGTTTGAACAAGTGGACACTATTGAAGGATAATGAAAACATTGTCCAGGGACACTATTCAACATGCATCATGTGATTGGTCACATGCATTGTACCTTCCAAGTATTATTATGCCTAGTGATTTTTGTTTCCTCCTAGTCTGGTTGAATGTAATTGTAAATGCAATGTAGTTGGAGATGCATACAGTTGAAAACAAAATGGTTATTTATCCTTTTTGATTGAATACATTAGAAAGTGCTACAGCTATAATAAGTAAGTTATTTGGTTGCATGTAGTTGAAATTTGTATGTACAAATTTTTTTTTTTTTTTTTTTTTTTTTTGAAATGGTGAGGTTGCTTCCGATGTGTTAGGATTTGATTAGATTTGTAGTTGAATTCTAATTATATTAAAATTAATATTTAAATTTGTTGGAGATAAGTTTATTAAGATTTAAATATTAATAAAAATTTATTTAGATTAGAATTTGGATAGTTTTTTATGAAAGCTATAAATATAGTATATGTGCTATTATTTGATGGTGCTGGTGGTGGTGATAGGATTTAATCACACCCATATAATATGATGGGGGCTAGAGTTTTGTCATATCCATATGGCATGATTAAGATGTTCATGATTTTGGATATACGTACGGGTGCGTTCAAAAAGATAAGTCTTTTAGATTTATAAAAGACGAGAGAAGGGTATGAGAGATTCAGCAGGAGGGGTCGGGTTAAAGTTACTCTATTGCAGAAGAGGAGTCGGTGTAATTTTTCTCTCGGTTAATGAATCTTATTTCATCAGCATATTTTTTTTGTTTTGATTTTTTTTTTTTTTTTATGGTTGTGTTGGTTCTAGTTCCGTTGAGGAGACTGTTTTATGATAAAAATTCGATTTGACGCTTCCGTTGCAGAATTCTAATACTAGGCGGCACCGGCGTGGATTGCGATACCGGAGCGAATTGTGAATTTACATAATCTGATATCGGAGTGGATACCGGATTCCCAACACAATGTATAAAAAAAAATAGAGCAATGCTACATGTACACCCCGAAGGGGTGTACATCATACACCTCCACCATTTTAATGGTGGCGATACTTTTTACGGATCACATCAAGTGATCCATCATCACACCCTCACCCTTAGATGGGTGGGGTGTATGATGTACACCCCGAAAGGGGTGTACACATAGCATTTTCCAAAAAAATATCATCCTAATTCCTACCCAATTTGTGTGTAATTTTAATCACTGCTGTTGAGCCTCCTTATGGATCAAAATAAGCACCATATGGGGATCCGTATGCAGTTATAACTACAATACAGTTGCAACTGCAGGTCCTAAACGCATCGCCGGTTATTGATGATCATCAAATTTTTTTTTTCACTGACTTATTCTGTTCTAAGATGCAGTAAGTCCTTTATTCCTAAAACATGTCTATAAATAAACAAAATTATACTTGGCCTGGTTACAAGAATCTTTTAAGATAAGCCTTTTGGAATTGGCCTTGTTTAGAGCTCGGTTCAGGATACATCTTATACCCTACCCATCATGGAATGGGTGGGATGAATTTTACTAGACAGTGACCAGTGAAAAAGTTCTAGTAAAAAAGTTTTCATCTCAGAATGAATTGAGTGTACATTGTACATCCGATTTCGGGTGTACGAATAGTATTGTCAAAAAATAACTTTGGGCCGGATATGAAGAATTTCTTCTGTAATTTCAAGTTAAGAGATGTTGTGAACTTACTACATGCACAGTAATTTCTATTCAAAAAAAAAAAAAAAAAGTAATTTATATGTTGATTATATTATATGACTATTGATACTGTTTTATTTTCTGATCAATTAATTGTATGGAGAATATTATTGTATGGAGAATATTAGCGTCTATATGTAGCACAGCAAGTTAATAGATTTGGTGGTTGATATCCGAGATTTTAATGTTTAAAATTTAGTTGCTTTATATTTTATGATTAATGTTATTTGAATTAAAAAAAGCAGATTTATGGAGAATATAAGTAGATTTTGTAATTTCAATCCGTATCCACGGGTACTTATGGATTACCCGCAAATTTACAAGAATGCATATTAGTTTTTTTTATCCAAAAAATTATGGATAAAATGGGTGGGCATTCATTTAGTGGTAGGCATTTTAGAAAACCCGCGGGTACTCATTGGTACCTGCATAAATTTTTTTAATTAAAAATATATATTATTTTTATTTATATATCCTTAAAAATTTTAATCCTAATTTTTTTTTGTATTTTTTTTTAAAATTATTATTGTGGCCATCTCTCGTAGTATACACCGCCTTCCCATATTCTTTTATTCTGTAAGAATTAATTATTTAAAACTTTAAATGTAGATGAACATAATGACATAGTGCCATTATTGAAAGTTGGTGAATCTTTAAAATTAAAAGAATCAACTACTAAAGTTATTTAAATTTTTGTGGTTTATTTTTATGATTTATTTTTATGATATTTGACTCTATAATTATAAAAAATTTATTAATTTTGTATTACAAAATTTTAGAATGATAAAATATTTTTACATTACATAATTTATGTGCTTTAAAAATTTTATATTATTTATTATTTGGATATTTCAAATAAATTATATTATGCTTTTAAAAATTATGTTTTTTTTATTTTACAATAGAAAAATATAAAAGCAAAAAAAAATAATAATAATAATAATAATAATAATAATAATTCTTATAAATACCCACCTGCAGGGGCAACCCGCCCGCCCCCAGCAGATAAGTACTGAGATTCTAAATTTTGCTAATTTTATTTGGAATAAAAAAAAAAACAATTGCAGGCTAACCCGCATACTCGCCGCCCCCAGCAGGTGAGTACGAATAAAAGGTGAGTATGAATAAAAATGTTGGTACTATAAAATTTACGAGTAAATTTTATCTATACCCATATAATCACTACCGCCCCGAGTATGGATAAAAATATTAGGCTACTTGTAAATTTTTTTTATTTGGAAAAAATATTGGGCTACTCGTAAATTTTTTTTATTTGGAAAAAATATTGGGCTACTCGTAAATTTTTTTTATTTCGAAAAAATAAAAAATAAAAATATTAGGCTACTCGTAAATTTTTTTTATTTGGAAAAAATATTGGGCTACTCGTAAATTTTTTTTATTTCGAAAAAATATTGGGCTACTCGTAAATTTTTTTTATTTCGAAAAAATAAAAAATAAAAAAAATATAATTTTAAGTGGAGATGCGGGGTATCGATCCCCGTACCTCTCGCATGCTAAGCGAGCGCTCTACCATCTGAGCTACATCCCCTATATAAAAATTATAGCCATCTTTTATATATACCTTTTGTTATTCAAAAATACGATAGTTATCCTTAAGTTAAGCCAAATCTGTATTAATTTTTTACTCGAGTTAAAAGAAAATTTAAAATACTTATTTTTGCTAAAAGTAAATAATTTTTTTCACAAATTTTGAGATAAGATAAAATAGTAATTTGAGATATTTTTAAAAAGACGAAAAATTAACTTATTGGTCGGAAGATATATTTGAAAAGACAAAATAGTAATTTTACAGAGGTAATGATAATTATAACAAAATTTAATTTTAAAAATATATTTGAAAAAAATTGGAATGCTAAAGAAATATTTTTAACGTTAGCTTTCTAAGAAAAAAAAAAATAAGAATATTTTCTGAGTATGAACATAAACTACTGCAGTGTTTGGTTCAGAAATAATAAAAAATATTTTATTTTATTTTATTATTCTAGTCAAATAATATATTTTTTGATCAAAATATTTTATTTCGATTAAATTTTGCTATTCTTAGTTATCTCTAAATAGTTTGAGATAAACTATTCCACCATTTTGATTGAATAGTACTATTTTAAAAATTAATTATAAATAAAATTAAAATTAAATTATGTAAATATATTTTATTATATATTATTTTTATTATAAAATTAGTAGTTATATATATACTAAAAACACCCCCAAGGAGTGTACATTCTCCACCCCCACCCATAGATGGATGGGGGTGTCACACCTGCACTCTTAGATGTGTGAGGGTGTGAGATGATAGGGGTGTACATTTAATATTTTCCACGTATTAATACATATTATTTTTATTTAAATATTATAATAAAGCATATTTAAATATTATAATAAATTATTTTTATTAAATTTAAGTTTAAGTACAAGTTGAAAAAAATTTATTATTATAAAAATATTTTTATTAAACTATAATTTATAATAAATTATTTTTATATTAAATTTAATTATTATTATTATTTATTATTCTCTCTCATAATTAATTAAATATAATTTTAATTATTTTTGAAAATAACATTAAATATAATATTATTTTTATTTTTGATTTGATTATTTATTTAGAGTCACCTCCTCTTCCTCCTCTGCTTCACTCTCTCTCTCTCCTCGTCCCCCTCCTCTTCCCCCCTCCCATGGCGATCCCTCGGATCCCTCGCATCAAGAAGAGGCCTCGCCCTCTCCTCCTCCTCCTCCTCCTCCTCGTCCTCGGCCTCGCCGTCGTCGCAGCGGCACTCGTCCTCTTCGGGACCCTCTTCTTCTCCGCCGCATCCTCACTCCCCACCCTCGGATCCCTCCTCCTCTCCTCCGCCGCCCTCCGATCCGCCAGCGGCGGCGGCGGAGGAGGAGGATCGTACGGCCTCGAGCGGAGGTATTTGTACTGGGGCCGCAGGATCGATTGCCCCGGCAAGCATTGCGATTCGTGCGCGGGGCTAGGGCATCAGGAGTCGAGCCTCCGTTGCGCCCTCGAGGAGGCCCTCTTCCTTCAGAGGTCGGATCTCTTCGATATCTTTAATCTGCTTCTTCTTCTTCTTCGTTTTAGAGATCTTCGCTGTGTTCTTCTACTGTAATTATATATCATTTTTCGGTTTGGTTTGAGATCTAGTTTTTCTCTAGGTTTAATTTTTGTTGGTTGAAATCTATGTATGGAGACCCTCTCAACTATAGACCATTTTGAAATAGACCCCTCGAATGATTCTCCTGTTTAATTAGGAATTTGTTGAAATTAATTAAAAAAAAAAGCGTTTAACACAATCAAATTTAATAGAATCACCCTTAAATTTAATAAAAATTGAATATTGATTGACAAAAATAATGTAAATTAAAATATTAAAGTTAAGAGCATCTCAATTGAAAATAAAAAAAAGGAAGAAGAAGAAAATTGTTGAGTGGTCTATTTCAAAACTGCTTATAATTGAGGGGTCCCTGTTAGCTGTCTTTGTATGAAATATAAAACTTTTGGTTCAACATGATACTTATTACTCCTTCCTTGAATTTAGGTAAAAACTAATGAAAATGCCCTCAACTATAGGCCATTATGAAATGGTCCTCTCAACTTTAATTTTTTGGATGGAGTACGCTTGAACTTTTGATTTTATTCAATTGAATCATTTTAATCAAATAGATTGGGAATTTTATCAGATCCATAGGTATTTTTATCAGATTTAATGGCTTGTAGCATATAAAACTGGACCAATTAATGATTAATAATTAACGAAGTTATTAAAGGGGTCTATTTTAAAACATCGTATAGTTGAGGGGGGTGTCCATACATTTTACCGAGAATTTGTTTACCTCTTGCTAGTAGTTTTTGTACTTTGTCCTTATCGGAACCAAATTTTGCTATGCTTTAACTATCTCAATTTTCCTTACAAGAACTAATTTTGCACACAATTCTAGTATGATCAGGAACTGAATCTCAGTAAAGTTTTAAGATTTGTGGTTTCTTTTCTATGCAGAGTGTTCGTGATGCCTTCTAGAATGTGCATTAGCTCAATTCATAACAAGAAGGGTATCTTGCATTCCTCTAGTGACGCAAGTCCAGAGGAAAGGTAAGCTTATCAACTACCAGTCAATAGCTGTTTCAATTGTTACTTGCCTGACAGTATTTAGAGAATATACATCTGAGAATTGACAACTTTATCAGTATATGTCTTACAGCAGCCTCTTGTTATTTGGCGTGTTTTGATCACTAAATCTTTATGTATGATGCGTACAGTCATGATTTCATTTCTATCATTCTTGTGCACTGTTATTGGCTCAGTTTCTTGCGGACTGTTCAGGTTTTTCTAATGAATTGTGCATTGTTTGAGCCAAATATATCAAGTGTGATTAGTTATTTCTCATTTGTACTTCTACTTTACATTTGCTTGAGCTGGAAAATATTTTTGACATTAATCATTCTAAGATTCTAATTCTAACGTAGAGGTAGTTTATTGTTGTGAATGGTAGTCATATCTTTTACTCTTTATTCCTTGATCTGTTTATGTCACAACTGTAAGAAATGTCAAAGCTGGATGTTGGCAATATGTTTTCAATTTGCATTGTAGCATTCTGACTTCTGTTGAGTGTTAAAATTTATGATTCAAATTTTAATGCTTTACAGATGGGAAGCTAGTTCTTGTGCAATGGACTCTTTGTACGATCTAAACCTCATTTCAAAAGTAGTTCCAGTGATTTTGGACAACTCCAAGGTGTGGCACCAAATACTGTCGACCAGTATGAAACTAGGAAAGAGAGGGGTGGCTCATGTGGAAGGAGTCAGCAGATCTGATCTCAAAGAAAATAGCATGTACTCAAATGTACTCCTAATAAATCGCACAGCAAGTCCTCTGGCATGGTAAAATTTGTTATTGTTATTTCATTGAGTAACCTTTTATTTCTTTCTTCTTGTCAAATTTAATATCTGGGATGCGTTTCTTTTACTCCTTTAAATATCAAAATCGATGAAAGATGCACAATTTTGCTAGGTGAATGTTTGAAACATCAAGCGCTAGTCTTGATCATGATAACCATCCAGGTTTATGGAGTGCAAGGATAGAACCAATCACAGCTCTGTTTTGCTGCCGCACTCCCTTTTGCCAACCATGGCAGCTGAAAGATTGCAAAATGTGGCAGATAAAGTATGTCTTCTTCAGCTTTTTCTTCCTTCTTTTTTTTTCCTTTAATTTCGTGCTGGGTGAGAGTGTGGCTTTCTCTCATGCTGGAATGTATGCAGCTTTTTCTTCCAGCTGTTGTCAATTGTTACTTATTTCTGATTTGGAACTTTTGATAACCCAGCTTTTCCAATTTTCATGATAGACAGGATGTAGGTATACTCCTGTCATGATAAGCAAGATATACTTCCATAGAACTTCTTCTGTAATCCGCATCTTTCAAATCTCAAACAACCTCTTTACATTTTAAGCCCTATCATCCAACTAGAGTTGTGTTTCAATCGCTTTCTTGAGTAGTCAGTGCTGGGTGATCTTGGTCGAATCTTGATAATAGTTGATTGTTTTCAAGCTACGTCTCTCTTTCCATCTACCTTTTCCATGAGTAGGGATTTTATTTGTTTCCTATCAAATTTGCACACAAAAAATTAGCTAAATAATTGAACTTGCTATCGGCTTTAAGCTGTTCCTGATCTCATCTATTTGAGGGAAAATAAGTTTGTATTAGAACTTGAGCCACATCTGTATAATCCGAATAATTATTTATACTAACTTGCTCATAGTTTAAAACCTGTAACTAACCTGTTAGTTCATTCGACATAGACATGTAGTATTGGTAATAACATGCAGCACAGTTACTCTTTTAGACACTTGATTTGGCATATAGGCCTAGTTTTTAAACAAACCCCATGTAGATTGCAAAGTCAAGTTGCGGGCATTGGTTAAGCTACTCCTACACAGCCTACAAACTGACTGAATTAGGCTTATCTTAAGGTTACGAGGAATAATTAAGAGGTTTGAGTGACCATAACATGCTTAAAGTGTTATAGTTTATATTATTTGCGTATTTATACATACATGGTCATGTTATTCATGCAAAATGCTCTTTCTGTGTCTGACCTTCATTTAGCTTACAAAAAGTATATTCCCTCCAGATAAAAAAATCACTTGGTGATTATGATGCTATTCATGTGCGGCGAGGGGATAGGTTGAAAACCAGGAAAGATAGGTTTGGCGTTGACAGGAGCCGTCATCCGCATCTCGACAGAGACACCCGCCCTGAATTTATACACCGGAGGATCGCAAAATGGATTCCGCCCGGACGCACTCTATTCATTGCTTCGGATGAGAGGACTCCCGGCTTCTTTTCGCCTCTATCCGCCTGGTATCCCATAATCCTTTTGAATAAGAATCTGATTTAAGTTTTCTTTGAATTTTTACTTCTCGGACTTTCTATTGAAGTAATCGGCACCTTGGACTCATATAAGATGGTGCTGTTTTTCATACGAGTCCAAGATACATGTGCGCCTACTAACTTATGATAAACACTTTATGTCTATAAAGAGTTGGTGTTTGTTTTTTTATATGCATATATCCTATTTTTCACTTGTTCTTCTGATTTGTTCTGTTCCCTGATTACCTCCTACGGCTTAAGTTAAATATTATATTTCTCAGCCATGCAATTCTTGTCCAACATATATTCAGTCTGTATGTTATTATTTCAGCTAGGAAACCAAATATTCTTGCGATTCCAATTGGTTGATGAAAATGCCTGGATACTGCTTTCATGTGATTAATAAAAAAAAAAGGTTAATTGCATACAGGTCCCCGAAAACATATTGAATAGCAAATATATTTCTATAAAATTCAACTTTTTATATTTATCCTTTTAAAAATTCTAAGTTATTTATATATATATCTCTCTGATTTATTACCGTTAGGTCACTGTTTATATTTTAAAGGAATATAGGTGAAATGTCTATTTTTTCCTTACAAATATATCCCTCCAAAAACCAAACTTTTAAAATTATTGCAAAAATTTCCCTCTCCATCATCTTCAAAGTGCTATGGCCATCTTAATGATTATAATATAAAAAAGATAAAAAAGTAAATTTATTTTTTTACCTAACCATGGTTAAGTATTTAACCTATGGTTAACTAGATTTTTCTAGCAGAGATAGACAGTAGGGGGATATATATGAATAACGTTGGGTTTTTGAAGGGATAAATATAAAAAGTTGAATTTTGTAGAGACATATTTGCTATTCGATATGTTTTCAAGAAGAGCAACACTCCATTTGGGGTGTATGATATACACCTTGTCCATCTTAGGGCAAGGAGTCTTCCACTCGTCATTTTGAAGCGACAAGTGGGAATTCACCCCACCCTAGGATGGGTGGGGTGTAAGATGTACACCCATTTTGGGGTGTACATCTAGCATTTACCTTTCAAGAACCTGTATGCAATTAACCCTAAATATATATATATATATTTTTTTTGTCACCTGTAAAATGGAGAAAAAGTTTAACATTCTCGACACAATTTTACCTACTATTTGGACACATTGATTGTTCTTCAGGTACAAATTAGCGTACTCGTCAAACTTCAGCAGCATATTGGACTCGGCGATCAAAAACAACTATCAACTTTTCATGGTCGAAAGGTTAGTTATGGGAGGCGCGAAAACTTTTGTGAATACATTTAAGGAAGACGAGAGTGACCTTTTCCTCACGGACGATCCGAAGAAGAACACGAAGAATTGGCAAATGCCTGTTTATTATTCTGACGACGAAGAATGAATCTGAAAAATGGAGAGAACACACAAAAGCGACTCGCCTGTACATCTTAGTGAGCTTACAAAATTCAAATCTGCGAATTCGACACGTTACCGAAATGTGTTTTTTTAAATTGGAGGTGTTGCTCATTCTTTATTTTTGTTTGGGAGGGAGAGGAGCTATTTCTTGTTTGCTCGCGAAGCGAAGAAAGATAAAGAGAGAGAAGAGTGGAATAGTGTATATTTCTGCAATCCGTATTTTTTGAGTTGGAGATTGTATGAGAAGGTTATAATTTTCGGCAAATGATAGATATTCTGTGTGACCATTTCATTGGACTTGTTTGGGAAATTACTTTCATTTCTTTCGCCGCAGCCTCATTTTGGATCAATTTGAGCTTTGCAATGTAATTTGAGATCGGCATTTATAATTTTTGGCTCTGTTTGAGATTGCGGGTGTTTTCGTACGTAATATCACGTTCTCGGTTACGATATATTCTTACGATTCTATTGAAGAACGTAGAAATATATTCTTATATGTTTTCGTTTCTAATATTTTGCCGCAGCCTCATTTTGGATCAATTTGAGCTTTGCAATGTAATTTGAGATCCGCATTTATAATTTTTGGCTCTGTTTGAGATTGCGGGTTTTCGTACGTAATATCACGTTCTCGGTTATGATTGAAGAATGTAGAAATATATTTTTATATGTTTTCGTTTCTAATATCATGTTCTCGGTGGTTATGATATATTCTTTACGTTTCTATCGAAGAACACAGAAAGTATATTCTAACTGAGGTTTTTTTAACTATTTTTATAAAAAATAAATCTTTAAAAAAATTTATCTGAAAACGTACCTCGAGCAGAAAAAAAAAAATAAAAATAAAAGAAAGTATAAGTATTTTATTCAATTTTTTAAAAATCTAGATCAAATTTATAAAAATAAAAAATATAGACTACTTCTGCCATCAAATCAAATAGTAAAATCAATCAATTTTTTTTATACAAATAAGGAAAAAAAAAAATAAAAAAAAATAAAAAATAACTAGAGGTCTTGAATCATTCCTCCTCTCTTTGTCCGACAATGGCAACTATCTGGACAAAAACTTTATGAGAATCGTCCCAAACTACTTAGTTTGAGACTGAAACGGATGGATCCCGCGTGGCGAAAGTAGTATCCATCCATACTCTATCCTAATATTCTATCTCTAAATTTAATAAAATTGGATGCGTAGATGAACGCGGAGTGCCACGCGGCGCCCATCCATAGTTCGGGGGATAATGCCCACAAATTTTTTGCCCCGCCCACCTGCGCAGCGCAGGGCCGCACAATCAGCCTGCTGCCTTTATACGAGAACAGATCCACTGACGCCACGTGGCCCAATGGGAAATTAGATTTAGATGGAATTTCTTCTCAGCCGCACACATCCTCCTCCTCTTCCTCCCATAAAACATTCACACCCCCACCCCCCCTTCTCCCTTATCTCGAATCACTTCTCCTGAGATTTTTTTCTTCTTTTTTTTTAAAAAAAAGAAGAAAATTATTATTATTATTATTACTCTCTCCATCTCTTCTACCACCAAATTACAGTAAGAATCCTCAAATTCCTTTTTTTTTTTTTTTTTTTTTTACCTGCTTTTCTTTGCTTGGTTTGGGATTTTTTATTATGGATTTTTTTTTTTCTTTCTTTCAAATCATGCTTTGTAATTTTAGTTAATTTTAGTTCTGCTATGTGGGTTTTATTAGTGGATCTGTGCCTGCCTTTTTTTTCTTAAAAAAAAAAAAAAATTGTTTTTTTCTTTTCTAGGCTTTTCTAGAAAGATTTAGTAGTATGAATCTATTTTATATATATATATATATATATATATATATATATATATATATATATATATATATATATATATATATATATGCTTTCTAACTTAGTTTTAAAAAATTTAAATTGATTGATTTTTCCTGATATGATGATGGATGTTTAGAATTTTGTGTAAAACTGTTAGATGTGCCTCGAAATTGAAAATCCTACAAAAATTTGGTAATTTTTTTGTTATCTTTTCTTTTGCCCTAGTGAGATCAAGCGACTGTATCCCGTGATTTTTTTCCTACCAAGAATTTTTTATGTAAATCTATGTGTTCTTTATTTTGTCGCGCATTTGTGTGGTGGTGATCGTATTTTTGTATTTTGTTTTTGAACAAAAACGTTGTTGAAGAGGAAAATGAGAGAAATTGCTATGTTTTTATAGTTTTATTATAGCTTTGTGTTCTGCAATTTTGCTTACTCTGCTAGAAAATGAAAGTGAAAATTATCAACTGTGAATTTTCTTCAGAACCATAACATAGTTTTCTTATTTACAGATAAGCAGCATGGATTGGTATTTCCTCGAAGAGAATGACGATTTTCTCGTCCCGAGTGATCGTGAATCCCTCGACGATGTTTCTGCGTTTTCCGATGAGTGGCGTGCTTGGACCGTCACGCCGTCGAAAAATTATGATGCTCTTCCGCAGCACGGTCGAGGTTTATATGCTGACGAAATGAAGGAGAGTGCATTCCAAGAAGGAGGAGGAGGAGGAGGAGGGTCTGCGCAGCTCGATTGCTGTCTGAGAACCTCAGAAGAATCGTTCGAATGTCAGACTGATTGCGATATGCAGGACAACATGGAGGAAATTGATAACATCTTCTGCAAGCATGACTTCTGGGATCCTTGGTAAAAAAATAAAACTGCTTGCTTTAACTCTTTGTTTTACATAAAAAGCTGTTAAGTTAAGTGTAAATTCAAATCTAAGATGCATGCTCATAAAGGAATTTACAAAAAATAGGGCATTTAGCAGTTTAGATCTTCATTTTGAAACTTGTATGATTGGATTTTAGCTTGTGTAAATAGTATGCGAAAACACCTTTTCGAACTGGATGATTCTCGAATCTCGACTTAGATAAACATATTTTTATAGCTGCAAATGGATGATTTTGCCCCCCCCCCCTAAGTTGCTTGTGCTTCTTTGGATTTTGATAATCGTGGATGCTGCTTACGCAGGAATTCATTTCTGGAAGTGGATATGCGGAATGCGGAAAACAACACATTTGAGCCATTACAAATGCTTCCTGACTCTATGTACAGTTCGCTGTCGTTTGAGAATATATTGGCGACTATGCTCACCGATCCGCAAAATCATTCGGTGAATTTAAGTACAAGTGAAAGTATGAATGATCTTGAAGCCTGTGGAGTTCCTTTGTTCGCCACTGACCTATCGGAAGACTTGGAGAAGACTGATGACTGCTCATCTTCGTGTATGGATATGGATATGCCGAATGTGCCTGTAATACTTCGCGCCGAGGTAAGATCGTCGATCATTTCGTTAATTGATGAGGTCGTGTCGACGCGTATTTACCAAAAGAACTGATGAAAGATTAGACATTTTCTCTTCGAATTTCGAACTGATCGAAGCTCGTGTTTGACGCAAATTTCGAGAAGAAAACTAAATGCTAGCATTCGAATTTCAATCGGCTTTAATCTGTTAGTCTCATAGCTGATTTTCGCACACATTTTTGTTGATAGTTTACTCTTTGGATGAGAAATGTCCCTACATTCTTATTATTATCATCATGTTCCATAGGGGCATGACCTTGGATACTTTCACTCTCAGGATTCGGATCCCGATATATTCATTCCAGTTGAAGTTCGACCAGCAAGTGAGAGCAAATTAGTTGCTGCTGACGCAGAGAAGCCTAAATGTTTGGAGGCGGCGGTGTTGGGAGAGCTTGAAGATGTAATATTACTGGTAAATTCAACAGCGAATCCTACGTCGTTTTCTCCTAAATTTGTTTCGTGTTTCTGAAATATATTCCGATCAAACAGCTAAACGAGGAGACGAGGATTTGCTTCCGCGATTCTTTGTACAGACTTGCTAGTAGTTCGAAACAACAACTGCGCAAAAGAGATGAAAGCAGAAGAACCACGGAGACGACCGCTGTCGCTTCGGGTCCTAAGATGGAGGGTGTGAGTTCAAGGTATGACGCGAAAATTTTCCTAGTTACTAGTTCATGCTAATAAGTAACATAAGGTCTAAATCCTGTATTAATGGTAATTCCTTTCTCTTGCATTTTCGTAATACGTCGGAACATGATTGCCGTGCTGACAGTACCGATTACCATTCCGACAAAATGTGTCGACAATTTTGGTCCTTTTAGCTTTACAAATGTCTGAAATAGTTCTTAAATTGAGTCACTTTTCCGGCAACTATCTTGTCTTTACGAAATAAAACAGTAGCTAGCTTTTCACGAATTCTGGTAATTTTAAATCTGCAAGCCACCTACTCGCTTTTGTCTTGCTTAGCTCAGATCATTATTTACTTGTTTCAGGCCAGATAAATCTGAGCTCACGGAAACGGAGACCAACATAATCGACAGGACTATCGCGAATCTCGTGTTCAATCAGTCATTTGCTGGCTCTTCAGTCGCGAAAAATCCTGTGCTGGCTTCATAAGTGAACGGAAAATCTTTCTTTCTTTCGGCATTTTGGCCTCGCGCACCGACTCAGATCTTCCATGACCAACTCCACTGTATTATATGAGTGATAAGTGAACCATGGATCTTTTTGGGCAAGTAACAAGAAGCGAAGAGTAGGAATAAGTTATTACTTATCGGTAGGTAGAAATGTGCGTAACTTACGTGAACTCCAAGACCAGTTTGAATCGATTATCCAAACTTTCGATATTTTGATTTTACTATCCAGCCTTTCAATTTGATTTGAAGTCAAAGTATCGTCGTCGACTGACTCAAATCAGACAAATTGAAAGGTTTGGACAGAAAAAATTAAAATTTTGAAAGTTTTGACAGTCAATTCAGAAAGTTGTACACTTCTAGCTTTTATATTGATCCACCTGATCTGAACAGACATGTATATGCAGATCTTGTGATGTTGTTGTATATTTTTTGTCAGAAGGATGATGCTCTTTTTGAAAACTGAAACATGGCCAGGAAATGGTGTGCTTGTAAAAGTATGAGATGCCACCAAAATTATTAGAGATTATAATGTTGTAAAAATATGAGATGCTACATCACTGACGCGCTCGTATCAGCGACATATCATCGTTTAATCAACTAAATTAATAATTTAAAAAGTTTGAATTAAAAATTATAACAAATTAAGATTCGATAATCAGAGTGTTGCGAACGGTATAATTTGAGAACCAAAAGTGTAATTCAGCCATTACAAATTTACATGCAAAAGTATAATTCACCCATTACAAATTTATGACAATCAAAAACAAGTACCCGATCCCACAGTTGGGGAAGGCGCGGACTTGTTTGATCAGTTGGGAAGGCACGGTACTTCTCCAAGCTCGATTTGCAATCTGGTGATTTGCGGTCTGGTTACGAAAGTTGCGGTCTGGTTACGGAAAGGTTTGATTGATGACTTGTTTGATCAGCTGGGGAAGGCACGGTACTTCTCCGAGCTCGATTTGCGGTCTGGTAACGAAAAGGTTTGATTGATGTGTATTAAGTAAGCCGGCTCCGCCTGAAAAATGTGGTGTTTTTTGTATTCATTTTGCCTCAACGACCTGCGCCCGACCAGGTCGAGTCGTGTCCCTCTTTCGTTGTAATCCACTTTCGCTAATCAATAAAATATCGGTTGTTTGTGCTTATTTACAGGACCATTGGTTGCCATTCTCTTGATTCTCGCTCGATACAATTTGCGGAGTTGTATCTCACGATACAATTTGCGGAGTTGTATCTCGGGACGGTTTTGGCTGGCTTGTTCGTGCAGGTGACGGACGAGCGCCGCACGGATTTCGTCAAGCGATTCTAACCCCGCACGGGTTTATGTGTAAGGAATTAAAATAAATAATATCCGTATATTTTATTTGGGGTGTATGATGCACACCCCACTCATTCTAGAATAGGAGATTTTTTACTAGTCACTTTGAAGTGACCTAAAATTCAATAAAATTTATCTCACCATGAAATGGATGGAGTGTAAGATATACACTTCTTTTATGGCTACAAGAAGCATTTTTCGTTAAAATAAGTGAAGGATTTTTGGTGTAGGCCCCTGAGTAAAAATTAATTAATTTGTTAGAAAGATGGGAAATTTTGGATGAAGGCCCTAAAATGCAAATATGGGAGTTTTCGGGTACAGTGCTTCATAAACCTACTCACAAACCACACAAATATAACATCAAGCTCTCATTGAGACCAAGGCCCATTTGTTCACTAAAAAGAAAAAAATCTTTAAGCCAGTTTGAATGTCGAAATAAATTATTTAAAAATAATTTGTTTCATATAAAAATTTGCTATTGAGATTAGAAGTTTGATTTAAACAATATCTCGCTAACACAAGAAAAAAAAAAAATTTAATTACCTATAAAATTTTATAAAAATAATTTCATATGTATTCCCGCAAAGTTTTAAAATTATAGATAAAATTCCTATAAAGTAATAGTTATCGTATTTATCTTCAAAATTTTTAAAATGTACCGTTGAATTTTCACTCTTTAGAACTATTATTAACCATCAATTCAAGGGTAATTTAGTCTTTTTATATAAGTAATGCTATTCGTATATTCAAAATCTGGCCTACATCATACATCCCATTCATTCTGGAATGAAAATTTTTTTTACTGATCATTTCGAAGTGACCAATAAAATTTACCACACCCATTCAATTCGTCCCACCCCAGAATACGTGGGGTGTAAGATGTGCACACGAAATCAGATATACACAAAGTAATTTTTTTTTTATATTTATAAATTGTATATGTATCCGACAAGCAACAAAATTACATATTTATCTGTATAAAGTTTAAACTACAAATTATAAATTCTAAAAAGTTTTTTTAAAAAAATATTTTTATAAGGGTATAATGGTCTAAATAGTAAAAATTCGACAAATAAAATTTAATAGGGACAAATCTGCTATTTAAAAAATTGCGAGGGATACATATGAAATTATCTCCAAAAAAAAAATATCTCGTTATTTTCTCTCCCTCCCTCCCTCCCTCCGCCCCCTTCTCCATATTAGGGTTTAGGGTTTTAAAGGCCACTCGTACTCTCCCCCCCCTCTTCCATGGCGCTTCTCTCTAGGGTTTCTCCATATCTCCTTCCTCTCTAGGGTTAGGGTTAGGGGTTTAGTCTCTCTCTCTCTCTCTCCCCAATCATCCTGTTATAGGGGCTTAGGGTTTTGCTTCTTCTCATTTGTATTGCACTTGGAACCGCCATGTGGGCGCTTCGCAGAGCTTCGAGCTCCATGAGGTGGTGCTTCTACCTTCGATATTGTTCTTGTTTATTCTCTATTTGATCTCACTGGAATGGAATGTAGATGGATACTAATCTCTCACTCTGTTTAGTCGCTAGTTGTGGACAACGGAAATTGTTGTTTTTAACAGTTTTTGATCATTTTTGTAGTTGTCTTAGACATCAAATCTTTAATTTTCTGAAATTAGCGGAGTACTTAGTAGCTGTTAAAAGTGGAGATTTTGGTCGCTCCCTTTATGATCATTATTATTTGTTCTTGATTAGATGGTGTCGGTGAATCGTTCCAGTATCTCCAATCGATCATAAGATCATAATATTAACAAGTTCTCTCGGTGTTTACTTTAATTGGATTCTTTGTATGCAACCCAATGCGTGAAATTAGTCGGCCACGATCGTAGTAGTAGCTATTAGTGTGTTTTAACATGGCTGTGAAGCTTGTACAATATATACATTACTGGTCATTGATGATGGTTAAAAAAAGAAAAAAATAATTAGTGCCGATCTTTATAAATCTTAGATTATGTGAGTGTATGGATTGATGTGATCATACTTGGGCGATAAATATGTAATTATGAAGTGAATGTGTTGCTAATTATGGTCTATAACTTTAGAAGTAATCTTTAACTTTTCGTGTATTTCCTTTCCCTCTCGGGAGCCACAGCCGCCGAATTGTGGGTGTTCGGGCATTAGTAGTCCAGGTGGAAATGCCAAGTACCGACGTCGAGCGTCATGACAAATACTGTCATGGACCTGATTGCTGCGATCTACCAAAATCGGCTTCAAGTATTCATTTTGGTTCTTCGAGATCTTTCCTGTGGAGTAGGAAGCTTTCATCTGAAGCCGGTGCTAAGTCCAGTGACAAGGAGGATGACTTGGAGGATGGCTTCTCTGATCTCGAGGTACCTCCAGAAACTGATGATGCTGAAGATATCAAAAAAAAAGAGGGAGTTGAGGATTTGTTGTGCGAAGGAGAAGTAGCTGTAGAAGAAGAGGAATCTGATGAAGTCGTTGATAATTCAATTGACTTATCAGACACAGAATCGGATGCCAAAGGTGATAAGATCTTGAGGAAGAAGAATCTCGCGTCTCCTCTTTTCAAGATTATTCTGGATTCTCCCAGGCATAACATGACTGCTGCACTTGAGAAATGGGTTCAGGAAGGTAATGAGCTGGGACGAAGCGAAGTGTTTGTTGCCCTTCTTAATCTTCGGAAGCGGAAGTTATATTCGAAGGCACTACAGGTGTTTTCTTTTTCTCAGGTGTCTTTAAAGTATGATATCAGAAAATTATATATTTTTCATCTCGTGCCGTGAAATTTTAGGTGGGTATCTGGCAAGTGACTTGCTCATAGCTAGCAATTGATTTATAGCTTGGTTACTATGATATCTATTAATTGCTATCGGTATAACATTTTTGAAGTTTTGATCTTGGCGAACAGTTTGCTAGTATTCAGTGCATGACAACTTACATTGCAATTGTATCGTGCAGTTTAGTTTCAGTGAACTTGAATTGCCAAATTCCGCTTTTGAAATTGATTGTTGTGCCAAATATGCAATGTAGAAAAGAGTTTCTGTAGGTTTCGTGAATACATAGTTCCATTTATTTCAATAGTAATGCATCAGAATTTTAGATTTTTTAAGATTCCGCAACAAATACAAAGAGGCAAGGAATACTATAGTCCTGTTCAGTCATAAGTATGGTGCACTGTCACAAGTTTTCTACCAATTTTTTTTTTTCCATAATATTTTTATTTTTGTCCACGTGATTTTGCAGTTTATGGAGTGGCTTGAGACGACTAAGCGCATCGAGTTTGTAGAGCGTGATTATGCTTCTCTTGTGGACTTGGTCAGCAAAGTCCATGGCCTTCCGAGGGCGGAACAGTACATAAAAAAGATCCCAGAATCCTTTAAAGGAGAGATCATATACAGGACTCTCCTGGCCAGTTGTGCCACCTCCGTCAATGTCGCAAAAGCTGAGGAAGTTTTCAACAAAATACGTGATCTTAAATTCCCAATTACAACCTTTGCTTGCAACCAATTATTACTGCTTTACAAAAGAGCCGACAGAAAGAAAATTGCCGACGTCCTTCTAATGATGGAAAAGGAGAGTGTCAAACCATCTCTGTTCACATACAAGCTGCTGATAGACGCTAAGGGCACTGCGAGAGACATATCGGGTATGGAACAAATCATCGAGATGATGAAGGCCGATGGTATAGAGCCCGACTTACTGGTCCAGGCTATGGTTGCAAAATACTATATTGCTGCAGGTCACAAGGAAAAAACAGAAGCTGCTCTTAAAGAGATGGAAGGGGAGAACATAAAAGAGAACCGGGCGGCTTGTAAAGCCCTTCTTCCTCTCTATGCTTCGCTTGGTAAAGCAGATGAAGTGGGAAGGATTTGGAAAGTATGTGAAGCTAACCCTCGCCTCGATGAGTGTTTAGCTGCAATTGAGGCCTGGGGCAGCGTTGGCAATATTGAAAATGCGGAGAAAGTCTTCGAAGACATGCTTAAAACTTGGAAAAGACTTTCTTCTAGGTACTACAATGCTTTGCTGAAAGTTTATGCGAACCATAAGCTTCTCTCTAAAGGTAAGGAACTGGCGAAGAGGATGTCGGATAATGGGTGCAGGATTGGTCCTTTAACTTTGGACGCATTAGTGAAGCTTTATGTGGAATCTGGAGAGGTCGAGAAAGCTGATTCAGTACTGCAAAAGTTTTCTCAAAATAATCAGATTAAGCCTCTCTATAGCTCGTATATCACTCTGCTGGATAATTACGCGAGTAGGGAAGATATCCATAATGCGGAGAAGATATTCCACAGGCTGAGGCAGATTGGGTATGTTGGGAGGATGCGGCAGTATCAGTCATTACTTCAGGCATACATAAATGCGAAGATTCCCGCTTATGGGTTTAGGGAAAGGATGAAGGCTGATAATATGTTCCCGAACAAGGTCGTGGCGGGACAACTGGCGGCTGTTGATGCATTTAAGAAGACACAGATTTCGGAGCTGCTTGATTAGGGTTTTTGTTCTGACGCAGTTTGCCAGCTTCGTATGGTAATGTGGATCTTCTAACGGTCATACACTCACATAAAGATGTTCTTCAAATGCTTTGATCCTCCTCTTGTTGTTGTTTTCAAGCTTTTATAATGTATTTCAGGTAATGAATATGTTCAATTTGCAATTCTAGAACTTTATTGTAAGCTTGTGATATCAATCCAACTTTTCAAGTCCTGCACTCTTCCCAGTATTTTTCGAAATGCAGGCGTCGGTTTTCATCCTCATTCATGCTTATTGGTTTGACAAGCCTGATTTAAGGCAAAAAATGAGAACAGATTATTGCTTACTAGGGAATAAGATAAAGATATCAATAATTTGCAATTGACTAAGTGAGTTATTGTATGTTAGGGGTTTTCCTGCGATCGAGCCTAAAAATAACTATATAATGGATTAACTTTACTATTAGGTGGTGTATTTAATTCTTAATAATCGATTGTTTCTTTCCATGGAAGAGTGAATGGATTGTTTCTAAGATTTGGCTTGATATGGTATTATTAGCATAGTGACAATTTGTGCATGAGATAAATTAACTACATTAAGAGAGTATAGTCTTCTGGAGTTGATTGTTGCATATATTAGGTATTGCAACATTGCGAAGTGTACTTGGAAGTTAATTTTGAGCCAGTTAAGTTTCTGCTGTAAGTTTGATTCTATGATATGCATCTTTTGCCCTCTAATTATTTTTGAACTTGCAAATGATTTGTTTCTGATTCAAACTTGTGGTTGATCTTTATAAATAGCTGCTGCTTTTACAATGTTATAAGAGTTTAGTATTTTAACTGCAGAAAATATAAGTGAATTGACTTAAATTGCCATATGCTAATATTTTCATTTTGTTCATCAGCAAAGTAACTTAAGCAAAGCCCAACTTGTTTATTATCATTAAGTTGGTAAATGATCCCTCAAAGCTATCTATTATTATCATACAATGCATGAATTGGCTCAGTTCGGATTTTGGTTTGTAACCAAACTACGAATACCTCCGGCAGAAGCCAACGCAGAGATCATCAATTCAAATAAACTCATCTTGCAACTGCAACACCCGAGATATACGAAAATTGCCGATATATAGTAAGTTTATTCAATAGTACCTGCCAAGCTACTCCCATTAACCTGACACAGCTTTCAAGTAATCTGAAACAGTTGTATGCGCCAGTCAGTAAATTGCGAAAGTGAGTAAATTTAAGCATGTAGTGCACTGACAGAGCAGCATGGTTCGTCGATAAGGAATTAGCTGAAATATGACAGAAAGATTGTAAAAAGTGCTGCAGCAAAGATAAACAGAGTTGCTTAGTACCAGCAACTTATTTGCAGCAGCCCACAACCAAACCTGAGAAATCCAGTACAAGAAAATTGAAACTGGAAGAAGAGTCTCCCAATTTCAGACATCCAATTCAAAAGTAATTGCTGGCGTAAAATTTCTTCAGAAATTCAGAAGCACCTTGGTCCTTTGAGCCCAAGTCATGCACTAGACTTTCGCGCCCGAGAACATATTGGCCAATCACATGGTGCCGCTGCTTTGCGTGCTCGGTAATGTTATTAAGTTCCTCCGTTCCTTTGAATAGCAGCATGTCAATAACCTGTTTGCATGATAGGCAACTCAATTTAGTGACTTCCTTCGCGCGAAGCCTTTTTCACCTTTTTTTATTTGGTGAGAATTAGGATAAATACTGAAATCGCCTAATGTTCATGCAGGATATTCAGGAGTGTATAGTTGGAAGTGCAAACGGTTTTCGGCTTCTTATGTTCACATGATTTAACAGGGAGATTCAAGCACCCATACCCATTATTTAACAGGTTTAAAATATAATAATGAGCATATCGGCATCGTATAGTAAGAATGATGAGATGGCTCTGAACTCTAAACAAAGCCAAAAAAAAAAAAAACGAAATAAGAATGATAGTGAAAATGTTAAGACAAGTAGAAGAAAATAAGTGAACTGCATAAAAAGAAAAAGATATAAGAACAAAAAACCTCAATTAAAGACTGTCGAAGTAGAGTCTAGCAAATAAAAGCTCGAGTAGAGAAATAAAGCAGGAGTCGAATGTATCATTTGAAAATAATAAAGTTAGATGGCCATTTGGCAATTATATCAAGTATTGTCCCAATATGGGAATAAGTGCATAATAAGTAATAGGAAATGATTCTAACAGGAATAAAGTTCATCTAAGTCCTATAAGAATGTTAGTAACAATTTGACAAAAACAAGTTGCTTCCTAATTGGAAAATATGAACGCATCAGAGCTATGTTGCACAGATACGGATACGGGGATACGGATACGACACGATACGGATAAGGTGATACGGCAATTCTTAAAACTTCTAGGATACGATACGCGGGATATACTTGAATAAAATATTATTTTAAATATATTTAAATATATGTTGATTATATGTAATGATATATTGAGAACAATTAGGATATCTGAATTATATTAAAGAATATATTTTTATGTAAATTAACTTGTATAATTGTTTTATATCTATTTATAAAAAAAAAATAATCAATCATATGAAATAATAATTCAAAAAGTATCAATCAACTATCATCCAACTTGATCAAATGATAACAATAGATATTTAGTCGCACAAACTAGATAATTAACCATTCAACATATATGTACGTTTTATTAGATTCTATTATATAAAACAGTAATAAAAGAAAATATGCTAACAATTTAATTGAAGAAAAAAATTATTCTCTATGATCTTTGTTGATTAGTTCTAGATTGATAAATTAGACGAAAAAAATAAAAATAAAAGAGAAACGGTGAAGGAATGAACTATAGCTTAATACTGTGTGGAGATAGAATGAGAGGGATCACCTTCAACCATTCAAATGTAAAAAAGTAGAAGAAATGACAAATTGAAGAGAGATTTGCATTTTCTCACTCTTTTCCTTGTTTCCAATGGGTTTGGATGCATACTTTTTGAAAAAAAAATTAATTCCGATCATTTTAGACTAAAAAATAATCTGGCCGTATCCCCCGTGTCCCTCCCGTATCCGAGCCGTATCCGATATTTTTTTTATTTTTTAAAAATACCGGATACTTCATTTCCGTATCGGACACGTATCGGGCGCATATCGGTATCCGACACGTGTCCGATACGGGTACGGCGTAAAATTTGAAGTATCTGTGCTTCATACCATCAGAGTTTCATAGTCATTTCTATATAAATTCATTGTTTCTAACATATAAAGAAAAAAAAAAGGTTGGGAAGAAGAAAGTCAGGTTCATAAAAGAGTAACAAGATTTAAGCAGACAGCACGCAAAACATGGATGATCGATCAAGACTGAAATATTTTGTAAGACAGTATCAACACTGAAGACTAATAAATTTGGGATATAACTATGGTCTGGCTGTACCATTCACATCAAGAATAGGATACAGGGGGAGATAACAAAAAAAAAAAAAAAAAAAAAAAAACCACCACCCAATACATACACAGACCTCACCTCATTTACCTTGATCATTCTCTACAGTCCTTAAATGGTTAGTTCTCCCAAGGTTATGAGCCTCCAGTATGACTAAGATATGTTTTAGCAAGTTTTCTACACGGTAGATATCAGAAAAAAGAGGGTACCAATTGAGCACCTTTTTCTAATCAAGCACCTAATCTTTCCAAAAATATCTCAATTATATCCAACTCACTTACATATTCAAACTAGCACAATCTCACACTCCGATGGAAACGATCTGAATCTAATGTATTCTAACACCTGAATCCATTCACTCTCATTGCATAGATCTCATCCTTGAGACTATAAAATCCTGCTTCTACTTGAGTTGGCTATTGAATCTCCGAGATCTGATGGTGAATTTTGATACCTTCTCATGCATAATGATGTAGGTTCTCGGCCCAATTGATCATGCACATCTTCTCACATGGATCAAAGAAAAACCGCGGCGGAGTTATTCTAGAACCCTCCTAACGAATATTGCGTGTAGGATGAACGCCAAGATGAGCCTCTCCACTAGTATGCAGGAGAAGCACACGTCATTCACCTAGATTGGAAACTAGAAGCTTCCAGAAATTTAAAAATCAGTCTAAATGACTCCTTATTTAAAAGAGGTTGTGAAAATAGAAGACTTTGCCCTAATCTGATGAAAACAAGTACATTTTCCAAATCCCTCAAACAAAATTAGAAAATAAGAAGAGGAAGGAAGGAGAAGGGGATATATCCTGGTACACGCTTCTTTTCAACAACATCCATGCAAAAGCAAGCTAACATATCCAGCATAATATTCCATAACTCAGCAACAATCAACTGTTGTCGAGCGATGCAACGTGATTTTGCCCTAATGGGACGCAAACAGGTACATTATCCGAATCCCTCAAAGAAAATTAAAAAGACGACGAGGAGGGGGGGGTATCACACAATGCGCACCTAAAATCGCGGTTCCAAAAAAGCTTCTTCTCAAGAACATCCATGCAAAATCCAGACAGCACCCCTAAAATTTTCCATAACTTGGCAAGCATCAATTTGCGATAGAAAGCGATGCGACATGACTCTACCCTAATCTGACGCAAACAGGTACATTTCCCAAATCCCTTAAAACTAAATTAGAAAGAAGAAAAAGCGGAGGCGCCGAGGTAGGGTACAGAACGGGCACCTAAAGTCGTGGTCTCAAAGAAGCTTCTTTCCAATAATATCCATGCGAAACCAAGCTAACAGCCCTAGAATTTTCCATAACTCAGTAAACATCAACTCTCATCATGATTTCGCCTTAATCCAACGCAGCAGGTACATTTCCCATATCTCATAAACAAAATTGATAAGAAGAAACGGAGGCGGCAGTCGTTAAAAATGAGTACCTAAAATCATGTTCCCAAAAAGCTTCTGCTCAAGAGCATCCCTACAAAATCAAGCTAACAGCCCTAAAATTGTCCACAACTCAGCAAGCATCAAGATGCAACATGATTTACCACTAATCTGACGCAATCTGCGTATGTTTTTCAAATCCCTGAATCAAAATTGACATGAACATACATGCAAATTCAGTTGAGCTATGCAACGTGATTTTTGCCCTAATCCAATGCAAACTCGGTACATTTCCCCCAAATCCTTTTTTTAAAAAAAAAAAAAAAAAACTTATTTTCAATAAAATCCATGTAAAATCAAGCTAACATTCAAAAAAAAAAAAAAAAAAAAAAATGCGACATGATTTTGCCCTAATCCGCCCCCAAATCCCTTAAACAAAAGAGCGTCCATGCAAAATCAAGCTAATATCTCTACACAAACACGATTTCGCCCTAATCCGACACAAAGAGGGCATGTTCCACCAAATCCCTAGAACAAAAGAGCTTCTTTTCGAGAAAAATCCAAGCGAAATCAAGCTAACATCACTGCACAAGCACGATTTCGCCCTAATTCGACGGAAACGAGGGCATTAGAACGAAATTCAACAAAGAAGAAGAGCTCGCCTTAGGGTTCGTGATGTGGGCGTTCTTGCGTATCTCGGAGGAGATGGTGGATCGGAGCTGGGACACAGTGACGACGTCGTAGAGGTTGTAGATGTCCATGACCGCCGGCAGCGACCTGCACGCCGCCTTGAAGAAGTCGACCGTCCGCCGCCGCGCCTCCTCCACCGTCGACGAGTTCGGCGGCACCTTCACCGCCCTCATCGTGAACGCCATGATCGCCCCCCGTCTCCTCTCCCCTCCCCCCTTCACCTCCCCTTCACCTCCCCACTCTACGTCTCTCTCTCCGAGCTCGACCCCTCTCTCTCTCTTTCTCTCTCTCTCTCTCTCTCTCGCTCTACCCTGCTCGAGTCGAGCTCGACTCGATTTAGCGATCGAAAATTTCGAAGAGGAAATGGAAAAAATAAAAAATTAGTCACTCAACTTTTAACAAATTTTACTTTAGTCCTCAACTTTTCTATAAAAGTCAATTCGGATTCGGACGAATAAAATTTATATTTTAATTTTTAAATTCGTTAAAAAAATACGGCTTAAAAAATATTATTAGGATGGGTGATTTACATGAAAATTATAATTAAAAATTTAAAATAAAAAATTTGACTATTAAATTAATTTTGTTTTCTATTTTTTTTTAAGAACTATCAAAATATTTTGTTTAAAATTTTGGCCGAATTATTTACGAATTATTCGCGTTCATCAAATTATTCGTGAATTATTAAAATTATTCTAAAAAATTACCGAATAATTTATGTTCACGAATTATTAAAACTATCCAAAAAATTACGTTTTATTCAAAAATTTTGAAAATAAAATGGCTTATAATTTGAATTTTTAATAATTCGTGAATAATTAGCAAATTAACTAACTAAATCTTAGATGCAGTTTAAAAAGTGTCATTTTAGTATCCCATAATTTTATTTATTTACATTTTGCAACAAAAACCTGCAAAGACCATTAAGGAGATAAATTACAGCATATCATTTTAGCCTACACTTTTTCTTTTTTTTCTTTTCTTTTTTTGTTATTTATAAATTGTTGTACAACGATAAAATAAACACAAAATCATACAACCTTATTTGAATGTCCGTGGTAACTTATTTGGTATAAAAATTTTGGTGTGAAATCAAAAAATAACAAGAAATTTGGTTCCTTAGAAAATTATAGAAAATAATTTTCAAGAAAAAATATTATCATGAAAATTTTCATTTTCAATTTTTTTGTAGGTTTGATTTGAAAAAAAAATAATAATAATAAGTATTTTTAGATGTCTTTTTTTCATATTTCTAAGAAAAGTAGCATTTTTATTTTTCAATTTTTTTTTTTTAAAAGAAAAACGAAAGCACTAATTTTTCCATAAAATATGGAAAATGAAAACTTCATAAAAACTTATTTTTCTTAAAACCAAACATGCAAAAAATTGAAAAAAAAAATTAAATGTTCATAAAAAACTTTTTCTTGTTAATTTTTTTCTGGAAACCAAAACAGCCCCTAATTAATCATTTAAAAGGTATTTATTGCAAACCATACAACCATCTTGTAATTTCAATTCAACAATTCAAAATTTTAATTAAAAAAATAAGTTGAGTGATCGATAAAGATTAAAAATATAAGATGCCACAAAAGAGGGACAAATGCTCGGCAAAAAGTTTGAAATAAGAATTTAAATACCGTAACAGGGTCACACTGAAAGCTACTTATCGGTACAATACGTGTCGGACCATCACAAAAAATACCGACAAATAATAACATAAAACATTTATTTTTTTTAACAACAATTTTTTTAAAATTATTTATTATATATTTTTATCAAATATTTTAAATTTTATTAAAAATTTTATTTAATAATTTTTTTTAAAAAAAATTGAATTATATCAAATTTATATCATATCAATATTTTATTAGCACGATACGACGCAGTAAATATAACGCACAACAATAGATACTTAAATCCTTGATCTGAAATAAAAGTCAAAGTAAAATCTGCGTTAAAATTTAAAAATTATTTGAGCAATTTACCCCTGCTCACTATTTTTTTTTATTGATAAAAGCAGGAGTAAACTTCTCCACCCTGTGATTTAAAAAATTACACTCAACTATCCTCACCCTAAAATTACATCTCTATTTTACTGGGAAAAAAATCTTTTAATAAAAGCAAATAGTTAAATATAAATACAACTTTTTAAACAATAGGATGACACAGTAAAACTATGTTTTTGAATACAGCAACTGAGTGGCAAAATGAAAACGAGCTAAACCACAGGGGGGCAAATTAAATTTAAACCAAAAACCAAGCTTCAGAAATATGGAAACTAGAAACTAGAAACTAGAAACTGACCAAATAAAGGCATGATAATAATTCATGACCACAACAAAGAAAAATAAGGTGATCAAAGTATTATAATGTATGAAGCTACAATTGAGTTGCAGAGTATCCCCACTAATCATATCCCCATACAATAATTACATAATGCAATTAAACATCATCTAGAAGAAGAGAATTAAGTAGTACAACAATAAAGCATTTGCTGGGGTTAGCGAGAACTTGCCAATAATATTATAGAGAGAGATTGCTTTAGTTCAGCAATATTTTACCTCTGCTGGAGACATCCATCCAGGCCACAAGAGTGGGGTACTATGCTGTGTAGGAAGAAGGCAGAGAGAAACACCACCAGCAGTATCCCTCAGTGCTCTTAGTTCTTAAGCGCAATCTGTAGAGAATGAATAACCGACGACGACGTATAAAGGAGGATGTTTCAAAATTAGCGCGTGATGCTGTTAGTAACCATGTTAGCTTGAATCGATGTCAGATATCAAGATTTTCCAAATTGATCATGCTTGCCGAGTTCTGAATTAGTTCTTTCCTAACATCGACCTGGGGAAGAAGGAAGCAGCCATATATCAGAGACTAGGAACAAGTATTTCCGAAAGGCGTAGTACGCTAGCATGAAACTATGTGTACGGGCAATGGAATTTTAACTTACGCGAGCACCCATAAGAGAAGAAAATACAACATTTGCCTCAGCAGCATCTTCTACCACCAACTGCTTCAGTAGCCTCTTTTCTGGATCCATGGTCGTTTCCCATAGCTGCAATGGCATCATTTCACCCAAGCCTATTTGTGCAACAGTCGATTGTTAAACAGTTCTTTCTCACTCCAATAATTGTGAAAACAAATTGCTTACAAGTTTTTCTTTTTTTTAAAAAAAAATCCATGACTTGAAAATTGGCACATAGCGGAACACTATTCGGTACATCAACATCGTCCAATTATCTTTACCTTTGAACCTTTGGATATGAAATGAAGCATTCGCTGGAAAAGTCTTCTGTAAACGTATCAGCTCCTTATCATCGTAGCAGTAGTGCGCTTGCTTCCCACGCTCAACCTGACGTTCAATATTACATATGAAGACATAAGAGCATATAAAACATCAATTGGTTATTCAAGTCTAAGGCAGAGCAGACCTTGTAGAAAGGTGGAACACCAACATAAATGCAACCTTCCTCAAAGAGAGCTTTCTGTAACAATTAAAATTACACGAGAGAGATCAAAGGTCAGATCTGAAATTTCATGTATGCCCTACAAAAACTTTATTTTCTCATGCATATATCATTGTCCCCCACAAGGATGCCCCTCTTTGAGTAACTTTTTCTGATACAAAACCAACTTCCCCCGTGAATTGGATGACTCCCCAACAAAAATATAGGTATTTTTGTATAAAATTGTACCATCAAAGGTAAGATATCAATATTCAGAGTTATATGGTATGTATATAAATGGATGATTTCTCATGGAGATACTTAAAATATATAAAAAGACCTTGACGGCCTAACCTAGATTACCTGGTATCTAAAGAAAAATGTAAGCAGGAGAGTCCGTATGTGAGCGCCGTCCACATCAGCATCAGTCAGGATTATGATCTTATGATATCTCAAGTTTTCCTTCTTAAAATCCTCTCCCTGACAGAAAGAAATTGAGCATTTTAAAAAAAATGCCAAAATACCTAGACAAATCAAAAGGTTAGGAAGCTGCAACCTTCACCCCTAGTCCAAGAGCAAGAATGAGATTTTGAATTTCTTCATTTTTGTACATTGCTGCTTCGTCCTTCCTTTCAATGTTCAGAATTTTGCCCCTCAAAGGCAAAATAGCCTGCATCAAGTTGCTAAGGTAGATTAGATCAAACTATACGGAACACAAATCATTTTAAGCTATGAAAAAGAAACATTGAGTAGCATTGGTTAGCATATTTTGTACGAAGTTCATACGCGAGGACAGCAATCAGGACCTAATCCAGCCGTAAAACATTTTACAGATTGAGTACGACAGCATAACAAAAACTAGTGCCCTACAAACTCTGTTATTATTTATCATTATATAACAAGATATCGTTATAAAATCACTGTAACTCCATATCATAAATATCAAGTGATGTTTTCTGCCATATCATCTCCCGCAATCAAAAGCAGAAATCACACCTGAAATCTCCTATCCCGACCTTGCTTCGCGCTACCTCCCGCTGAATCACCTTCCACTATGAATATCTCTGGAAAATTCCATAGATGGAACCAATAAAAAAAGTTGGGAGTCACAATTCTGTCAAGTTTAGTCCAGTAAAACAGTATTTCGTATTAATAAAAACATTTAGTATAAAAAGCAGAACATTCTATGGGTAACTTATGTGGTAGCTGCAGAATATCTAAATCAATTTCTTGTTTTATGGCATATTTATGACGGACATATTAAACTTCAAAGGCAGAGCTAAGTTGGAATAACAAGGAACTATATATAAGAAAGCAGAAGGCAACATACAATCCACAAACAACATAAAACTAATGGACCAAATATGACAATCATGTCTGCTAATCATCTCAACCTATGATGCAGGATAAGATGGCAGAACTATTTTCAAAGGTTAAAGATATAACAGAGCCCAAAAAATATAAGGGGCATTCTGGCGTTAAATTATGAACTGACTTTCATGGAAGTAAATGAACAAGAAGCTTATTACGAAAAGCATGGGATAGACTGGTTATTTATAGCAATTAAGAATTAATGTTTGATCAAACAGGTTTTGGAGTAATTTGGTTGACAATTGATTCTGGCAGATTGAAGTTTAAATTTTAATTGTCTAGATTCAATGCCAAATCATATCTAATCTGTGATAAACAAGAAATCAATGTATGAGATGAAAAACCTGTTTTGGGCTGCTTACCAGCTAACTTGTTAGTATAATATGTAGGTATGCAGAGAAAAGGCAGTGCAGATTGGATCCTGCTCAATCTACTCTTAAAGGGCTGCAAGGAGTGATTATCATGAAAACACATTCTGGAACAACTATGATGTGCCTACTTGGATGTCAGGCAGCAGAAATTTATGCAGTTTGGGGATTTTATCTTGTGATTATGAGAAAAATGAGTTAGAACTCATATATAAAGAAGAAAACATATACCAGATTCTTCAGGATTAGTAGACGAACAATCAGCTAGTTTCCCAGGAAGGGAAGAAGATTTCAAGACACTTTTTGTCCGCACCAATTCTCTAGCCCGCTTGGCCGCCATTGCAGCCTACAAAGAGGGAAAAAAAAAGAGAGGCACTTCCACATTATTACGTGTCCAAAGTATCTTTCAGCACTATCTTCAAAAAGGAATCAAGTACTTCAGCATTAAAAATTTAAACACATCTTCCACATCAGAAATGCATTTCCTCTAAAAGTATATCTGATAAAAATTAATTGGCGGCTATTTGTCATGTAAGTACTAAAAAAGAATAAGAGTACTCAAGAAAATTAAATTGGAACATTACGAAATACACCTTAAGAGCATTGAGGGATTTGGAGAGAATTGAATCCAGTGCATCAGGATGCAACTCTAAGTACTCTGTCAGATGTTCTTGAACACACTGTTCAACAACTTTTCGCACTTCTGGATTTCCCAGTCTAGTCTGAGACAAAACGATGCTTTTATTAGCCACAAGAATGGTCAAAACTGTTATATTGGAAACTCGTTGGCTATTTAGATGTAATAGATTAAAATACTACCTTTGTTTGCCCTTCAAATTCTGGGTTTGGAACCTTAACAGAGACAATACATGTCAATCCTTCTCTTACATGCTCGCCGCTTAAGCTAATATCTTTCTCCTGTGAAGTGATGAATTACTCATTGACGTAATAACAAAAAGAAAAATATGAGATTTGTCAGGCATTCAATCCTTAATTTCATGACAGATGACCTATAGAACTTAATACTCTTTTATTAGGACAAAAAACAAGAAAATATAGCAAATACTACCCAATAAATACAAAGTCAACATTAAATTAAATAATACCTTGATAACTTTAGACTTCTTTGCAAGGTTATTGACGGTTCTTGTCAAAGAAGCCTTCATTCCTTCTATATGGGTACCCCCATCAATTGTGCGGATGCTATTGGCATATCCTAGCATTGTATCAGTATATGAATCAGAGCACCTGTATCACTCAAAAGGGAAGCATGTCATGACACATGATACTGCTAAACAAATAATTTTTATGCTAAGGAAGCAAAAGTATAACTCAACAGTCTGAGTAGCAGTGGCATGATGTGACAGAAAGAATCAACAACAGTAAAAATCCTTTTCCATGGAGAGCATCGAGAAGGGAAATTGAAGATTGACGCATGCACACAATGGGATGAAGAGCATCAACAATAATATGAATTGTTCTCTTTAAAGAGCATCAAGAGTGCAATAAGGGATCATGAACTGAGAAATGCACTATACGATAGAAAACGGAAAATTTGAAATGAAATTACAGGGTCCTTTAGTACTATATTAGCAAGGAGAATATGTTTACCATTGAAGTGCAACATCCACTATGACTCCATCCGCTTCTTTTCTAAATGCTACAGTGTCATGTAGTGGTTTCTGGACAAAAGAAAATCAAAAGATCAAACAGAAAATAATGGCAAAAAACCACATGCCGAGGGTATAAATAACAAAATTCGATGAAAATTTGATGAACCTATACAGCATAAACAAGAACAAAACAATCCCTATTCTTCAACCTGCAAGAAGGCATAGTCCTGCATAAAGAAAATACTTTTTATGTGGGGTGAATACAGGATCATATTGGAATTCTAGTTATAAATAAAACAAACAGGGATCTACCCCAAAGAATTCGTGTGAACCAAAAGAAGATTTTTCAGTTGCACACATACTGTTGAAATCTGAATGAGGAAGGTGAATTATCAAAACCTTCGGGCAAGCACAATAAACAAACAATTGATATGTAAGCACCATGTGCATTAAAGAACACTATTTCAAGTTGTCGCGCAAAATTATCATTAAGTGCATAAAACAACGCTGCTAAATAAGAATTTAAAACCCACAGTATTTATAATAGTACAAAGAGAGCATAATTAATCAAGAGCATCCAAACCTTATCAGAGTTTAACCATTTAACATACTCAACCAAGCCACCTGCAAAGCAATACTCGTTATGTTGTATTTCCAAATCGCCTTCTTTCCTTGTTAATGTAATGGTAACCTGTAAGTGAGAAGAATCAAGCAAGAATAAAATTCAGTTTCCGTACTAGGTAAACAAATTAATGAGCAACTTAAGAAATAATCTTATTCTGAAAAATATAAAAAATAAAATCATATACATATATATATATATATATATATATATATATATATATATATATATATATATAATATATATATATATATATATATATATATATATATATGGAGTCCGGCAACTATGCTTGTACAAGAACCAAGCAATTGGTACTTGTAAGTTTTCTACTATTAGATCTGCCCCTTTGACTAATTTTATCCCTTAGATCATTCTATTTCATCAACCACTCACTTAACCAAAGAGGCCCACCATTATTCTAACCACACATCTTTTCATCCAAGGGTTAAAAACCTATAAGCACCAATGACTTGGTACTTTTAAAAGCATAGGAGCTCAATTATATATATATATATATATATATATATATATATATATATATATATATATATATATATATATATGTTTTTAAAAGCACAAATTCAAACTATACTTGTGAATTTTTTACCATTAGATTTGCATTGAAATTTGTGCTATTGTACTCTTATATATATATATATATATATATATATATATATATATATATATATATATATATATATATATATATGTATAATAGGTAAACCAAATTAATGAGCAACTTAAGCATTCTTATAGAGAAATATAATCTTATTCTGAAAAATAAAAAAAATAAAATTATATATATATATATATATATATATATATATCTATTATTAATATAAAACAGGAATTAAGTCCGTGGCACGGGGTCGTGCCGCTCTCCCTGGCACGGTACGGTACGGGCACGCTTCCGTGCCGACACGTGCACGCTTACGTGCCAATGGATACGCATGACCTCCCACTGGCACTCTCTTGCACGTTTTTTTTTATTTTTTTGTTCCAAATTCTTATAATATTTCAAAAAACACAAAATTATAAGAGCTATTGGGAAACAAAAAAACTAAAAAAAAAACCGTGCCTAGCGTGCCAGTGGGAGGTCATGCGTATCATTGGCACGTAAGCTGCCACGTGTCGGCACGGAAGCGTGCCCGTACCGTACCGTGCCAGGCGGAGAGCGGCACGACCCCGTGCCAAGGCACTTAATTCCTTGTTTATATATATATATATAGATATATATATATATATATATATATATATATAATTTTATTTTTTTTATTTTTCAGAATAAGATTATATTTCTCTATAAGAATGTTAAGTTGCTCATTAATTTGTTTTACCTATTATACAGATATATATATATATATATAATATATATATATATATATAATATATATATATATTATATATAATATAAGAGTACAATAGCACAAATTTCATGCAAATCTAATGGTAAAAAATTCACAAGTATAGTTGAATTTGTGCTTTTAAAACATATATATATATATATATATATATATTATATATAATATATATATATATATATATATATATATATAATTGAGCTCCTATGCTTTTAAAAGTCACCAAGTCCATTGGTGCTTATAGGTTTTAACCCTTGGATGAAAAGATGTGGGTTAGAATAATGGTGGGCCTTCTTTGGTTAAGTGAGTGGTTGATGAAATAGAATGATCTAAGGGATAAATTAGTCAAAGGGGCAGATCTAATAGTAGAAAACTTACAAGTACCAATTGCTTGGTTCTTGTACAAGCATAGTTGCCGGACTCCATATATATATAATATATATAGTATATATATATATATATATATATATATATATATATATATAGATATATATATATATATATATATGTATATGATTTTATTTTTTATATTTTTCAGAATAAGATTATTTCTTAAGTTGCTCATTAATTTGTTTACCTAGTACGGAAACTGAATTTTATTCTTGCTGATTCTTCTCACTTACAGGTTACCATTACATTAACAAGGAAAGAAGGCGATTTGGAAAATACAACATAACGAGTATTGCTTTGCAGGTGGCTTGGTTGAGTATGTTAAATGGTTAAACTCTGATAAGGTTTGGATGCTCTTGATTAATTATGCTCTCTTTGTACTATTATAAATACTGTGGGTTTTAAAATTCTTATTTAGCAGCGTTTGTTTTATGCACTTAATGATAATTTTGCGCGACAACTTGAAATAGTGTTCTTTAATGCACATGGTGCTTACATATCAATTGTTTGTTTATTGTGCTTGCCCGAAGGTTTTGATAATTCACCTTCCTCATTCAGATTTCAACAGTATGTGGCAACTGAAAAATCTTCTTTTGGTTCACACGAATTCTTTGGGGTAGATCCCTGTTTGTTTTATTTATAACTAGAATTCCAATATGATCCTGTATTCACCCCACATAAAAAGTATTTTCTTTATGCAGGACTATGCCTTCTTGAGGTTGAAGAATAGGGATTTGTTTTGTTCTTGTTTATGCTGTATAGGTTCATCAAATTTTCATCGAATTTTGTTATTTATACCCTCGGCATGTGGTTTTTGCCATTATTTCTGTTTGATCTTTGATTTCTTTGTCCAGAAACCACTACATGACACTGTAGCATTTAGAAAAGAAGCGGATGGAGGTCTAGTAGGATGTTGCACTTCAATGGTAAACATATTCTCCTTGCTAATATAGTACTAAAGGACCCTGTAATTTCATTTTCAAATTTCCGTTTTCTATCGTATAGTGCATTTCTCAGTTCATGATCCCTTATTGCACTCTTGATGCTCTTTAAAGAGAACAATTCATATATTGTTGATGCTCTTCATCCCATTGTGTGCATGCGTCAATCTTCAATTTCCCTTCTCGATGCTCTCCATGGAAAAGGATTTTTACTGTTGTTGATTCTTTCTGTCACTCATGCCACTGCTACTCAGACTGTTGAGTTATACTTTTGCTTCCTTAGCATAAAAATTATTTGTTTAGCAGTATCATGTGTCATGACATGCTTCCCTTTTGGTGATACAGGTGCTCTGATTCATATACTGATACAATGCTAGGATATGCCAATAGCATCCGCACAATTGATGGGGGTACCCATATAGAAGGAATGAAGGCTTCTTTGACAAGAACCGTCAATAACCTTGCAAAGAAGTCTAAAGTTATCAAGGTATTATTTAATTTAATGTTGACTTTGTATTATTGGTAGTATTTGCTATATTTTCTTGTTTTTTGTCCTAATAAAAGAGTATTAAGTTCTATAGGTCATCTGTCATGAAATTAAGGATTGAATGCCTGACAAATCTCATATTTTCTTTTTGTTATTACGTCAATGAGTAATTCATCACTTCACAGGAGAAAGATATTAGCTTAAGCGGCGAGCATGTAAGAGAAGGATTGACATGTATTGTCTCTGTTAAGGTTCCAAACCCAGAATTTGAAGGGCAAACAAAGGTAGTATTTTAATCTATTACATCTAAATAGCCAACGAGTTTCCAATATAACAGTTTTGACCATTCTTGTGGCTAATAAAAGCATCGTTTTGTCTCAGACTAGACTGGGAAATCCAGAAGTGCGAAAAGTTGTTGAACAGTGTGTTCAAGAACATCTGACAGAGTACTTAGAGTTGCATCCTGATGCACTGGATTCAATTCTCTCCAAATCCCTCAATGCTCTTAAGGTGTATTTCGTAATGTTCCAATTTAATTTTCTTGAGTACTCTTATTCTTTTTTAGTACTTACATGACAAATAGCCGCCAATTAATTTTTATCAGATATACTTTTAGAGGAAATGCATTTCTGATGTGGAAGATGTGTTTAAATTTTAATGCTGAAGTAACTTGATTCCTTTTTGAAGATAGTGCTGAAAGATACTTTGGACACGTAAATAATGTGGAAGTGCCTCTCTTTTTTTTCCCTCTTTGTAGGCTGCAATGGCGGCCAAGCGGGCTAGAGAATTGGTGCGGACAAAAAGTGTCTTGAAATCTTCTTCCCTTCCTGGGAAACTAGCTGATTGTTCGTCTACTAATCCTGAAGAATCTGGTATATGTTTTCTTCTTTATATATGAGTTCTAACTCATTTTCTCATAATCACAAGATAAAATCCCCAAACTGCATAAATTTCTGCTGCCTGACATCCAAGTAGGCACATCATAGTTGTTCCAGAATGTGTTTTCATGATAATCACTCCTTGCAGCCCTTTAAGAGTAGATTGAGCAGGATCCAATCTGCACTGCCTTTTCTCTGCATACCTACATATTATACTAACAAGTTAGCTGGTAAGCAGCCCAAAACAGGTTTTTCATCTCATACATTGATTTCTTGTTTATCACAGATTAGATATGATTTGGCATTGAATCTAGACAATTAAAATTTAAACTTCAATCTGCCAGAATCAATTGTCAACCAAATTACTCCAAAACCTGTTTGATCAAACATTAATTCTTAATTGCTATAAATAACCAGTCTATCCCATGCTTTTCGTAATAAGCTTCTTGTTCATTTACTTCCATGAAAGTCAGTTCATAATTTAACGCCAGAATGCCCTTATATTTTTTGGGCTCTGTTATATCTTTAACCTTTGAAAATAGTTCTGCCATCTTATCCTGCATCATAGGTTGAGATGATTAGCAGACATGATTGTCATATTTGGTCCATTAGTTTTATGTTGTTTGTGGATTGTATGTTGCCTTCTGCTTTCTTATATATAGTTCCTTGTTATTCCAACTTAGCTCTGCCTTTGAAGTTTAATATGTCCGTCATAAATATGCCATAAAACAAGAAATTGATTTAGATATTCTGCAGCTACCACATAAGTTACCCATAGAATGTTCTGCTTTTTATACTAAATGTTTTATTAATACGAAATACTGTTTTACTGGACTAAACTTGACAGAATTGTGACTCCCAACTTTTTTTATTGGTTCCATCTATGGAATTTTCCAGAGATATTCATAGTGGAAGGTGATTCAGCGGGAGGTAGCGCGAAGCAAGGTCGGGATAGGAGATTTCAGGTGTGATTTCTGCTTTTGATTGCGGGAGATGATATGGCAGAAAACATCACTTGATATTTATGATATGGAGTTACAGTGATTTATAACGATATCTTGTTATATAATGATAAATAATAACAGAGTTTGTAGGGCACTAGTTTTTGTTATGCTGTCGTACTCAATCTGTAAAATGTTTTACGGCTGGATTAGGTCCTGATTGCTGTCCTCGCGTATGAACTTCGTACAAAATATGCTAACCAATGCTACTCAATGTTTCTTTTCATAGCTTAAAATGATTTGTGTTCCGTATAGTTTGATCTAATCTACCTTAGCAACTTGATGGCAGGCTATTTTGCCTTTGAGGGGCAAAATTCTGAACATTGAAAGGAAGGACGAAGCAGCAATGTACAAAAATGAAGGAAATTCAAAATCTCATTCTTGCTCTTGGACTAGGGGTGAAGGTTGCAGCTTCCTAACCTTTGATTTGTCTAGGTATTTGGCATTTTTTTTTAAAATGCTCAATTTCTTTCTGTCAGGGAGAGGATTTAAGAAGGAAAACTTGAGATATCATAAGATCATAATCCTGACTGATGCTGATGTGGACGGCGCTCACATACGGACTCTCCTGCTTACATTTTTCTTTAGATACCAGGTAATCTAGGTTAGGCCGTCAAGGTCTTTTTAATATTTTAAGTATCTCCATGAGAAATCATCCATTTATATACATACCATATAACTCTGAATATTGATATCTTACCTTTGATGGTACAATTTTATACAAAATACCTATATTTTTGTTGGGGAGTCATCCAATTCACGGGGGAAGTTGGTTTTGTCAGAAAAAGTTACTCAAAGAGGGGCATCCTGTGGGGGACAATGATATATGCATGAGAAAATAAAGTTTTTGTAGGGCATACATGAAATTTCAGATCTGACCTTTGATCTCTCTCGTGTAATTTTAATTGTTACAGAAAGCTCTCTTTGAGGAAGGTTGCATTTATGTTGGTGTTCCACCTTTCTACAAGGTCTGCTCTGCCTTAGACTTGAATAACCAATTGATGTTTTATATGCTCTTATGTCTTCATATGTAATATTGAACGTCAGGTTGAGCGTGGGAAGCAAGCGCACTACTGCTACGATGATAAGGAGCTGATACGTTTACAGAAGACTTTTCCAGCGAATGCTTCATTCATATCCAAAGGTTCAAAGGTAAAGATAATTGGACGATGTTGATGTACCGAATAGTGTTCCGCTATGTGCCAATTTTCAAGTCATGGATTTTTTTTTAAAAAAAAAGAAAAACTTGTAAGCAATTTGTTTTCACAATTATTGGAGTGAGAAAGAACTGTTTAACAATCGACTGTTGCACAAATAGGCTTGGGTGAAATGATGCCATTGCAGCTATGGGAAACGACCATGGATCCAGAAAAGAGGCTACTGAAGCAGTTGGTGGTAGAAGATGCTGCTGAGGCAAATGTTGTATTTTCTTCTCTTATGGGTGCTCGCGTAAGTTAAAATTCCATTGCCCGTACACATAGTTCATGCTAGCGTACTACGCCTTTCGGAAATACTTGTTCCTAGTCTCTGATATATGGCTGCTTCCTTCTTCCCCAGGTCGATGTTAGGAAAGAACTAATTCAGAACTCGGCAAGCATGATCAATTTGGAAAATCTTGATATCTGACATCGATTCAAGCTAACATGGTTACTAACAGCATCACGCGCTAATTTGAAACATCCTCCTTTTATACGTCGTCGTCGGTTATTCATTCTCTACAGATTGCGCTTAAGAACTAAGAGCACTGAGGGATACTGCTGGTGGTGTTTCTCTCTGCCTTCTTCCTACACAGCATAGTACCCCACTCTTGTGGCCTGGATGGATGTCTCCAGCAGAGGTAAAATATTGCTGAACTAAAGCAATCTCTCTCTATAATATTATTGGCAAGTTCTCGCTAACCCCAGCAAATGCTTTATTGTTGTACTACTTAATTCTCTTCTTCTAGATGATGTTTAATTGCATTATGTAATTATTGTATGGGGATATGATTAGTGGGGATACTCTGCAACTCAATTGTAGCTTCATACATTATAATACTTTGATCACCTTATTTTTCTTTGTTGTGGTCATGAATTATTATCATGCCTTTATTGGTCAGTTTCTAGTTTCTAGTTTCTAGTTTCCATATTTCTGAAGCTTGGTTTTTGGTTTAAATTTAATTTGCCCCCCTGTGGTTTAGCTCGTTTTCATTTTGCCACTCAGTTGCTGTATTCAAAAACATAGTTTTACTGTGTCATCCTATTGTTTAAAAAGTTGTATTTATATTTAACTATTTGCTTTTATTAAAAGATTTTTTCCCAGTAAAATAGAGATGTAATTTTAGGGTGAGGATAGTTGAGTGTAATTTTTTAAATCACAGGGTGGAGAAGTTTACTCCTGCTTTTATCAATAAAAAAAAATAGTGAGCAGGGGTAAATTGCTCAAATAATTTTTAAATTTTAACGCAGATTTTACTTTGACTTTTATTTCAGATCAAGGATTTAAGTATCTATTGTTGTGCGTTATATTTACTGCGTCGTATCGTGCTAATAAAATATTGATATGATATAAATTTGATATAATTCAATTTTTTTTAAAAAAAATTATTAAATAAAATTTTTAATAAAATTTAAAATATTTGATAAAAATATATAATAAATAATTTTAAAAAAATTGTTGTTAAAAAAAATAAATGTTTTATGTTATTATTTGTCGGTATTTTTTGTGATGGTCCGACACGTATTGTACCGATAAGTAGCTTTCAGTGTGACCCTGTTACGGTATTTAAATTCTTATTTCAAACTTTTTGCCGAGCATTTGTCCCTCTTTTGTGGCATCTTATATTTTTAATCTTTATCGATCACTCAACTTATTTTTTAATTAAAATTTTGAATTGTTGAATTGAAATTACAAGATGGTTGTATGGTTTGCAATAAATACCTTTTAAATGATTAATTAGGGGCTGTTTTGGTTTCCAGAAAAAAATTAACAAGAAAAAGTTTTTTATGAACATTTAATTTTTTTTTCAATTTTTTGCATGTTTGGTTTTAAGAAAAATAAGTTTTTATGAAGTTTCATTTTCCATATTTTATGGAAAAATTAGTGCTTTCGTTTTTCTTTTAAAAAAAAAAAAATTGAAAAATAAAAATGCTACTTTTCTTAGAAATATGAAAAAAAAGACATCTAAAAATACTTATTATTATTATTTTTTTTTCAAATCAAACCTACAAAAAAATTGAAAATGAAAATTTCATGATAATATTTTTTCTTGAAAATTATTTTCTATAATTTTCTAAGGAACCAAATTTCTTGTTATTTTTTGATTTCACACCAAAATTTTTATACCAAATAAGTTACCACGGACATTCAAATAAGGTTGTATGATTTTGTGTTTATTTTATCGTTGTACAACAATTTATAAATAACAAAAAAAGAAAAGAAAAAAAAGAAAAAGTGTAGGCTAAAATGATATGCTGTAATTTATCTCCTTAATGGTCTTTGCAGGTTTTTGTTGCAAAATGTAAATAAATAAAATTATGGGATACTAAAATGACACTTTTTAAACTGCATCTAAGATTTAGTTAGTTAATTTGCTAATTATTCACGAATTATTAAAAATTCAAATTATAAGCCATTTTATTTTCAAAATTTTTGAATAAAACGTAATTTTTGGATAGTTTTAATAATTCGTGAACATAAATTATTCGGTAATTTTTTAGAATAATTTAATAATTCACGAATAATTTGATGAACGCGAATAATTCGTAAATAATTCGGCCAAAATTTTAAACAAAATATTTTGATAGTTCTTAAAAAAAAATAGAAAACAAAATTAATTTAATAGTCAAATTTTTTATTTTAAATTTTTAATTATAATTTTCATGTAAATCACCCATCCTAATAATATTTTTTAAGCCGTAATTTTTTTAACGAATTTAAAATTAAAATATAAATTTTATTCGTCCGAATCCGAATTGACTTTTATAGAAAAGTTGAGGACTAAAGTAAAATTTGTTTAAAAGTTGAGTGACTAATTTTTTATTTTTTCCATTTCCTCTTCGAAATTTTCGATCGCTAAATCGAGTCGAGCTCGACTCGAGCAGGGTAGAGCGAGAGAGAGAGAGAGAGAGAGAAAGAGAGAGAGAGGGGTCGAGCTCGGAGAGAGAGACGTAGAGTGGGGAGGTGAAGGGGAGGTGAAGGGGGGAGGGGAGAGGAGACGGGGGGCGATCATGGCGTTCACGATGAGGGCGGTGAAGGTGCCGCCGAACTCGTCGACGGTGGAGGAGGCGCGGCGGCGGACGGTCGACTTCTTCAAGGCGGCGTGCAGGTCGCTGCCGGCGGTCATGGACATCTACAACCTCTACGACGTCGTCACTGTGTCCCCAGCTCCGATCCACCATCTCCTCCGAGATACGCAAGAACGCCCACATCACGAACCCTAAGGCGAGCTCTTCTTCTTTGTTGAATTTCGTTTTCTAATGCCCTCGTTTTCCGTCGAATTAGGGCGAAATCGTGCTTGTGCAGTGATGTTAGCTTGATTTCGCTTGGATTTTTCTCGAAAAGAAGCTCTTTTGTTCTAGGGATTTGGTGGAACATGCCCTCTTTGTGTCGGATTAGGGCGAAATCGTGTTTGTGTAGAGATATTAGCTTGATTTGCATGGACGCTCTTTTGTTTAAGGGATTTGGGGGCGGATTAGGGCAAAATCATGTCGCATTTTTTTTTTTTTTTTTTTTTTTGAATGTTAGCTTGATTTACATGGATTTTATTGAAAATAAGTTTTTTTTTTTTTTTTTTAAAAAAGGATTTGGGGGAAATGTACCGAGTTTGCATTGGATTAGGGCAAAAATCACGTTGCATAGCTCAACTGAATTTGCATGTATGTTCATGTCAATTTTGATTCAGGGATTTGAAAAACATACGCAGATTGCGTCAGATTAGTGGTAAATCATGTTGCATCTTGATGCTTGCTGAGTTGTGGACAATTTTAGGGCTGTTAGCTTGATTTTGTAGGGATGCTCTTGAGCAGAAGCTTTTTGGGAACATGATTTTAGGTACTCATTTTTAACGACTGCCGCCTCCGTTTCTTCTTATCAATTTTGTTTATGAGATATGGGAAATGTACCTGCTGCGTTGGATTAAGGCGAAATCATGATGAGAGTTGATGTTTACTGAGTTATGGAAATTCTAGGGCTGTTAGCTTGGTTTCGCATGGATATTATGGGAAAGAAGCTTCTTTGAGACCACGACTTAGTGCCCGTTCTGTACCCTACCTCGGCGCCTCCGCTTTTTCTTCTTCTAATTTAGTTTTAAGGGATTTGGGAAATGTACCTGTTTGCGTCAGATTAGGGTAGAGTCATGTCGCATCGCTTTCTATCGCAAATTGATGCTTGCCAAGTTATGGAAAATTTTAGGGGTGCTGTCTGGATTTGCATGGATGTTCTTGAGAAGAAGCTTTTTTGGAACCGCGATTTTAGGTGCGCATTGTGTGATACCCCCCCTCCTCGTCGTCTTTTAATTTCTTTGAGGGATTCGGATAATGTACCTGTTTGCGTCCCATTAGGGCAAAATCACGTTGCATCGCTCGACAACAGTTGATTGTTGGCTGAGTTATTGGAATATTATGCTGGATATGTTAGCTTGCTTTTTGCATGGATGTTGTTGAAAAGAAGCGTGTACCAGGATATATCCCCTTCTCCTTCCTTCCTCTTCTATTTTCTAATTTTGTTTGAGGGATTTGGAAAATGTACTTGTTTTCATCAGATTAGGGCAAAGTCTCTTTTCACAACCTCTTTTAAATAAGGAGTCATTTAGACTGATTTTTAAATTTCTGGAAGCTTCTAGTTTCCAATCTAGGTGAATGACGTGGCTTCTCCTGCATACTAGTGGAGAGGCTCATCTGGCGTTCATCCTACACGCAATATTCGTTAGGAGGTTCTAGAATAACTCCGCCGCGGTTTTCTTTGATCCATGTGAGAAGAGTGCATGATCAATTGGCGAGACCTACATCATTATGCATGAGAAGGTATCAAAATTCACCATCAGATCTCGGAGATTCAATAGCCACTCAAGTAGAAGCAGGATTTTATAGTCTCAAGGATGAGATCTATGCAATGAAGTGAATGATTCAGTGTTAGAATACATTAGATTCAGATCGTGTTCCATCGGAGTGTGAGATTGTGCTATTTGAATATGTAGCGGTGAGTTGGATCTCATTGAGATATTGTTTGGAAAGATTAGGTGCTGATTAGAAAAAAGGTGCTCAATTGGTACCCTCTTTTTTTCTGATATCTACCGTGTAGAAACTTGCTAAAACATATCTTAGTCAACTGGAGGCTCATAACCTTGGGAGACTAACCATTTAAGGACGAGAGATGATCAAGGAAATGAGGGAGGTCTGTGTAATTGTGGTGGTGGTTTTTTTTTTTTTTTGTTTTTTTGTTATCCTCCCCTGTGTATCCTATTCGTGATTCTGAATGTACAGCCAGACCATAGTTATATCCCAAATTTATTAGTCTTCCGTGTTGATACTGTCTTACAAATATTTCAGTCTT
>CM055061.1:50115239-50200239 GCA_029204045.2 Tillandsia leiboldiana
TTCTTAAAACCAAACATGCAAAAAATTGAAAAAAAAAATTAAATGTTCATAAAAAACTTTTTCTTGTTAATTTTTTTCTGGAAACCAAAACAGCCCCTAATAATCATTTAAAAGGTATTTATTGCAAACCATACAACCATCTTGTAATTTCAATTCAACAATTCAAAATTTTAATTAAAAAAATAAGTTGAGTGATCGATAAAGATTAAAAATATAAGATGCCACAAAAGAGGGACAAATGCTCGGCAAAAAGTTTGAAATAAGAATTTAAATACCGTAACAGGGTCACACTGAAAGCTACTTATCGGTACAATACGTGTCGGACCATCACAAAAAATACCGACAAATAATAACATAAAACATTTATTTTTTTTAACAACAATTTTTTTAAAATTATTTATTATATATTTTTATCAAATATTTTAAATTTTATTAAAAATTTTATTTAATAATTTTTTTTAAAAAAATTGAATTATATCAAATTTATATCATATCAATATTTTATTAGCACGATACGACGCAGTAATATAACGCACAACAATAGATACTTAAATCCTTGATCTGAAATAAAAGTCAAAGTAAAATCTGCGTTAAAATTTAAAAATTATTTGAGCAATTTACCCCTGCTCACTATTTTTTTTTATTGATAAAAGCAGGAGTAAACTTCTCCACCCTGTGATTTAAAAAATTACACTCAACTATCCTCACCCTAAAATTACATCTCTATTTTACTGGGAAAAAAATCTTTTAATAAAAGCAAATAGTTAAATATAAATACAACTTTTTAAACAATAGGATGACACAGTAAAACTATGTTTTTGAATACAGCAACTGAGTGGCAAAATGAAAACGAGCTAAACCACAGGGGGGCAAATTAAATTTAAACCAAAAACCAAGCTTCAGAAATATGGAAACTAGAAACTAGAAACTAGAAACTGACCAAATAAAGGCATGATAATAATTCATGACCACAACAAAGAAAAATAAGGTGATCAAAGTATTATAATGTATGAAGCTACAATTGAGTTGCAGAGTATCCCCACTAATCATATCCCCATACAATAATTACATAATGCAATTAAACATCATCTAGAAGAAGAGAATTAAGTAGTACAACAATAAAGCATTTGCTGGGGTTAGCGAGAACTTGCCAATAATATTATAGAGAGAGATTGCTTTAGTTCAGCAATATTTTACCTCTGCTGGAGACATCCATCCAGGCCACAAGAGTGGGGTACTATGCTGTGTAGGAAGAAGGCAGAGAGAAACACCACCAGCAGTATCCCTCAGTGCTCTTAGTTCTTAAGCGCAATCTGTAGAGAATGAATAACCGACGACGACGTATAAAAGGAGGATGTTTCAAAATTAGCGCGTGATGCTGTTAGTAACCATGTTAGCTTGAATCGATGTCAGATATCAAGATTTTCCAAATTGATCATGCTTGCCGAGTTCTGAATTAGTTCTTTCCTAACATCGACCTGGGGAAGAAGGAAGCAGCCATATATCAGAGACTAGGAACAAGTATTTCCGAAAGGCGTAGTACGCTAGCATGAAACTATGTGTACGGGCAATGGAATTTTAACTTACGCGAGCACCCATAAGAGAAGAAAATACAACATTTGCCTCAGCAGCATCTTCTACCACCAACTGCTTCAGTAGCCTCTTTTCTGGATCCATGGTCGTTTCCCATAGCTGCAATGGCATCATTTCACCCAAGCCTATTTGTGCAACAGTCGATTGTTAAACAGTTCTTTCTCACTCCAATAATTGTGAAAACAAATTGCTTACAAGTTTTTCTTTTTTTTTAAAAAAAAATCCATGACTTGAAAATTGGCACATAGCGGAACACTATTCGGTACATCAACATCGTCCAATTATCTTTACCTTTGAACCTTTGGATATGAAATGAAGCATTCGCTGGAAAAGTCTTCTGTAAACGTATCAGCTCCTTATCATCGTAGCAGTAGTGCGCTTGCTTCCCACGCTCAACCTGACGTTCAATATTACATATGAAGACATAAGAGCATATAAAACATCAATTGGTTATTCAAGTCTAAGGCAGAGCAGACCTTGTAGAAAGGTGGAACACCAACATAAATGCAACCTTCCTCAAAGAGAGCTTTCTGTAACAATTAAAATTACACGAGAGAGATCAAAGGTCAGATCTGAAATTTCATGTATGCCCTACAAAAACTTTATTTTCTCATGCATATATCATTGTCCCCCACAAGGATGCCCCTCTTTGAGTAACTTTTTCTGATACAAAACCAACTTCCCCCGTGAATTGGATGACTCCCCAACAAAAATATAGGTATTTTTGTATAAAATTGTACCATCAAAGGTAAGATATCAATATTCAGAGTTATATGGTATGTATATAAATGGATGATTTCTCATGGAGATACTTAAAATATATAAAAAGACCTTGACGGCCTAACCTAGATTACCTGGTATCTAAAGAAAAATGTAAGCAGGAGAGTCCGTATGTGAGCGCCGTCCACATCAGCATCAGTCAGGATTATGATCTTATGATATCTCAAGTTTTCCTTCTTAAAATCCTCTCCCTGACAGAAAGAAATTGAGCATTTTAAAAAAAAATGCCAAAATACCTAGACAAATCAAAAGGTTAGGAAGCTGCAACCTTCACCCCTAGTCCAAGAGCAAGAATGAGATTTTGAATTTCTTCATTTTTGTACATTGCTGCTTCGTCCTTCCTTTCAATGTTCAGAATTTTGCCCCTCAAAGGCAAAATAGCCTGCATCAAGTTGCTAAGGTAGATTAGATCAAACTATACGGAACACAAATCATTTTAAGCTATGAAAAAGAAACATTGAGTAGCATTGGTTAGCATATTTTGTACGAAGTTCATACGCGAGGACAGCAATCAGGACCTAATCCAGCCGTAAAACATTTTACAGATTGAGTACGACAGCATAACAAAAACTAGTGCCCTACAAACTCTGTTATTATTTATCATTATATAACAAGATATCGTTATAAAATCACTGTAACTCCATATCATAAATATCAAGTGATGTTTTCTGCCATATCATCTCCCGCAATCAAAAGCAGAAATCACACCTGAAATCTCCTATCCCGACCTTGCTTCGCGCTACCTCCCGCTGAATCACCTTCCACTATGAATATCTCTGGAAAATTCCATAGATGGAACCAATAAAAAAAGTTGGGAGTCACAATTCTGTCAAGTTTAGTCCAGTAAAACAGTATTTCGTATTAATAAAAACATTTAGTATAAAAAGCAGAACATTCTATGGGTAACTTATGTGGTAGCTGCAGAATATCTAAATCAATTTCTTGTTTTATGGCATATTTATGACGGACATATTAAACTTCAAAGGCAGAGCTAAGTTGGAATAACAAGGAACTATATATAAGAAAGCAGAAGGCAACATACAATCCACAAACAACATAAAACTAATGGACCAAATATGACAATCATGTCTGCTAATCATCTCAACCTATGATGCAGGATAAGATGGCAGAACTATTTTCAAAGGTTAAAGATATAACAGAGCCCAAAAATATAAGGGGCATTCTGGCGTTAAATTATGAACTGACTTTCATGGAAGTAAATGAACAAGAAGCTTATTACGAAAAGCATGGGATAGACTGGTTATTTATAGCAATTAAGAATTAATGTTTGATCAAACAGGTTTTGGAGTAATTTGGTTGACAATTGATTCTGGCAGATTGAAGTTTAAATTTTAATTGTCTAGATTCAATGCCAAATCATATCTAATCTGTGATAAACAAGAAATCAATGTATGAGATGAAAAACCTGTTTTGGGCTGCTTACCAGCTAACTTGTTAGTATAATATGTAGGTATGCAGAGAAAAGGCAGTGCAGATTGGATCCTGCTCAATCTACTCTTAAAGGGCTGCAAGGAGTGATTATCATGAAAACACATTCTGGAACAACTATGATGTGCCTACTTGGATGTCAGGCAGCAGAAATTTATGCAGTTTGGGGATTTTATCTTGTGATTATGAGAAAAATGAGTTAGAACTCATATATAAAGAAGAAAACATATACCAGATTCTTCAGGATTAGTAGACGAACAATCAGCTAGTTTCCCAGGAAGGGAAGAAGATTTCAAGACACTTTTTGTCCGCACCAATTCTCTAGCCCGCTTGGCCGCCATTGCAGCCTACAAAGAGGGAAAAAAAAGAGAGGCACTTCCACATTATTTACGTGTCCAAAGTATCTTTCAGCACTATCTTCAAAAAGGAATCAAGTTACTTCAGCATTAAAAATTTAAACACATCTTCCACATCAGAAATGCATTTCCTCTAAAAGTATATCTGATAAAAATTAATTGGCGGCTATTTGTCATGTAAGTACTAAAAAAGAATAAGAGTACTCAAGAAAATTAAATTGGAACATTACGAAATACACCTTAAGAGCATTGAGGGATTTGGAGAGAATTGAATCCAGTGCATCAGGATGCAACTCTAAGTACTCTGTCAGATGTTCTTGAACACACTGTTCAACAACTTTTCGCACTTCTGGATTTCCCAGTCTAGTCTGAGACAAAACGATGCTTTTATTAGCCACAAGAATGGTCAAAACTGTTATATTGGAAACTCGTTGGCTATTTAGATGTAATAGATTAAAATACTACCTTTGTTTGCCCTTCAAATTCTGGGTTTGGAACCTTAACAGAGACAATACATGTCAATCCTTCTCTTACATGCTCGCCGCTTAAGCTAATATCTTTCTCCTGTGAAGTGATGAATTACTCATTGACGTAATAACAAAAAGAAAAATATGAGATTTGTCAGGCATTCAATCCTTAATTTCATGACAGATGACCTATAGAACTTAATACTCTTTTATTAGGACAAAAAACAAGAAAATATAGCAAATACTACCCAATAAATACAAAGTCAACATTAAATTAAATAATACCTTGATAACTTTAGACTTCTTTGCAAGGTTATTGACGGTTCTTGTCAAAGAAGCCTTCATTCCTTCTATATGGGTACCCCCATCAATTGTGCGGATGCTATTGGCATATCCTAGCATTGTATCAGTATATGAATCAGAGCACCTGTATCACTCAAAAGGGAAGCATGTCATGACACATGATACTGCTAAACAAATAATTTTTATGCTAAGGAAGCAAAAGTATAACTCAACAGTCTGAGTAGCAGTGGCATGATGTGACAGAAAGAATCAACAACAGTAAAAATCCTTTTCCATGGAGAGCATCGAGAAGGGAAATTGAAGATTGACGCATGCACACAATGGGATGAAGAGCATCAACAATAATATGAATTGTTCTCTTTAAAGAGCATCAAGAGTGCAATAAGGGATCATGAACTGAGAAATGCACTATACGATAGAAAACGGAAAATTTGAAATGAAATTACAGGGTCCTTTAGTACTATATTAGCAAGGAGAATATGTTTACCATTGAAGTGCAACATCCACTATGACTCCATCCGCTTCTTTTCTAAATGCTACAGTGTCATGTAGTGGTTTCTGGACAAAGAAAATCAAAAGATCAAACAGAAAATAATGGCAAAAACCACATGCCGAGGGTATAAATAACAAAATTCGATGAAAATTTGATGAACCTATACAGCATAAACAAGAACAAAACAAATCCCTATTCTTCAACCTGCAAGAAGGCATAGTCCTGCATAAAGAAAATACTTTTTATGTGGGGTGAATACAGGATCATATTGGAATTCTAGTTATAAATAAAACAAACAGGGATCTACCCCAAAGAATTCGTGTGAACCAAAAGAAGATTTTTCAGTTGCACACATACTGTTGAAATCTGAATGAGGAAGGTGAATTATCAAAACCTTCGGGCAAGCACAATAAACAAACAATTGATATGTAAGCACCATGTGCATTAAAGAACACTATTTCAAGTTGTCGCGCAAAATTATCATTAAGTGCATAAAACAAACGCTGCTAAATAAGAATTTAAAACCCACAGTATTTATAATAGTACAAAGAGAGCATAATTAATCAAGAGCATCCAAACCTTATCAGAGTTTAACCATTTAACATACTCAACCAAGCCACCTGCAAAGCAATACTCGTTATGTTGTATTTCCAAATCGCCTTCTTTCCTTGTTAATGTAATGGTAACCTGTAAGTGAGAAGAATCAAGCAAGAATAAAATTCAGTTTCCGTACTAGGTAAACAAATTAATGAGCAACTTAAGAAATAATCTTATTCTGAAAAATATAAAAAATAAAATCATATACATATATATATATATATATATATATATATATATATATATATATATATATATATATATATATATATATATATATATATATATATATATATGGAGTCCGGCAACTATGCTTGTACAAGAACCAAGCAATTGGTACTTGTAAGTTTTCTACTATTAGATCTGCCCCTTTGACTAATTTTATCCCTTAGATCATTCTATTTCATCAACCACTCACTTAACCAAAGAGGCCCACCATTATTCTAACCACACATCTTTTCATCCAAGGGTTAAAAACCTATAAGCACCAATGACTTGGTACTTTTAAAAGCATAGGAGCTCAATTATATATATATATATATATATATATATATATATATATATATATATATATATATATATATATATATATGTTTTTAAAAGCACAAATTCAACTATACTTGTGAATTTTTTACCATTAGATTTGCATTGAAATTTGTGCTATTGTACTCTTATATATATATATATATATATATATATATATATATATATATATATATATATATATATATATATGTATAATAGGTAAACAAATTAATGAGCAACTTAAGCATTCTTATAGAGAAATATAATCTTATTCTGAAAAATAAAAAAAATAAAATTATATATATATATATATATATATATATATATATATATATATATATATAAAACAAGGAATTAAGTGCCGTGGCACGGGGTCGTGCCGCTCTCCGCCTGGCACGGTACGGTACGGGCACGCTTCCGTGCCGACACGTGGCACGCTTACGTGCCAATGGATACGCATGACCTCCCACTGGCACGCTCTGGCACGGTTTTTTTTTATTTTTTTTTGTTCCCAATAAGCTCTTATAATATTGTTTTGAAATATTTAGTTAAAAAATTATGAATATTAGCTATATATAGCTTATTATACTCACCAATTAACATATTGATAACTTTTTTTGTTTATAAAGTACAACTATACATCATAGAAAATAGAAATAATAATATAATAATAAAATTCACAAGTATAATAAGTATTTAACCATATGTTTATTGTAAAACCATGTTAAAAAAAAAAAAAAAAAAAAAAAAAAAAAAAATTCGGCACGGCACGGGCGATACCCATTGGGTATCGCTCTGTCTCGAGCGATACCCAATGGGTATCGCCGAGACCGGGGGGTAGATGGCCCCCCCGCCCCGTACCGTGCCCCTATTGTAGGGGCACGGTACGTGCCGCTCGGCATGGGCGGCACTTCAATCCCTGATAGATATATATATATATATAAGAGTAGAGCTTATATACTTTTAAAAGTACAAACCAATTTATGTTTGTGAATTTTTTACCATTGGATTTGTATTAAGATTTGTGCTATTGTAAAGTCAACTAAAGAGAGAAAGAAAAAATAAAAAACACAAATCACAATACAAATCCAATAGTAAAAAATTCACAAGCACGGATGGACTTGTGCTTTTAAAAGCATATAAGCTCTACTCTCTCTCTCTCTCTCTCTCTCTCTCTCTCTCTCTCTCTCTTTATATATATATATATATATATATATATATATATATATATATATATATATATATATATATATATATATAGGAGTAGGACTTGTGTGCTTTTAGAAGCACGTAACCCTCCGTGCTCCCAAGTTGTTTTTAATGTTGGGACTTCCGAATGGACGATTAGCTCCGTTAGACTTGATCCAAAATATTTGAAAGATCTAGAAACTAAATTTTGTGATTTTTCGAGATCATTTAACTAGTGATCGAAAAGGCACAAAATCAATGACTGAAAATAAAAATCTCATAAAATATGATGATATGATACTAAAATTTTAGATCAAAGATATTGATCTTGTTCTATATAGTATAAAGAATTTTCTATCAAAATTTTACATGATTTAGATATTTTTACACCGTTAAACTTGCAAACGGCTCACCACGACCATCAAAATTGTTGATTTTGAACTCCTTTGATCACTAGGCAAATAATATTAAAAATTCACGATATTTAATTTTTAGGCCTTTTAAATACTCTGGATCAAGTTTAACGGAGCCGATCGTCCATTCGGAAGTCCCAACATCGAAAGCCGATCGTCCGTGCTTCCATGTCGTTTTCGATGTTGGGACTTCCGAATGGACGATCGGCTCCGTTAAACTTGATCTAGAATATTTAAAAGGCTTAGAAATTGATTTTTATTTTCAGTCGTTGATTTCGATCACTAAATAAATAATATTGAAAAGTAGCCTAATTTATTTTCTAGACACTTCAAATATTTTAGATAAAGTCTAACGGAATCGATTGTCGATTCGGAAGTCCACATCGAAAACGACTTGGAAGTACAGAGGGCTTCTAAAAGCATACCCGCCTATATATATATATATATATATATATATATATATATATATATATATATATATATATATATATATATATATATATATATATAATTGAGCTCCTATGCTTTTAAAAGTACAAAGTCATTGGTGCTTGTAGGTTTTTAGCCCTTGGATGAAAAAAATGTGTGGTTAGGACAATAGTGAGCACCTTGGGTTAAGTGAGTGGTTGGTGGAATAGAATGATCTAAGGGATGAAATTAGTCAAAGGGGTAGATCTAACGGTAGAAAACTTACAAGCACCAATTGCTTGGTGCTTGTACAAGCATAACAGCCAGACTCTCTCTCTCTCTCTCTCTCTCTCTCTCTCTCTCTATATATATATATATATATATATATATATATAGAGAGAGAGAGAGAGAGAGAGAGCTTCTATGCTTTTAAAAGTACTAAGTCATTGGTACTAGTAGGTTTTTAATCCTTGGATGAAAGGATGTGCGGTTAGGATGATAATGGACTCCTTGGGTTTAGTGGGTGGTTGGTGAAATAGCATAATCTAAATAATGAAATTGATTAAAGGGATAGATCTAACAGTGAAAAACTTACAAGCACCAAGTGATTGGTACTTTTACAAGCACCATAGCCGGAATATATATATATGAGTCCAACTACTATACTCTTATGAGTATAGACCCCTTTGTACTCATAACTTTTCCGCCCTTAGATTAAGGAATATGTGATTAGGATTATAGTGGTCCCCTAGGGTTTATACTATTTCGCCAACAACCCACTAAACCTAGGGGAACCACTATCATCCTAACCGCACATCTCTTTATCTAAGGACAGAAAAATTATGAATACAAAAGAATCTATACTCATAAGAGTATAGTAGCCCTACGTGTGTGTGTGTGTGTGTGTGTGTGTGTGTGTGTATATATATATATATATATATATATATATATATATATATATATATATATATATATATATATATATATATATATATATATATATATAATTTGGAAGCAAGGTTTCCAGTTGAATCTCTCATTGCCACGTGGCGAAGTTTCATTTATATTTACAATAATGGTTTAATACATTTTAGTTCATTAATTATAGATTAATTAGGTTTATTAATAATATCTATTAACTCTATATTTGAATTTAGGCTGCATTATGTGATGAAGAATAAATATTGCATTTCAACTCCTACCTTTTCATCTTCCATTTGATAATGGCAATCTCTTCCTCTTCTTTATTCTTATTATGTTTTCATTAATAATTTCATTTAATCCTTCCAACTTATTTTAACAATTACAATTTAATGCATTTCAAATAATAATTCATAATTAGTTTTTACAATTTGATATTTACTTCTTTTTTTTTTTTTGACTCTTCACCTTTGCTTCATCATAACTTACTTATATATTGATTTTATCTTAATTATTTATAATTAGATTTTACTATGTCCTATTTATTTTTTTAAAACTCTTCACCTACCCTTTAGTATAACTTAATCGAATATGAAAATTAAAATGTAGACTCTAGCTTCATTTAAAAACCTTCAATCTACCATATTTTTTCAACAATTTCAACTATTACCATTTGGCATTTACTTTCTTTTACCTCTTCACCTCTCTTTTATTGTAACTTATTCATAAATTACAGTTATTTATTAGGAACTATTATTATTTGGTATTTACTTTCTTCTAACTATCTCCTTAGTATTTACTCTCTTTTAATTCATAATTAAATTTGAATGCAAAAGTATTTTATAGAGTTAAGAATAGGAAATTTAGGGTTTGAATAAAAAATATATATATACTAATCGTTATATTCAAGCAATGTAAATTTACTTTCAAATATATTATGATGCTGAGTTCAAATATTAATCACTAATTAAAAAATAAAATATTTAATAGACTTAAAAAAAAAAAAAAAAAAATTTCAAATTTCCGTGCATAGCACGAGTCACTTGCCAGTGAGCTTAGAATGTAGAAACATATCAGTCAGTTCTAAATTAGCACATTGAAAAAGCGAACCACTAATTTACATCGAGTCGGCAAGCCAGCAAGTAGTACACGAGATCAGAGCAAGTGCACAAATACTAATCAACATACGCACGTAATGCAACAATGCATTTCAATTTTCAACATGAAGATAGTTTCCACTGCAAAAACATAGAACATATATCTAAAGATTCTAAACATTTGTGTAGCAAGTAAATGGAAGTAAATTTTCATATTCAACCAAATTTACAACATGGTCTATTCAGAAAAGTCACCAGCATTAGAATGCACACAATCAATAGCATTCAAATGTACAATATTAAGGAGTATACAAGACCTTATATTTACCATGACCTTATATTTACCATGCACGTTAGTACAAAAATGTATAAATGTGGCATAGCGATGGGTGAATATCTTGACCTAATCCCACTTGGGTCAACCTGACCTGACCTGGTTTCAATTGGTTTTGAGATATCCAGTTTTAAAGGCAGGTTGGTTTTGGGTCGAAAGGTATCAACCCAAAAAATTTCTTGACCAGTTTTATGTTTGACCCTCCACCTGTGTTGTGTCATGTGCTAAAGATGAAATGGGTTGTCCTGACAGATTTGGCAACGTTGACAGGTTAACAGGTTTTATTCACGTATTTGTTAAAATAAAATAAAAAAAGAAAAGAAAAGATACATACTACTAGTGGCAAAATTTTAGGTGCGACTACTTATGGTATCCAAGGTATCTACCGGGTTTGGTGTGGTGATTTTTCAAATTTTAATGAAATGGCTACATATCATCGCTTTTGTGACACTCTAGGATTTGAAATAGTTCTATATATAAGATATAGTAGGGCTAAATCTCTAACCCGACTATAGCAATTTGGGCGGTGGCTAGGCCGAAGAGGTTAAGCGAGTTGAATGAGCCTAGAGCTAGAATAGTTCTAGAATAGGTGACCCCCATGAAAAGCAAGGTCTCACAGTTGGTATAAGAGTCAAATCTCTAGCCAGAAGTGTGAGTCGAGTCGAGTCTTGACTGAGCAGGGTCATACAAAGGTAGAGGACGACTCCCCGACTGACTACCGTTGTGGGTGGAGCGCGAGTTTCCACAAAGTCGGCTAAGGCTAGCAAAACGAGTCTCACATCACATAGTGTTTGTGAGTGTGCTTGTATCTGACAAGGACGTCAAGGCTAAAAGGAAGAGAGAAAGTGACACTCCCAGGATTTGGAATAGCCCAATATATAAGGTATAATAGGACTAAATCTCTTGATCCGGCTATAGCATTTTGGACAGAGGTTAGACCCAAGAGGTTAAAAGGATTGAGCAAGCCTACGCCTAGGAGTAGTTCTAGGATAGGCAACCCTCCCGGAAAGCGGCGAGTCATAGCTTTTAGACAGACATGTGGGGCGAGTCATAGCTTTTAGACAGACATGTGGGGAACGCACAAACAAATTCATACGTAAGTACCACAATCCTGAATACAAGCCTTAGGTTAGAGAATCTCAATTTGAATGTTGGTTTACTTCTCAGTTTTAGTATTGGTTTACTTCTAGCCAAATGTTACTACGGAGTGATTGCAAAAGAGATTCTATAAAGACCAATCAGTAGTTAAACAAACTAGGTGACTCAAATCTAATTTGTTAAAACAAAATAATATATATATATATATATATATATATATTATATATATATATATATATATATATATATATATATATGTATGTATATATATATATATATATATATATATATATATGTATGTATATATATATATATGTATATATATATATATATGTATATATAATATATGTACATATATATATATATGTACATATATATATATATATACATATATATATATATACATACATATATATATACATATATATATATATATACATATATATATATATACATATATATATATATACATATATATATATATACATACATATATATATATATGTATGTATATATATATGTATGTATATATATATATATATATGTATGTGTGTATATATATATATATATAAGGATATCGTCTATAGGACACTTTAGAAGCCATACGCATGGTAGAACCATATAAAACGAATCTGTCCAAATGATGAATTCTAAGAGAGACCTTCTCTCTCTGCAATTACTTATATCATAGAGATTCTGATTGGATTTATGATTGATAATATTTTCTACTAAATATGCTTGTCCACTATTATATTTGCCTTCTTCAAGCTCTTCCATTTCTTTTTACTCCATCCCCATTAATTAAGATTTTGTTAAGTAGCAAATCAATATGAAAGCAGAAGTCCATTTGTGCAAGTAAAAAATGAAAATTCAATATTACGTTGACACTATAGGAAGATAAAAATAAAACAAGATGAAATAACAACTAAAAACTAAAGACTTATCTAGGTAATATAATGTGAAGAACTACCTTGCACCAATTGTGAACAGACAGATAAAAACAAACTTGAAAATGACAACACATAGTCTAGTAAAGTCTAAAACAAAATGGGCAGTAAAGCTCACTAAGTTTTGGATTCCTTAATAGCATAGTACAAGAATTTATAAAAAATATACTAGGAGAAATGCAAATCTTGTTTAAAAAGTTAATTATCTAAAAAGTACAAATGAAAGGAGTACACATTTGTTACCACACTAATTGCATTACAGACTTGGCAACGGGTATGCTTACCTCCGGATTCAGGAAAGCAAGCTCCCGAATACGCCCAGAAATTGTGTTGAAGTCAAACTGAATTGTAGTAGTAAAAACTACATTGAGAAAAGAAGTGATCTATCAAAAGATTTTTATTCAGGTAATTCCTAAACACAGTTTTTCTTCTTCCAAGCCAAGAAAAGTAAGAAGCAACAAATGCATACCCTCTTTGTCAGGCCAAAATCTGATACAAGTTCCCTGAGCACTTAATTCAGCTGGCAATAACTGACATGTTAAAGGTGTCACTGGTTTTCCACGAGCATAGCTCTGTTGGTATTCCTTGCCATCACGCCAAACAGTAACTTCTAGTGCCTGCACATTTTGACATGAAAGGAGACAAAATTGTATAAACAGTAACTTCTAGAGTTCACTTGGTAAAACAAAATTGCACAAGCATTGACATAGTGCAACACAGAATAGCTAAATATTTCACAATTGAAAAGTGGAGACATGTCAGGAGTTGAAAGACCAGCACATACACATTACATAGTTTGATACTTCATTCTTCCAACACAAAATATTATGGTGCCGACTTTGATTGCCCAATATTTGCAAGCTTTGTGAAGTTAGGTTGTTTACAAAACAGACTATTTCAGTCTGACTTGCTATCAATTCATCATGACTGTTTAATATGGACAGCATGGAAAAAGCTTAAAATCCTTAACCATAGAACAACTAGATGTATATCATGTCAAAAGAAAATATAGGAAGCAAGGATTTAAGTGCCCATCAACACGGACCGTATCTACCGTACCGTATTGTGTCAATAAGATATCAACACGATACAGCCCCCATACCGATGGCACAGCTCAAAACTCTTTTTTCTTTAAATTAGCAATTTTCTTAATAAAGTTCAAAATACTTCATAAAGATACATAACAAACAATTAGAATATTTTGTTGCTAAAGAAAATAAATACTTCATGCTATTATGTGTTGGTGCACACATGTATTTTTTGTCACCTGCACGCATTGGCATGGCCCGGCTACACCGTGCAATACCGTGCCATCAAGTTTTTGGCATGACCCTATGCCGCAGCACTTAAATCCTTGATAGGAAGTATTAAAAAACTGAAAGAGCCAACATCAGATAAAGAAGAAGTGCACTAAGTTGCAGTGAGCGATCTCCCACAAGGCCACAAGGCTTAGCAGCCCAAAATTGAAGAAGAAAAAAAGTGAAATCCAAGTGAACATTGTCTATCAAGGTATTGGAAAGAAACATCTAAGAAAACAGGTATCAATAGGCTTAACAGTATGAATAGTGTAAAAAAGTTATTGCTCGACTAAGGAGAAGACAAGCACCTCAGATAAAGCATTGACAACAGACAAACCCACACCATGCAATCCACCTGAGACAGTATAGCCACTGCTCAAGCCACCAAACTTGCCTCCTGCATGTAAGACCTGCAAAACTATTGCTATATTAGACGACACGGGTTTCTTTGAAAACGTCTTAGCTTAAACTTAACTCACACTATTGCACTTCATTTAGGATTATATGCTGAAAACACGGCAATATGTAGTGGAAGGGTAGGTAAAATTTAGATGCATAAAGACAAGTATTAGTTGTCCCGATATGTAATTTAGCCAGACAAAATTTTATTAAAAATTATGGAGAACATTTTATTGATGACTATGGATAACATTTTATTGAAAATCACGCTCCAGAAAGAAAAGTTGACTCATAGTTCAATTTACTCATTAAACTCAAACTAGACCAAATTCAACTAACTATTAGACCTGATTATTGCTCAATCCTAAGCTCTGTTTCAAATTAGAAATAGGAAAGGTTTATTATGTTTCCAAATTAAAGTATAAGATTATTTGACCCAAAAATAGGAAAATACTTCACTGTACATAAATCAAAAGCATCAAAACTTTCTGAGATATTACAGATTGTCATTGTGCCACCTAGTAGCCTCCATGCATACTAAAACCTTTTCTATTCTAGTGCTTGAAACATAGAGTACTGGGCAGAGATTGCATGGCACAAGAGAATAGGGCAAAGATTGCATGTCACAAGAGAATAGGGCAAAGATTGCATGTCACAAGATAGACAGAATACCGTCAAAACAGTCTCCAAGGAGGACTTCTTTGTTACAGGATGTAAATCTGTCGGAATCTGCAAAAGAGAAATTCAAAATAACAATCTCAAACAGCAAGTCAAATGAAAGTACAATGTTTGCTATTGAGTGTTGACATTAAAAGCAACAAATTTATTAATGATCAAACTTTTATATGTTTTTCTCGTAGTATGCCTATTCAATCAATAAAGCCTGATATATCAATTGACCCTCCTGCTTCTCAGGTTTGAAAAACTCAGATAAGCAAGAGAAACTACATTCAAGTGAATAACTCAGTAGATCAAATAGAAAGCTCTGTTTCACCCAAATCAAAGCATAAGAATGAAGTCACCCAAAGAATACTAACTATTTTCCTCTCTACCTTTGCCTTGTCATTTGATGCCGATGGCTATATCAGTTGCCTCTCTTGTTTTCTAGTTGTGACTTCTGCTAATAGAAGTGTAGAAATTACAATCAAATGAACAAGTCCTTGATCGTATGGTAAATTTTTCATTCCCTTGTTATCCAGAATAAGAGCAAAGTCTCCTTTAAATAATTCCATCATTTCTTGATCAGATGCTAGACATTTGAGGAAGGAAAAAAGAAAAATCATACCCCACGTCCATTGTCGGTTATGCTAACAGAATTGTCCTCGTGCAAAATTACATCAATCTTTGAAGCATATCCCGCTTGAGTTTCATCAATAGCATTGTCCAATATTTCGTACACCTGCAGGAAAACACAATCGAATAGATTAACAGAAATTATTTAAAAAAAAACAAGAAAATACAGATGAGAGTTGATTCAATGTAAGAGAAAAGGCATATACGAATAAGTAATACCAGATGATGCAATCCACGGGATCCCGTGCTCCCAATGTACATTCCAGGTCTCTTTCGGACTGGATCTAACCCTTCTAATACCTGAGGGATAGTTGATGGCCAGTACATAAGTTGAAAAGTAATTAAAAAAAGGGAAAAAAAATCGTCAGCTATTATTAGGAAAACAACAGAGTCAATTGTTTGAAGAGTGTAGTTTTAACTTCGCATTCACCATGCAACCGCTCACAATGTCTAGATAGGCGTATTGACTGTTAAATGGCAATCATCCTACTTACACTATGCAATTGAAATTGGGACTAGAAGGAAGGAAGCACGTAAATACGACTAGTTTTCTCACAACCATAAGATCCAATAGAAGCACCTCATGATGTATTGCATTAAACACAAAATAGAACAAAAATATTCAGAAAGGATTCCTAGTGGGTATCAGCATTACAAGCTCAGTTGCCTGTTCCAACCTTTTTGAGTATAAAAATACAGCTTTTCCTTCCTGAACCAAGAATAGTATCACGCAACTCCGGCAACGTTTTCTTAAGCATAAAAGTCAACTTCCGTTTCTGAGAATCAATCTAGTTAACTAAAATGAAAGAAAACACACACCACAGAAAACATAGTCAAGTTGCAAAATTTTCTTAAAATTTTGGAAATGTATCCATTAACGGGAAAAAAAAAAAAAAAAAAAGAGTATCAATTACCACTACGTCCCTTCCTATGACCAACTTTGAGCACCTATCTCATACTTTATATCAAGTTTAACATAAGCAAGAAAACTATAAACTTGTTTTGCGCACTAAATATATTCTTGAAATTAGTGAGAAATGATGAAATTTGTCACAAACACAGTGAAAATACAGTTAAATATCCCCGTAATCGGATAAAGTAACCTAATGAATCAAACCTAACAAGCAACAATAACACAACAACAGAGTTCATCAGAGCCCTCAAATATACCTGAATCTGCTCAGAACCGTATGCTTGTGAGGTGGGCTTCTCCTGTAGGGCCTCGGAGGAGATGGTCGAGGACATGAAAGCCTTCACTCCCACTCCACTCTGCACCCGGGCACTCCAAACCCTACTCAAAACCCACAAAGAGAGAGAGAGCACCTTTGAACACCCAAACCCTAGAACAACGAAAAGAAACGGGGAAAAAGGAGGAGGAGGAGGAGGAGGAGGAGGAGGAGGAGGAGGATAAGAAGAAGGGGAAAGGGGATGATGAGATACCTGGGTCGAATGAAGAGGCGGGAGAGGGGTAAGGGGCGAGAGCGAAGGGTGAGGGAGCAGGAGTATGAGGAGGAGCAAGAGGAGGAGGAGAAGAAGAGGCGGTGGACGACGACTCGGAGACGGAGAGGGGGAGGGGTGCGGAGAAGCGCCATTTTTGTGGCGTCGAAGCTCGGAGCTCTCGTCGTCGTCGTCTTCTTCGCGTGGTGAGACTCGTTAGAGCTTTTTGGTAGTAATATTTTGCTTATGAGGAGTTTTCTTTTGGAGATAGAGAGTGAGGAGAGGGTGAGGTTTTTTCCCTCTAAAACCCTAAAATTTCTAAAAAATTTTAAAACAATGCTATTTCAAATTGAGCTTGTATGCTTTTAAAAAGAATGCTTATAAATTTTTAGCCATAATGTACGGTTAGAATAATAGTGAGTTTCTTAAATTCAGTAGGTGATTGGTAAAATAGTATGATCTAAGAAATAAAATAAGTCAAAAGAATACATCTAATGATAAAAAATTTACAAGTAGCAATTGCTCGGTACTTTTACAAGCATAATAGTCGGACTCATGCTATTTCTACATTCAAAAAATAATATACATCTTATATTCTATTCATAATTCAGCTATTATATTCTTATGAGTATGATCGACTACATTCTCATAAGTTATTTTTTATGATAGAGTTTTCAAATCAACGATTTATCTCGTTAAACATGATTTAGAGCATTTGACAATTTTTCAACATTATTTATCTTACGATTAAAAAATCTCAAAATTAATAAATTTTAACTACCAGGATGCTTATTAGTTAAACGGTGTAAAAGAGTTGGAACAGGTTGAATTTTCGATAGAATATTCTATTCACTATCTAGATAGAGATTTATAACTCCGATTTTAAATTAAAGAATTTGATCTTCTATTTTTGAGAGATCATTCGATTTTAACCTTTTTTTTTATGCTCACTTAATAGACTTTATTATAATTTAAAAAAAAATAAAAAAAAATTATATATTTAAAGTGCTCTAAATCACATTTAACGATGTAGATCATCGATTTAGAAACTCCATCATAAAAAACTATAAGTACAAAAAATTTTATACTCATAAGAATATAGCAGCCCTACTCTTCTATTCATCTAATGGGTGACTAATAGGTGGAGATTTTTTAGTGGTCGCATTAAGTGACTAATTTTTACACCCCATCTATTGGATAAATAAATATAAGATATAAAGTTCGGCTGCTATGCTATCGATAGCACCAAGCCCTTAGTACTACTAAGTTTTCCATCGTTAAATATACCCTCTTAACTATTTTCACCCCTTAGATTATACTATTCTATCAACCACCCACTAAACCATAATGGACCACTATTATTATAATCGCACATTTCTTTATTCAAGAACTAAAAACCTAATAGCACCAATAACTTTGTACTATTAATAGCATAATAGCCTAGTTCATAAGATATATATCCTCTTTGTAGTGTACAATTAGTATTTCTTAATTTTATAGTGCACTAGTAAAGATGTACGAACCCCTCTAATCTTTAGCAACTTTGTTAATAAATCTAGGCTAAATTACAGAAAAACCTCCTCTAATATCTCGCTTTTCCACTTTACCCTCCTGTTTTTTAAAAGTCGACAATCTGCCCCCTCGTAATTACCGAAATGTCTTTAGGGGGCAACGCCGTTAACGGAGAAGGTAAAATGACCATTATGCCCTTACCTTATATTGGAGAGAGAGAGAGAGAATGCCTTTTAACTTGTTTTCCGCCATTTATTGAGGGTATTTTGGGTATATTAATTTTTTTTTTTCAAAAACTTGACGGTTGACTCACGGTTTCGTAACGGCGGGGGATAATTGTATATTTCGGTAATTACGAGGGGGCAGATTGTCGACTTTTAAAAGACAGGGAGGTAAAGTGGAAAAGCGGGATATTAGAGGGGGGTTTTCTGTAATTTAGCCATAAATCTATAAATATTTAATTTTAGGGTAAACTTCAACTTGCCCTCTTATGCTTGTGGTATTGCTCATTTTCACTTAGCCACCGTGTGGTTCAAAAATGTTTACTTTTTCTCATTTGGTTTAGCTCATTTTTGCTTTTGTCACTTCGTCTAGCATATTATTTTACTTTGTCGCTTTATCTTTTTTTTAAAAAAAAAAAATTACTTTACCGTCCTATTGCATATAGTATTTTTTTTGTGAAGTAAAAATTTAACCACACGGAGGCAAAGTGAAATGTTTTAAACAATGGGGTGGTAAAGTAAAATTGAGCTAAACTACAGGAGAAAATTTAAAATAAATCTTTAATTTTTGTCACTGGACTTTAAATTTTATCAAATAGTTCAACAAATACAAATAAATGTGTCTGTAATTAAAGTACTAATTACACTACTATTTTAAGCATATGCCTTGCATATAATCTCATAAAATTTTAAAACACACTTTAAATTTGTAGTATTTACAACAAAATAAAAAAAAATTGACAATAGAAAGAAGAGATTTTGGTCTTTAGATAAAAGAATGCGAGATTTATTCCCCTTTGGAGGGTGCACATGTAGCACGGCTCATAATGAAAAGGTAATTTTTTGCATTGCCTCAAATTTTTTTTTTTTTTTAAGATGGTCCTAGCAAATTTATATTTGCACAATAACCTTTTTTAAGCCATGCGAGCGTCACGTTGAAAAAAAGAGGACCATGAATATGGCAGTGTCACCGTGTTTAAACTCGGTGATTGAATTACTATTTTTATATTCACATTTTAACCTTTCGACTTTGGGACAATGAGAATTTAAAAAATGTAATAATACGATCATGGTGTTCACATGGCATGATGAGAATCATTTTTTTATAAAAAAAATAAAAGGCTAAATGCAGAAAAAAAAATAAAAAGAAAAATAACAAAGGGAAGTTTTAATCGCCTCCACCAGAGTTTTTTTAAAAAAATTATCTGTGATAACTGTAAAATTCAAACTCTGAAAAATTAGGAGATTTAAATTTAATTTGAAATTTTCAAATTTGAATATATATTTAAATAGAAAAGAGAACCAAGGCAATTTCGCGAATCGTGGTCGTTTCTAACAAAACAAAATCGTTCTTTTAATAGTCCGACAATGCCGTAAGTCCTGATAAAGTTCGTTTTCAGATTCAGCATGTCGAAAGCGCAGAAAAACATAAAAATCGACAAAAGGCCAAAATACAAATTAGGTTTTTTTAAAAAAGTTTCAATATTTTATGTATGAAATTATAAGAAATCACATTTGGAGGTGCCTACGGGCAAAATGTGTGTATTGCTAAGGACTTAGTAGTTAGAGGGGTTTTTTATAATTTTACAAATTTATTTATAAACACATGAATTATGAACCCTTTAAAAGGTTTCTCTGCATTTCCCGTGTGGCTCGCATGGTCAATGGTCAAATGCATTTCTCTTTTTTATTTTCGTTGCCCCATCAAAAACGTTTCTCTCTCTCTCTCTCTCTCTCTCTCTCTCTCTCTCTTTGTTTTTTTATTTTTCCTTTGGTGTCGTGTCGTCCAATCTAAGGACTCTAGTTTCTTTTCTCTCATCACGTCCTATCCGTGGTGGTGGTTTGCCTTTTTCTACCTTCCTATCTCCGTCGCATCAGTTCGGCTTCTTCTCTCTCTCAAAGGTCGCTCCGCATTTTCCGTCGCGGTGGTTCAACTTTTTCTGCATGATTGCGGCCATCTTTTAGTACCTTCACTGTGATGCGCCATTAATGCGCCGTCCGACCGACGAGGTCGTTTGTTCGGCGCCCATCCTCCTCTGCAGTGTGTTATGGCAGGATGCATGGATGCTCTGTTCCTTCACAATTCCCGACGCGTGGGATCTCGATTAGTGGATAGATCTCTTATAAAATAAGGGGCGATGTACCATTAATGCATCATCCGACCAGCGAGGTTGTTTGTCCGGCGGTCGTCCTCATCTACAGTGTATTTTGGCGGGATGCACGGGTGCTTTGTTCCTTCACAATTCCCGACCCATGGGATCTCGGTTATTGCATGGATCTCTTATAAAATAAAGGTTCATTATCATGTGTTATGCCATTAATGTGATGTCCGGCCGACGAGGTATGATGTCCGGTATCTATCGGCATCCGGCTTCTTCTAGATTGTCGCGCCGTTATAGATTTGACTTGTTTGATGGACCTCCCATAAAATTGGGGTTTTGCCTAGGTAAGTCCTTGTTTTTGCAAACATATGGCATCCCTTGATGGTGATTGTAGGACGGTGTCTTGTCCTTTGTCATTGCCTCGGATTGCTTGCCTCTGTTGTTGCCTTTTTTGGATTACTCTTTTTCACTGTTCTCTCTCTTTTGGATTTCTCTGCTATGGTGGCTTTTTCTTTCTGCTCTTCTTATCTTCTGAACTGCTATCTTTTATTCCTTGTGCTTTTATTGCCTGCATGGCATCGTGGTTTTCTGATAGGTAGAAGCCTTCGATACTTAGTATTTTTTTTGTCTTTGTGTTTTGTTGTTCCTGTTCTTGCTTTTTTTCTCTTTTTTTTTTGTCTATCGGATTTTGGTTTGGATATTAATTTGTTGATTCTGTGTTTGTGTTGTTTTATCTCATCCAATTTTTTTGTGGCTTTCTGCGCTACAGGTGGTCGTTGTTCTTCCTTACTTATTTCCAATTTTTCGGTGCAGTGATGGCGACTGTATTTGTTCGAATTTGTTTCGAGATTTGTTGCGCAATATCTACCAATGATTTTCTGTTTCGGCACCGGTATATGGTGTTCTGGTTGAAAATGAAGGGCTAGTTAGTGTTTACGTTGGTGTCGAAGTGTCCAAAAGATATTATGTTACGAAGGCAATTAGGTGTTAGGGTGTGTCGTGTTCTACTATTGATGAGACAAAAAAGGACGCCGCACATCGCACTATTGCCAAGTTACGTGATGAGTTTGCCTTTGAGGTGAAGAATGCTAATTAGACGAGAGGAAGTTTTATGGAAAACTTTTATGGGCGAATTTCTGTGGACTACTGTGTTCTCCGCAGTAAATATAAGCACCTTAGAGGTGACTATATAGCCTCTTAAAAGCTTGTTATAGTGCTTTGCTTGTCGAGAAGGAGCAGTATGTTGCCGAGCGGAAGGAAATCCGAGAAAATTTAGGAAAGTGTTTAGGTTTGATTAAAAACTCCAAGACGGCCGCCATTAGGCGAGAAAGTAGCGAGGGTGCTTCCGAAAAAGACCCTGCAGCGCCGCCGGGGTATTATGAGGGTTGACCAGTTGCTAGATGGTCCAATCTTTCTTTTTGGTGGTATTTTATAATTTGTTGTTTGTTTCCTCTTTTCTCTTTTTTTTTTCCCCTTAAAATTGTTAGGCTATAATATTTCTTCTAGTTTTTCCTCTCTTTTTTTCTTTTTTTTTTTTACTATTTTGTGTTTTGCTATCTGCTTTGAAGGGCAAGCTGTTATGTAAAAAAAATTAAATAAAAAAAAATTAGTTGTGAATGTTATAGCATGTGCTTTGTTTTGTTTTCGCAGAGTTGGGCTTTGGAAAACTTTGATTTTATTTGCCATTTCTTGCTTTTATGTTTACTCTCCCACCTCCCATTTATTTATGTATTTAGCTTTTTTTTATAAGGCGAAGATGATAGAAAAAATAGTGTGTGCTTCTAAAGTGACGAAATGTATGGCACCTGCAGTGTAATATATTATCGCAATCTCGAATGCAATTAGCGGTGGAAAAAAAAAAGATTTGCTCATTGGCCTAGAAAAATAGTAAGATACTTGCTGCTGAAATATTGAAGGTAATGTTTTGAAAAGATAAGAAGAACCAAGAGATGCTGCTTGCTTGTAAAACTTGGGCTATATTTAGTTCTTTATGATCGTTGCTCATGCATCTGATGCTGGTACATCCATAGCATATTGGAATAATGGGTGCGCACTATTTGGATGACCTACAATATAGGCAACCATTTGTACGCAGCTAATACATTCTTACTATTGGAATGGTGAGCGTTCCCTATTTGGATGGCCTACAATATTATAGGCAACAATTTGTATTTGGAGCAGACTGATTGTAAGGTTGATTGTCGGACTAATATGAGCCTTATAGATTTCTTCTAGTTTTCTTTGCTTCTATATATTTACTCGTGATTTTGTTGTTGTTGTTGTTTGTAATTTCTTATTTTTGATCCTTTAGTTTTTGTTTTGCTGATGTCGTTTCTTATGTTTGGCGATATATTTATTTTATTAGCTTTCGAAAGTTCTTTGGTTTAAAAATTTTCAAAAGATCTTTACTCCGCACTTGTAATACCTGTAAATTTTAAATTCAAAAATTTGAATTTGAATTTGATTTTTTAAAATTTCTAAATTCAAAAATTTGAATTATCGAGGTGTTCCTGAAGAAATGGCTAATGCAACCTAATGAGATCCAAACGCGACGAAACGAAACCGCTACTTAGTCGGTCTCGTCGAGTTGAATGACGTGGCGACATCCATTTTCAAATTCGATGAGCCAAAAACCTCGAAAAGCGTGAAATACACTATTTTTATAGGGTATTTTTGCAAAATGCCCTATATTTTATGTATCACATTGGATGACACGTAGAGGGGCTTCTCAAGATATTTCACCCACAGGCAAGGACCCAAGTGTAAATTCAAAGGTAAAGGGACTAGTTGGCATTTTTCCCTTTTCTATATATGGATCTCTACGGGTTTCCTTTGGAAACCCTAACCGCGGCCATTTTATCGCATCCGAGCCACCCCACACCTCCCTCCCTCCTCTCTGTTTCCTCCCCGTGTCCTACCATTGCTGGCCACCACCTGCCGTCGCCGAAAGAGAGAAGAAAACAAACCCTTTTTTTGTGTTTTCGATTTTGAGAAAATGTGAGGCCACCAAACCCTATAACATTGCACTTATTCTCCTCTGCGGTCATCCTCATCATCTGTGAGAGATCCCCGAGGAGTGTCACCGCTTGCTTTCGCCGCATGATGCTGGAGATGAAATAGTTCTTTTTCTTCTTCTTCCTCGGGACAGAGGTAAACCTAGGTCCTCTCTCTTGGTTTTCTTTGCTTCCAAAGACAATCCTGTTTCTCACCTCCTTGGGGTCCTCTTTGTGCAGCGCCGACGCCGGAGAACTTGCAGTTTGTCGGCGGGAGCAATATCCTCACCGGAACCCTAGTTTGGTCAAATCTCTGAGCGCGCCGCCTTCAGCGCCTCTACTGGAGATTCAAGTTGCTAAGTACTTTCTGCTGGACCCCTACAAGCCCTCCACCAAGTTTCAAGCCCTCTCGTTCGGCCGCGGCGTGGGAAAAGGAAACTCTATGTTTCCTATTTTTGTTCTCGGCCGAGCTCCGTCATCCGCCGTTGCCGTCACTCCCCGCCATAGGCAAGTGACCTGGCTGACTCCCTCTCGTCGAGTGCAACCACCTGAAACCTTTGCATGGATCTATGAGTGGCTGGTTTCAAAGTTTGCTTGAGCCCTAGTTTTTGTTGGTCGTAAGTTCCACTCCGGCCATCCGCCGCCACCTGACCGTCGGCGTCGAAGCTGGAGGGTCCTCTGGCATTTCCTTTGACCTCGAGACATTGCTATTTGCCTTGGTTGTTACCCTGAGCCCGAGTTGTTGCAACTTCGGCCAACCCGAGCCTTAGATTCTTATTCTTTGAGCTACCTTGCTATGACGACTATTCCAGTGACCCCGCAACCCAAGCAAGGTAAGCTCTCGTGTCACGCCCCGGGGTCGAAACTGCGATCCGGGCTCGCCAACAGATCCGCCATCTATATGAAAAACCCCGCATAGGCGAAGTGTCCAACCTGCAAAGATAAAACTAGAGCTAAATAGATATCAGAGCTGTAAAATAAACTGCTGAAAAACTCAAATCCAACACTGTACAACTGGAAATAATGATACAATATCCATCTCCCAAATATGATCATATACAAAATCCTCTGATACAAATAACCCAAAACTCTATAGAGAGGTAAACTGAAATAATACATCAGTGTACAGGCTCTCAGTACATGTCAGATCCTCATAATACAACAGTCTCTCAAAAAGTGGAAAATAAAACTAATCTACTGACTATACTACAAAATCTCCAATGTGGGGGTACAGCTACTCTCCAAATACAGGTATGGATCTAGCTCGCGACTCCCTCGCCTCGAACAACAACAACAATAGAATCAGCAACACCCGCAATGACTCTGCAAAATAAAGGAGAGAAACGAAAAAGATGAGGGAGAGAACCACCAACAGATGTGAGAACTACACCAACAGGTAGTTCTCAGTGGGTACCACCACCAGGCTTGACGGTCTGCCCACTAAGTTTACTAGAGGCATAAAGTAACCAATGTTGTACTATAAAGAAAGGCTGGAAGAAATAACTCTACAGCTACTATGCCTCTATCTAAATGCTCAATGGGTGATACAGATGAAGAGAGATGCAACCACTCACACACAAGGTGCTCAATCGACCCAATCGAACTGACTGCCTCATAGGGTCCAGTCAAGCCCGCGCCTACCTACTGTCAGTACATCCACGGAGGACTCGACTTACGTAGGGCGTCCGTGACTGCCAAAACTGGCCTAGCCAGAAGGACTGCGTCCGTGACTGCCTAAAAAAGGCCCAGCCAGAGGGACAGCATCGACAAGTCACGATACGAAAGTAATAGGCCCACTCCGGACGGGGCACTCGAGGGGCGCGACCCCACCGAGGAAAAAGGTATCCGCGCATCTCTATCGAGCTCAAGGTGGCATATGCAGGCTAAGTCAAAATCCACGCTCACTCTCAGAACGGAAAGACTCAGGATCCTCAAACATCTCGCACGACGATCGAAGTACTCTCAACGACTCGGCTAACCAGCTCTCACGAATCTCGAGACACAAGCGAACTCAACCAACTCGTGGCACTAAACTCACTGGCTGGAGATACTCCACAGCCGGGACCACCGTCGACCTAAACGGCTCCCGAAACGGAACACCCAACTCGCCACGCTAAACACACAGGCTGGAGGTACTCCACAGCCGGGATCGACCCACAACTCAGGGCTAGCAACACTGGTCGGACGACACTCAATGATCCGGGACCACCGTCAACCCAAACGGTTCCCAACAACACCAACACTAGTCTAAACTCAGCTACCAAACTCCACTCAGCCCCCAGGCACGAGTGCAACATACGTCCCACAATAACCTGACCACTTGGCCCACTACCCGGACGAGGAAACTCTATGTCCAGGAAATATGCAAGGTGTGGGATGTCTAAAGCATAAAAGAATCTAGCCCAAGTGAAGGTTCTCTACTAGTATGGTTTCAACATGCATCATATGACGGGGTGCTAGGTCAAGTTTCAATAATCAATAAATAATCCTCTAATCATGTTAAGCATAAAACTGAACCAACAACAGGGACAATTCATAATATGCTTGCTTCCAATCAAAGGTAGTATACTCTAGTCATACATGCTCACAAGCTTAAACAATATAGAGCAGTCATGCATGAATCATATTCTCCAACAAGTAAGTGAACATCATCATCTAGCATGCTTTTCCACTAGTATAGGATAACCATCTTTATCTTGTAACTCTCCCTCATGCATAAGGGTAAATAAATCATGTACAATTTATCCACTAAGCCTCAATCCCATCATTCAAACCATTTCTCATGCTTAGATCACAATCATCAAAATTGCACATTAAACTATGCATGCATACTAACAAATAGAGTTAGAGAACCGTCCACCGGTTCTGGAGACGAAGCAACCCACCTGAAACGCTTTCCGCAGGCAAAGCTGAAGTCGGTGAAGTGTGTAGTCACTCACTATCAAAAATCTACCAAAACCGCACCCACGGTACTTGGTCGCGCAAGCCTCTGCTCCAACTAACATCACAACCACAATAAATCAACACCACTAAACACCCCAAACAACACTTGATGTTTTGCCAAAATAGCATAGAGAAGGGGCTTTTTCACCTGCGTGCAGTCCTCCGAAAAATCTAGAAAAATCACGGTTGCGATCCTCACGACGAGTAGATCCAAATCGAGTATTTATACACCTCGTTCCGACACCTGTAGGCCAAGATACAAATAGAATATCGTGGTACGCCAATCAATTCACAACTCACATTTCTACATAAATCAGTCCCAAAGAATCTTAAACATCACCTTCGAAAAGACCTCCAAAAATTCCGATAAAAATACGGGTGCGTTCCTCTCGAAGCGTAGATGTCGATCGAGTCCTCATACGCCTCGTTCCGATGCCCATAGGCCGAGAAATCCCAACAATACTCCACCGCTGTCCAATACCTCACAGCGGTACAAGGGGTCAAAAGATACCTCGGGAATCGTGCCAAAAACCCAAAATAAAGCGAAGTGATCAACACAAAAATTGAAGGCGTACCTCTCATGAACCCGCTGCAGCAAAAATCAGCTAAAAGTCCATCAGGGTAGCTCAGGGGGTCTCGCGCACTGAAAAGCGACGGTAGAAGCCACAAACGAAGGAGCATCGAAGTGTGCCGCGTCGCAGAAAACGCTGATGCCGCGGTCTCCAAAAATTCTGGGAATCCATCAAGAAGTAGAGGACAAGGTAAGGAACAACCTTCCTTAAGGCCTCAACCCAAGATGAGCTCGGGAAAGCCCTCAAAAAGAAGCCCAAATGGGCTATTTATAGCCCAAAATCCACAAACAAAAGGATCCGGATTCGGGCGCCCGAAATCCGGCCGGGCCCGTTGCTGTGCGCGCCTGAATTACCCTCAGCGTGCCACGTCACCCGCTCCGCGCCCCGCGCACCCGGTGCACAAGCGCCCGCCAATCGCGGCGCGCCGCGTGGCGACGCGGTCCACGGCGGGGTGCACGCGCCGCGGTCCGCACCAGGTCACTCGGGTCGCTGCGCCCGCCAATGGGCGAGCGACACGTGGCCTGGCGGGTCCACCGTGCGCCGCGCCCGGCGTGCTGCCTCGCGTGTGTTGACCAACCAATCAACGCGCGCCACGTGTCCCGCCTAACGCCTGCGCCGCCGTGCTCCGCCGCTGCCCGGAGCCGCCGGCGCTGCCCTAGCCTGCCGAAACAGTAACAAATGCCTCGAAATTCGTGTTTTGGCATCCGGGCTCCGAAAAATACAAGTAAATAGTCTATTTTCATCGTTTTCGTGCGTTGAATCCAAATCCGATGTCCGTTTTGCCCAATTCCACTTCTAAAATTTGTCGAAGGCACCCAGCTAAGTAATCTTAATCCAAATTTTGCGCTGGGTCCAATCCTGAGATCCGATATACGCACAAACACCTCCGACACACAGCCTAGGCCTCCAGAAGTTGCCAATCCAACAGTAATCCTATCGCGGGAATCCGGGTCCTCATATCTCGACTCCACAAGACCCCCTGAGCATGATGCTCACCTCTATTGCCATGTTAATGGACATCATGTGATGTGATGGCTTGTAGTGCTCTTGTCATTATTGTAGGTTGGTCCTAGCACCTCCTCAGACTCCGAGCAATCTTTGGACAGTGAGAACGAGTCTCAGGGTGTCGATGCCCTTCTTCCTGTACCTTTGGATCACTCCGAAAGTTTTTCGGATTAAGGTAACAAGCTTAAACACCATTATTAGTGTGTTTTTATGCAATTTTAGGAATGTATAGGGGTCTAGTTGCAATTGTAGCCACATGGGCTGCCTCGGGAAGCATGCAGTGACCTCTGAACTCTTTGTTTGAGGTCCAATGGTTTTCGATAAGTAAAATTTGAATTACGAGTCGTAAATTAGCGAAATCGTCGGTTTATCATCATTTTGGCGCAAAACGCGTGATCCGAGCAAATTAGATGGTCAATTATGATTGCCCGGTGTCCCTATGGAGCAGCTAGAGACATATGGCAATCATTATTTTGGCGCAAAATGTGCGATCCGAGCAAATTAGGTGGTCAATTATTATTACCCTGTAGGCACTATTCGGACCATTGTCGGTCCATCGATGGATTACCGAAAATTTCGGCGGATCTTGGGACTTAACTTAAGCTAGTGGTCTTGTTATTTTGTACGCTGTGAGTCAGTGGGTTGGATATGTGTGAGTCTGTACCTGATCAGCGGTTTTGGTTTAGGCCCGAGCAGTTAGGAGCCTCCGCATGAGCTGATCAGCGGATTTATGAATCGCCTGCACTGATGTAGGTACTCTAATCCGAGCATTGGCATAGTGTAACCTGATTGGATAACGTAGTCAATCGGACCCTTGGTTACTCTGCTATCCCTTCTTTTTATTTTTTTTGCATTTTGTCACATTGATTTACCTCTACTCCATATATACATATGTCGTGTTATTTTGCAGTGGTAGTTGACATTCTTAGTTGTTGCTTGACATTTCTCCTACTGATAATTGATTATACATATTAGTTGACATTCTTAGTTGTTGCTTGACATATCTCCTACTGATAGTTGATTATACATATTAGTATCTTCTGATTGGCATACATGATAGAGTAGTAGTTATGGTTTACTATGGCATTGTTCGCACTGTGATTTACTCTGGATCCCGTTTGGGAGTTCTCGGCTACTCGCCGCATTCCAGTCTTTTGACCGCGAGCTTGAGCATCCGCATTGAGATTGCCATGCACCAGCTGTATATTTTCATGTACAGCGGTGGATTGACCCCCGTTATGGTGTTCTTTACCGGTATAGTGGTCTGATTGACCCATGAGCCCATCATGTAGCTACACCTATAGGCCGAGCAATATTAAGCCCTATGCTTTTGCTATTCTTGCAAGTGTGGGGTATATGTATCAGTTCTAGTCAGGCACTAGCCTGAGGTCCTAGAGACCAACAATGGCACCTGATTGGGTTGAATGATTATCCCTATACTTGACGCATACTTGTTTACAGTCATTGCTTCATATCAGCTTATATTATTGATTCATATTAGCTTATATTATTGTGTCATATCAGCTTATGTTAGCGCTTTCATATAAGTTCATATTACTTCTTACACATGTTTTATGCCTTTCGATTATTATATACCAGTAGATATGACTTACTCGTCTCCGGCTCGTTGTACCCATTAAGATACATTCAGTTGTGTCTCACACCCTTTGGTGATCCCTTTTTCAGGTCCGTCGGGTGGTGAGCAGACGAGACATTGATGTGAGGTTTTCGCGATAGAGTTATCCCTATATGCTATCCCGCTACCTTACTATCATTATGCTACAGAGATTTTAGTTTCCGCTTATGACATTATCATGCTGATCTAGTTTTAGTTGTTGAGATTGTGATTATGCTAATTAGTTTCAGTTGAAGTTGGATTTATGTTATCGTGGATTATTGTTAAATTGTTTATGATGTTTAGTTGGTAACTCTGATTGCAATTGAATGTATTATTGTATTTGCCTAGCGAGAGTGTATAGGGGGGACTCCGTCCATTTGAATCGGAGATTCCTTACACGCGTGGCGGATCTGCTCACGTCCTGGGGGTTAAATTTTTAACTCTGATTTATACCAAAAAGAAAATAGACTGCTTTTAAAATTCTGGGGCGTGACAGCGCCGCACACATCGCTGCTGAAGATGATGGTGAGAGCCAGGTGGTAGATCTTAACATTGTTTGTTGTTGTAGATATGTTGATTGTGTGGTTTTGCTGATTAATTTATTACAATTTGTGTCAAAAATAATCAGAGCAGAAGATTTTTAGTTTGGTTAATAGGAAAATTTAGTATCTTATACCCAAAAATCAGGGCCAGGTGAAGGTTTAATTGAATATTATTTTTTATGTTTTATTTATTGATACGTTAACAATATGAAGTTCATTGGGTTCAATTCTTTCAATGTGTATTTATATATAAACTAAAAACACAAAAAAAAGAAAAAAAAGAAAAAAAAAAGAAAAAAAAAAAAACTACTTCTCACTTGAATTTTCCACAGCCATGTTTCGCGAGGTAGATATGTTTTCTTCACGTCCGATCATTCCTCTATTTCTTGCTCAGAACCTACTATGTTTCTTTTTGAGTTTGAGAATTTTTTTGTTTTTGAATAGGAATTTCTGTTTTCTTCAATTTTGTTTATAACAAACAAAATTTGGTTCTTTGACTTTTAAGTCGTGATTTTGTGAAATTTTCTTCTTGGCAATTGGTTATGCATACTTACTAAAGTTCAATCTTTTGCTGCGTAACTTTTGGAGTCTTTTTTATGTTACTTTTTTGTAGTAACTGTGAAATTTAAATTATCTAAAATTCGAAAGAAATATAAATTCTCTAATTGTTGGAAATTTAAATTAAAAAATTCGAGTTTTTCGAGGGGTCTTCGCGATGATACTATTAACCGGACGAAACGAGATCCGATCTCGGCGAAGTAAAATTGCTACCTGACCAGTTTCATCCGATTTCAATTTCGACGAAGCAGAGCCACAAAAAAAATAAGAAAGAAAAGATTTTTAACATTATTTTTGGAAAAAATGCGACATTTTATGCGCCAAATCGCACGAACTCCACAGGGTAATGTGTACATGCATATCACACTTGTTGTAAAGGACTCATGTTTAAATACCGTGTATACATGGACATATGAGCATATTGTTGCGAGTGGTATGTATATATGGATGCGTGCGACTTCAAACCTAACCCTAGATCTAATCTCTCTTCTCCCGCACCTTGCCGCTGCCTTCTGCAGACTTTAGGCGTAGCCTCCACTTTCGGCAAGCAAACTCTGGTCGCTGGAAAAGCCAACAACACCTCTTGTCACGCCCCGGGGTCGAAACTGCGACTCGGGCTCGCCAACAGATCCGCTACCTATACGAAAATCCCGCATAGGCGAAGCGTCCAACCTGCAAGAAAAGGTACTACAGCTAAACAGATATCAAAGCTATAAAGAAAACTGCTATAAAACTAAAATCCAACCACTGTACAATTGGAAATAAATGTACAATATCCATCTCCCAAGAATGAATCATACAAAATCCTCAGATACAATAACCCAGAACTCAACAGGAAGGATAACCTGAAATAATACATCAGTGTACAGGCTCTCAGTACAAGTCAGATCCTCGCTCATACAATGATCTCTCAAAAATGGAAAATAAAATAACTAATCTACTAACTGTACTGCAAATCTCCGATGAAGGGGGTACCGCTACTCTCCAAAGACAGGTAGGGATCTAGCTCGCGACTCCCTCGCCTCGAACAGCAACAGCAGAATCAGCAACACCCACTAAGACTCTGCAAAACAAAGGAGAAGAAAGAAAAATGAGGGGGAGAACCCCCAACGGGTGTGAGAACTACACCAAAAGGGAGTTCTCAGTAGGTACCGCCACCAAGCCCGACAGTCTGCCCACTAAGTCTACTAGAGACATAAGATAACAATGCAGTAAAAACTGAACAAGGAAAGCTGGAGATACACTACAACTATCATGCCTCTATCTAAATGCTCAATGGGTGGTACAGATAAAAATATATGCAACTACTCGCACCCAAAGTGCTCAATCGACCCAATCGAACTGACTGCCTCATAGGGTCCAGTCAAACCTGCGCCTACCTACTGCCGTTACATCCAAGGAGGACCAGACTTACGTAGGGCGTCCGTGACTGTCAAAACTGGCCCAGCCAGAGGGACTGCGTCGACAAGTCGCGATACAATGGTAACGGATCCACTCCGGACGTGGCACTCGAGGGGCGCGACCCTACCGAGGAAAAAGGTATCCGCGCATCTCTGTCGAGCTCAAAGTGGCTCCTGCAGGCTATAATCAAAATCTACACTCACTCTCAGAACAGAAGGACTCAAGATCCTCAAACATCTCGCACGACAGTCGGAGTACTCTCGATGATTCAGCTAACTAGTTCTCACGAATCTCGAGACACTAACGAACTCAACCAACTCGTGGCACAAAACACACTGGCTGGAGATACTCCACAGCCGGGACCACCGTCGACCCAAACGGCTCCCAAAATGAAACACCCAACTCGTCACGCTAAACACACAGGCTGGAGGTACTCCACAGCCGGGATTGACCCACAACTCAGGGCTAACAAAACTGGTCGGACGACACTCAATGACCCGGTACCACCGTCAACGTCAACGGTTCCCAACAACACTAGCACAGGTCTAAACTCAGCTACCATACTCCACTCAGCCCCCAGGCACGAGTGCAACAATGTCCCACAATAACCTGACTACTTGGCCCACTACCCGGGCGAGGAAAATCCATGTCCAGGAAAAGATGCAAAGTGTGGGATATCTAAAGCATAAAAGAACCTAGCCCAAGTGAAGGTTCTCTACTAGTCTGGTTAAACATGCAACATATGACGGGGTGCTAGGTCAAGTTCCAATATTAGTATGTAATTAAACAAAGCATAAATAGAAAATCCTCATCTCTTCTAAGCATGCTTCCTATATTCTCTAGCATGAAATAAGCATATCCCTCTAGCATGCTATCAATCAAAAGGGGCAACATTCCCAAGATAAGCTCCTACTAATCATCATCATGATACTCCCTATCGCAATTCTTATAAACATAATATGGATGTTATTCATGCGATTCTTAAACAAATACTGATACTAGGCTTATCTCTCTATCACATACATGGATACACTAACATGCAAATATTCTATCAGATAGAATTAGAGAACCGTCCACCGGTTCTGGAGACGAAGCAACCCACCTGAATCGCTTTCCGCAGGCAAAGTTGAAGTCGGGGAAGTGCGCAGTCACTCACTAACAAAATCTGCCGAGCAGCACCCTCGGTACACAGTCGCGCAAGCCTCTTCTTAACAAACAACACAACCAAATACAACATGATCAATACCCCCCCCCCCCCCCACACCCAAAACGGCTCATGCTATTTTTACAAACCAGCAGAGAATAGGGGGATTTTCACCTGCATTCTGTCCTCAGAAAAATCTAGAAAAGTCACGGCTGAGAACCTCACGACAAGTAGATGCAAATCGAGTATTTATACACCATATTCCGACACTTGTAGGCTAAGATATAAATAGAACACCGCGGAATGTCAATCAATCCACAACTCGCAAATCTGCGGAAATCAGTCACGAAGAAGCTAAAACATCACCTTCGAAATGACCTCCAAAAATTCTGATAAAAATACGAGTGCGTTCCTCTCGAAGCGTAGATGTCGATAGAGTCCTTAAACGCCTCATTCCGATGCTTGTAGACCGAGAAAATCTAACAATACTCCACCACTGTCCAAAACCTCACAGCGGTACAAGGGGTCAAAAGAAATCTCGGGAACCATGTCAAAAACCCAAAATGAGGTGAAGTGATCACACGGAAATCGAAGGCGTACCTCTCGTGAACGCGATGTCGTAGAAATAAGCTCAAAAGACCATCGGGGTAGCTCAGGGGGTCTCGCGCACTGAAATGCGACGGTAGAAGCCAAAATCGAAGGAGCGTCGAAGTGCGCCGCGTTGCAGAAAACGCCGATGCCGCGGCCTCCAAAAATTCCCGGGATCCCAAAAATCGAAGGAAACTCGAAGGTAAAGCTCTCTGTCGAAGGTGGGCTCAAGAGGGCTCGAAAAAAGCCCAAAAAGAGAAGCCCAAAGGGCTATTTATAGCTCAAATCCACCAAAGAAGGGGTTCGGATTCGGGCGCCGGATTCGGGCGCCCGAATCCGGCCCAAGCCCAACACTGTGCGCACCTGAATCCCTCACGGCGCGCCACGTCACCCGCTCCACGCCCCGCGCGCCTGGCGCACACACGTCTACCAATCGCGGCGCGCCGCGTAACGACACGGTCCACGGCGGGGACCGTGGGCCGCAGTTCACGGCGGCCCAGCCGGGTCGCTGCGCCCGCCAACCAGCGGGCGCCACGTGGCCTGGCGGGGTACACGGTGCGCCGTGCCCGGCGCGCTGTCGCGCGTGCGTTGACCCACCAACCAGCGCGCGACACATGGCATACCCACCGTTGGCTGGTCCCGGTGCACGCCAAAACCCATGGACCGGCCTGCCCGCCGCCTCGCAAGCACCTGCCCGCGCCCTCGCCGCCGCGCTCCGCCACTGCCCGTCGCCGCCGGCGCTGCCCTAGCCTTCCGAAATAGTAAATCATGCCTCGAAATCCATATTTTGGCATCCGGGCTCCAAAAAAAATAAGTAAATAGTCCATTTTTCATCGTTTTCGCGCGCTGAGTCCAAATCCGATGTCCATTTTGCCCAATTCCGCTTCTAAAATTTGTCGAAGGCATCCGTAAATGTATATTTAATCCAAATTTCGCGCTGAGTCCAATCTTGAGGTCCGATTTGCATGCAACAACCTCCGACACACATCCTTGGCCTCCCGAAGCCGCTAGTCCAACAGTAATCCTCTCGCGGGATTCGGGTCCTCACACCTCTTTCCGTACCCTCTCTTGATCTCTCTCGATTTCATAAACACGAGGTCAAGTGAGGGAGCCGCGCCACCTCCAGACCACGGCCCCGCCTCCAGGACCATCGACGACTACCACTAGATCAGCTCCGGTGCCTGTGTGGGGATTCCCATATCGGTGGTGGATCTATTGGCGAGCCCGGGTCGCAGTTCGACCTCGGGGTTTGAAATCGTGGGTTACGAAAGTGTTCCGGTGAGTTTTCGAAAATTCCCGATGGATTTCGGGAATCGGTAAAAGAAAACAATTTTCTGATGGTTTCCGGATTGTGTGATTAGTGATTTTGGGTCACATAGAGTTTAGTTCTTGACTCAGCGGATCTTTCGTAGGTCTGGACGATGATCAGGAGCATCTTAAGTTAGGTGCCTTGTCTGATATGGGTGGGTGCTTCGATCCGAAGTTGGTATTATGGTGCTAGCTCGGTAACATTCTCTCTCCTCTCACCCTTCCTTGTTTACACACACATTGCATGTTGAGCACTTTACCACTTGACTTCATTTTCTGTTGCTCTGCTTCTACTTGTATATTGATCGTGCAATAGACTCACTTGCAAACCATCCTATCGAGTAAAAATAAAACCCCAGCAGTGGGTGTTGAAGGAAGGGAACAAATGTTATGCTTCTTTCGTTGTCATTACTTTCTATACTCCTCTCCCATGGCCACAGAATATATATATATATATATATACACACACACACACACATACTAGTCAAAATAAGTGCGGTGCACGTGTTGATAAGGATAATAAATTAATTAATTAAATTAAAAAAATTATATGTAGGAGCTGATATGAATCCTAAGTTAAAAAATAATTAACTTAAAGACATAATTTAATATCATAATTAAGTATTTTATTATTGTATAAACTTAATAGAAAGAATAAATCATTGTCAATTTATAAAAACAAAGCACTATGTAAGATATCATCCACTTGCCAGTAAATTAATCTGCCAGCAGAACACTCCTCACAATTTAAGGCTATCTATATAGTTCAAAAGTCAGGAAAAAATCTTTTCCCTTCTCTCTCTTCGACTGATCGTTACTTTGGTATCCTCATACTCTTGTCTTGACACTTTGTTAGTTAGCTATCCTTTTTGATCAAGAAAGAATAATTAGTGTTATTTCTTTATTGTTTGGCTAATGTTTTTAGTTTTCTGTTTTATTACGTTCTCACATAAAGGTAGTTCTGTGATGTTTATTGCTTTTCTTTTATCTTTCCTTCCAGGAACTCAGGCTGCTTCAAGTAAAAAGGGAGTTGCTGCCGCGGCAAGTTAAATATGCCATATTGGTAGTGAAGGTGCAGAGGAGCATTTATCTTGGTTGTATTTTTCTGATTGTCTTGCTAAGCTAGCAGGAAGAAGAACGGTTTTTTAATGCAACTTTTGAAATTGTTATCCGACAATTGAAGAAATTTTTTGGCCTACATCTTTAACTCTTTCCTGCATTTTTTGCTATGTTGTGTTTCCTGATGTGTAATAGGGAAGATGTTTTTTGGCATGCTTAAAATGGTATTATGGTTGTTATCACATTAATATGTTAGGTGTTTTCTTGCTCTAAAATGTAATCACAAATGAACATGTTATGAGAAAAGTTTGTTAAGAAACAATGAACAACATGCCAGTTTTCTGGCATTTATCGTTGGGCATATTTAGATGAATTAAAACGCCCTTGTATACAGATTGAAGCAAAAGCGCACATGTAGAGCACCACATTGACAATATAATTTGCAGAAGTAAATGCTTTCTTGCCACAATAGCAAGCTAATAACCACCGACCACACAAGGAAAAAAGAAAAAGTAAACAAAAAGCCCAAAAGCGCTATACAAAAGAACACAAATTTAGAAAGAAGCAGGTGAATTCACGGAATATCAAATGCATACTGCATACCAATTAAGTTTGCTTATCCTCTTCCAGAATCTCTCTCTCTCTTTGGCAAAGTTATTTCGTCAACAAGTTATCCTTCTTCTTGATGTCGTTACCTCTCTTGTCTATGGGATTTGCTCTGCTGGGAGGTTTTTGAACTCTAGTATTCTTGTGATTGAGCTTCTCTTTGTTTCGTAAATGTTTGTTGGTGCTCTGTTTCTTTGAATGCGAACTCTTCCCTTCATATTTTCGATTTTGGTTTCCAATTAAATCGTCGTTATCTGTGAGTGATTGGTTTTAGGTTAGCTCCAGCGACGTAGAAATGAAATATCAGTTATGGTACACAATCAATGAAATGAGACATGATGTTTAGTTGTATTAAAGATTAACCCAAGAAAACCATCATAATGAAAATCTCAACATGCCTTGAGCCTCAAGTTAAAAAATTTCCCCATCACTCCAAAGTTATTTAAAGTACTCAGACACAAAACATAAGCAGAAAACAGATCCAACTAATTCTCATCTTTTTTAAAAAAAAAATGAAACAAGAAATTACCTGCACTTGACAGCACAGCTCGAGGCCGCGAGATTAAACGAACTTTGGTGCTGGTCCCCTCATTTTCACCAACTCTTCTAGAAGTCATCACTGCAATTTAATTTACAGAGCTTATATTTGAACAAAATCTCTCTAAAATTAAAATTAAAGTTTTAATTTATCTAGCAACTTAACCTATAAATGTTGAGCTAAAAGACGAGAAAACTCTTTGGAAGAGAATTGACATCTATTGCGTATGCTGAAGGAGGATTACTCTCATAATTTTTTTCTGAAATATTAAGAAACAACCATGGTCAGGGTTGATGACAAGTTTAGGAGATCACTCAGTAGTTTTATAACTGTAAACAAATTGATTGGCTTATTCCTAAGGAGAAAGCACTTTTTTTAACATAAAAAAAAAAGCTTGTTCGTCGCAAAATGCTTGCATTACATTATTTTTTTTCAACTTTAAAAAAACTAAGTAACCAAATCTAGGCACCATAACCTTTGACAGCAGATGGAAATCTTTGTTCATTGTTCCAGAGAGTAAAGGAAGTACTAATACTGTAACGATCCGGCCCACTAGCAATAATAATTTGTTGGGCCCACACCACAACCCAAAATGCTTAAGCCTAGTTATTATTGCTAGTGTCCATGTCTCATATAAACCCAATCACAATTCCATCCGCATCCGATGTGGGACTATTGGGGGCGTCACAGACTCCCCCCGTTTAGGCCTGACGTCCTCGTCAGCCCAAACACTCACACAGTAGCCCAAGATCACCAGGCGATGTGAGACTCGTCTCGCTAGCCTTGTCATCTAGACCCAGGCTCAGCCGAGACTCGCCGCACACTTCCGGCTGGTTATTATTGATAGTGCCCATGTCTCATATAAACCCAATCATAATTCCATCCACATCCGATGTGGGACTATTAGGGGCGTCACAAATGCCTAAGCAGAATTGCCTTTTTAATTATAGTTAAATAAAAGCAACATTGGGACTATAAGGGGGAACATAGAAAAAGAAGATTACATATTGGAAAGATGCATATAAAACTTGAATAGAAATGCAGTTTGTACCTGGTAAACATAACTCTAGTGATTATTATGGGTTTATAGTGAAAAAAAAAAAATTGAACCCACCACATTTTGCTAGAGATCTTGAAGATGAATGCAATATGTAGGTCCATTTTATTGTCTCAATTTTTTTCTAAATATGTATGCTGAATGCATATGTTATGTCCGAAAAACTCTATTGATTGTGATTTATGAGGGATTACAATAGAATATAATCTGATGGAAAAAAAAATAAAAATTCTGGAAGCTTCAATTTTGTAAACTACAACTAACCCATGCTGTAACATTTCAGAATTATGTTTTATAATTTATAGGAAAAAGGTAAACCATTTTATTACATCCAAATATTATTGAATCTTGATATAAGAAAAGGCAAGATTTATAACTTAATTGACTGAAATTACAAGAACTTTAACCTATGATATAGTCATAAATTGAAACAAAATTACTATGCAACAAATAAAGTAGATATAAAAAATTAATTATAATTAGTATTAATAAAATAGTAATAAAAATGAACTTACTGTTCAGTAGGTGTACGAAGAGGGACAGCTGAAAGAACACCCAATCGATATAAGTTTACACAATATCCACGAGTTCTTTTTTACCGAATCTCTCAAATCTACACAATCTTCTTAGTATCTCCTTTTTTTTGTTTGGCTCCAAATTTATGGCTTAATTGATGCCATTGTCCATGGAAACAAAGGCTTCTTATATAGAGAAAAAAAATGAATTAATAAGAGAGATAATTCATATAATAAATTGTATCATTATTATAAACTAATTAAATGTTCATTACTCTACAATTGAAGGCTAATGAAAATAAAAAATTAATTTTGCAATAATCAATACTTTTTATTGTAGAGAGATTCAAGCAAGCTCCGCACCATGCCCTTTCCAAACGGGCGACACATGCTCGGAATTGCCGTTTCTCCAAGTGCGCAGCTTCCGCTCCGCACCATCACTTCTCCAAGCGCACCCCTTCCGCTATGGCTTTTGCCCCTTCCATTTCCCCTTCCACCCATTCCGCTTCGGTTTCTCATTAATTAGGTTTCTCCTGTTTCTTTATTTGTTATTTTCACTCCTTTTTTTTATAATATTTCTATTTATATTTAGTAAATTGCTATTTTCACTCCTTTATTTTTTATAATATTTAAATTGCTATTTTCAAAGATTAAATATATTTTATAAATTTGTTATTAAAAAATTATATAAAATTTGTATTTTGTAATTCTCATTAAGTTAATTAAATTTTACTATTTTATAAAATTAAATTTTACTATTTTATAAAATTAATATTAAGAATATAATTTAGAAAATAAAAAATATTAAAAAAAATTAAATCACTTTATATTAAATTATTTTTGAATTTAGATTTATTTAGGTTACATTAAAAATTTGAGTTTATTATTTGTTTTTTAATTTGCTATTTAAATTCGGATTCAGATTTATATTATAAAATAAAACTTTATATTCAAATTATGTACTTAAATTTAAATTATTTTTGAATACCAGTTTATAATTTGTTTTTTAATTTACTATTTAAATTCAGATTCAAATTTATATTATAAAATAGAATTCTATATTCAAATTATGTACTTAAGTTTAAATTATTTTTGAATTCAAATTTAAGTTTCATTGAATAAACTAAAGTTTTTTTTATAAAATTAAGAATATCATTGTGAAAATTGATTAATATACCATTTACATCCTTATTCATTATTCATTATTCATTATAGTATAATTGTGAAAGTTTTAAGTTTGATTTGAAATATAGTATTTTCAAAAAATTAAAATTAGAAATTGATTGTATTACCACAAATAATTTATAATTAATTGTATAATTAAAACTTGAGTTCAAATTTGAATCAAATTATAAAACTTGAGTTCAAATTTAAATCAAATAAAACAAAGGATATATTTGAAATTATGCATGCTTACCAACAAAGTGGTGGGGTGAGACGAAACCACCAAAACTTATTTGCTTATAATAGTAAGAAATCAAATTATAAAACTTGAATTCAAATTTAAATCAAATAAAATAAAGGGTATATTTGTAATTATGCATGCTTACCAACAAAGTGGTGGGGTGAGACGAAACCACCAAACTTATTTGCTTATAATAGTAAGAAATCAAATTATAAAACTTGAGTTCAAATTTAAATCAAATAAAATAAAGGGTATATTTTAATTATGCATGCTTACCAACAAAGTGGTGGGGTGAGACCAAACCACCAAACTTATTTGCTTATAATAATAAGAATATATATATATATATATATATATATATATATATAGTAGAGCTTATATACTTTTAAAAGCACAAGCCCAACTATACTTGTGAATTTTTTACCATTGCATTTGTATTAAGATTTATGCTATTGTAAAATCAACTAAAGAGATAGTACAATAGCACGAATCCCAATACAAATCCAATGGTAAAAAATTCACGAGCATAGTTGGTCTTATACTTTTAAAAGTATGTAAGTTCTATTCTCTCTCTCTCTCTCTCTCTCTCTCTCTCTCTCTCTCTATATATATATATATATATATATATATATATATATATATATATATATATATATATATATACATATATATATATATATATTGAGTTGGAATGCTATTGGTAGCAAACAGGCTTTGCTGCCACTTATTTATTTTCGATGATGGAGTTTCCAAATCGACGATCAGTACTATTGAACATGATCTACGTCACTAGAAGTATCTAAAAACTAAATTTCAAATCTTTTCAACATCATTGATCTAATGATCAAAGGGTTGCAAAATTTATAATTTTAATAGTATATATGAAACGTTTGTTCATTTAACGGTGTAAAAAAATCTAACTCGATTGAATTTTGGTTAAAATTTTTTTTAAACTATTTAAAATAAGATCTATACTCTTGATCTTAATTACAATACTCCTATCATCACTTTTTGAAGGATATTCATTTTCAGCCGTTCATTTTTGTGTCCACTTGATGGACAAGAAAAAAATATCAAAAAAGTATGAAATTTAATTTTCAGATGATTTAAATGATTTAGATCATATTTAACGGTACCGATCATCGATTTGGAAACTCTATCATTGAAAATAAATGGGTGGCAACAGAACCGTTTGCTAATATATATATATATATATATATATATATATATAATTGAGCTCCTATGCTTTTAAAAATATAAAATTATTGGTGCGTGTAGGTTTTAGCCCTTGGATGAAAGGATGTGCGGTTAGGATGATAGTAGGCCCTTTGAGTTTAGTGGGTGGTTGGTGGAATAATATGATCTAATGGTTGGAATTAGTCAAAAGGATAGATCTACTGGTAGAAAATTTACAAGCACCAATTGCTTGGTATTTTTGCAAGCATAGTAGCCGGACTATATATATATAAACTAGGCTACTATGTTATCGATAGCACAAAGTCATTGGTGCTATCAAGTTTTTATCTCTTAGATTAAAAAATATGCAGTTAGTATGATAGTGGTCCCTATGGTGTGTTTGGTTTGGGGGTTAAAGGGGGATATCCCACTTAATTTAATCCCCAAACGGTTTTTGAGGGGTGGGACAGCTCAGAATAATTGTTCCCCCTTTTGGTTGGGACAAGATTGAGTTTTCCAACCTAGTCCCCACCTGCCATTTTTTTTTAAAAAAAAATTAAAATATTTTAAATTTTAAGATATTTAAATTTATAAATTTAATTTTTTTAAAAAATTAATAAAATTTTAATTTCAATTATTTTTAATAATTATTTTTATATGCAGTAAAATATAAATTTTAATATTTTTTAATAAATATCTTAAATTAAATATTTAAAATCATATAGGTAAAATTTTTATTTGTTTTAAAAAACTATTATGGTTAAGGGCATTTTTGTCATTTCATACAATTACTATTTTCTATTTCTTTTATTCCCTATTATCATACCAAATATATTTTTATAATAGTTCCAGCTAGTTCCCACATTTATATTTATCTCCGGTACAACTAGTTCTCTCTTATCCCACAACCAAATGGTACCCTAGGGTTTAGTGGGTGGTTGGTTGAATAATATAATCCAAGAGATGGAAATGATCAAAGAGATAGATATAAAGTTAAAAAAATTGGTAGCACCAATTGCTTTGTGTTATTGATAGCATTCAGTAGGACTCTCTCTATATATAATTGAGCTTCTATGCTTTTAAAAGTACCAACTTATTTGTGCTTGTAGGTTTTAACCTTTAGATGAATGGATGTGCGGTTAAAATGATAGTGGGCCCCTTGGGTTTAGTGGGTGATTGATGAAATAGTATGATCTAAGAGATAAAATTAATCAAAGCGATAGATCTAATGATAAAAAACTTATCAGCACCAATTGCTTGGTGCTTTTACAAGCATAGTAGCCGGACTCTCTCTCTCTCTCTCTCTCTCTCTCTCTCTCTCTCTCTCTCTCTCTCTATATATATATATATATATATATATATATATATATATATATATATATATATATATATATATATATATATATATATAATTGAGCTCTTATGCTTGTAAAAGTATCAAGTCAATAGTGATTCTAGGTATTTATATCTTAAATGAAATGATGTGCGGTTAGGATGATAGTGAGCTCCTTCGGTTTAGTGGATGGTTGGTGGAATAACATGATCTAAGAGATGAAATTAGTCAAAGAAATAGATTTAACGGTAGAAAACTTATAAGTACCAATTGCTTAATGCTTTTACAAGCGAAGTAGTTGGAATATATATATATATATATATATATATATATATATATATATATATATATATATATATATATATATATATATATATATATATATATGGAAAATGCTACTTGTACACCCCATTTGGGGGTGTACATCACACACCCCACCCATCCAATGGGTGGGGTGTGGTGAGGGGTCACTTCACAATTTGTGAAGTGACCCCCCCACCCTTAGATGGGTGGGTGTAAGATGTACACCCCCTTTGGGGGTGTACATGTAGCGTTACTCTATATATATATATATAGGAAAATGCTATGTGTACACCCGTAAGGGGTGTACATCTCACACCCCCACCCATCTAAGGGTGGGGGTGTGATGATGGGTCACTTGATGTGGCCCGTAAAAAATATCGCCATCATTAAAATGGTGGAGATGTATGATGTACACCCTTTCGGGGTGTACATGTAGCATTGCTCATATATATATATATATATATATATATATATATATATATATATATATATATATATATATATATATATATATATATAGAGAGAGAGAGAGAGAGAGAGAGAGAGAGAGAGAGAGAGCGCTAAGCTTGCGTGCTTTTAAAAGCACGGAGACTCCCGTGCTCCCAAGTTGTTTTGAATGTTGGGACTTCCGAATGGACGATGGACTCATTTAAACTTGATTTAGAGTATTTAAAAAGACTAAAAATTAAATTTTACGAATTTTTGATATTATTTGCCTAGTGATCAAAATGGCTCAAAATTAATAATTTTAATAGTTATAGTGAGCTGTTTGCAAGTTTAACGGTATAGAAATATTTAAATCATGTAAAATTTTGATATATTTTTTTTTTTTATACTATATAGAACAAGATTAATATTTCTGATCTAAAATTTTAGTATCATATTATCATATTTTGTGATATTTTTATTTTCGATCGTTGATTTTGAGTCATTTCACTAGGTAAATGATATCGAAAAATTACAAATTTTATTTTATAAATACTTCAAATATTTTAAATCAAGTCTAACGGAACCGATCGTCCATTCAAAAATCTCAATATTGAAAACTACTTGGCATCCAGGGGTCACTGACCGACCATAGACCCTGTTCAATAAGTGGAACACATTAGCTGTCCGCTCTCCGGTTGGGCAGTAAGGGTCGGAGAAGGGCAATCACTCGTTCTTAAAACCAGCATTCTTAAGACCAAAGAGTCGGGCGGAAAAAAGGGGAGAGCTCTCCGTTCCTGGTTCTCCGAGAATATGAAGAGTTCCGTACTTCTAAAAGCACACAAATCATTATCTCTTTCTATATATATATATATATATATATATATATATACATATATATATATATATATATATACATATATATATATATATATATATATATATATATATATATATATAGATAATTGTCTGTGTATCCCTGAAATCTGAAAAAATATCTGATTTACCCATCTTATTTTTTTCTTTCCAAAATACCCCTCATACGTTTCACCGTTATTAAAAATACCCCTACTGTTTCCCTTTGTTAAGTTAACTAGGATTAAACTAGAGTTAAATAATAATCGGAGTTGAAAACTATCAGATATACCTATTTTGCCCCTATCTACGAAAACTATTGAAAATTTTAAGGGTACATAAGAAAAGTTGGTTATGGTAGAATGGTACATTTGAAAGGGCAAAATGGTAATTTCACACAGATAACGACAGCTCCAAACGGTACACTAACAGAGTTTAACTTCAGGGGTATTTTGAAAAGAAGTTGGAACGTGAGAAAGATAGTTTTAATATTAGCCTTTAAATCTGAAAACAGAAAAAATTTTAGGAATATATAAAAAATTGCCCCATATATATATATATATATATAATTAGGCTAGAATACTATCCATATCACTAAGTCATTGGTGCTATCAAGTTTTTAGCCTTTGGATTAAAAAATATGTGGTTAAGATGATAGTGGTCCCCTAGGGTTTACTAGGTGGTTGGTTGAATAGTAAAAATCTTAGGGGACCACTATAATCCCAACCACATATCTTTTCATCCAACGACAGAAAACTTGATAGCACCAATTGCTTGGTGCTATCGATAGTATTCTAGCCCGACTCATATATATATATATATTGTAGAGGTTATATATTTGGGAAATGCTTTTTGTACACCCGACCCATTCAAGGGTGGGGTGAATTTCATCGGTCACTTTGAAGTGACCCCCACTCTTAGATGGGATAGAATGTGTGATGTATTTTCAAAAGTATAAATTAATTTATATTTTTAAATTTTTTATTATATAATTTATATTGGAATTCTTATTATTACGAAAATATTTAAGGAGAGCAGAGATATAATTAATTTTATAAATATAAATTTAAGAGAACTATATGTTAAAAAAAAAAAAAAAAAAAAAAAAAAAACAGTCACGTGCGAACTCTCCTATCGAGTGAAGATAAAACCCGAGCGGGGGGTTGAAAGGAAGGGGACAGATGCTGTGCTTCTTCCGCTGCCACCGCTTCCTCTACTCCTCTCTCATGGCCACGGCGAAGCACCAACACCTCCACCGAAGTATTTTATTTTATTTTTTTTTTTTTGTACAATTATCCCCCCTAAATTACTCTTTATTTATTCATTCACTATCTCCCGATCGCAGCAGCGGCGGCGGGAGCGTCGCTCGCGGGCTCCGCGAAGAAGCCGAAGATGGTGGACTCCGCCATGAAGGAGGAGCTCGCCAAACACGCCGATTACCTTAACGCGCTGGTTCGATTCGATTCGATTCCCCTTTTTCTTGTTGTTCTTGTTCTTGTTCTTGTTCTTGTTGTTGTTGTGATCTAACCCACATTTCACAACTTGTAATTTTCCTTCCCAAAATTAATCTCTTTTTTTTTTTTTTTTTGGCTAAATTACAGAAAACTCTCTCTAAAATTTTATTTTTTTACTTTTTCTTTTTTTTTTTGATTTTTAAAAATCTACCCTTTGTGCTATCCTAATTACGAAATTATACACTTATCATTGCCGTCATCGTTTCGTAAATGATTCTGTGATTTTGTGACCATATTTGATGTGCTGCAGCATTATCACTGTAGTTACTTGAGCTGGGACTTATTCATCAAATGTTGATATCTACCCTTCAACCACAAGACGGAAGGGAGGCAAGTGCATAATTTCGTAATTAGAAGGGGCAAAGTAAAAAAGCGAAATTTTACAGGAAAATTTTATGTAATTTAGCTTTTTTTTTTTTTTATTATCTTTTAGGGATAATTGCACTGGTAGCCTCTTATTCTTTGAAATTGAACTTTTAATGTCCATTAAATTTAGGCTAGAATACAAAAAAATCCTCAGTAAATATCCGCCTTTACAATTTCTCCACTTTCAAAAATGTATATTTTACTCCTTCAAAATTTCAAGTTTATGCACTTGATTTCGTCACTGTTCCGTCTATTTCATATAATTTATACTAAAAGCGCCCCTTAAAATTACGGGAATACATTAATTTTTTTCCCTCTAGGACAAGTATAAGGGCATTTTGGTTATTTTGCCCTCTTTAATAACAAGGCAACTTCCGAAAATATTTTTGAAATTTCGAGGAGCAAAATGTAGGTTTTGAAAGTCACGAAGGAAAAGCGAAAAAATAGATATTTTAGCATTAAATTTATATGGCTTAATTGCACTCTAGTCTACTGCACTTTAGTGTTATTATCATTTGCTACATTATACTTTTTTTTTTTCTTTTTCTTTTTTTCTTTTTTTTTGCAGTGACACCACTGTATTATTGTATTTTATGAATTTACTATTTTTTTTTCTCATAAATATCACTAAACTATTTTCTTTCTCACGAATCTCTACATTACTTGTAACAAATATATTATTTTCAATAAAATCTAACTACTTTATTAAGAGAAACTTGTTAAATAGTAGAAAAAATATAAAATAAATCTCCATGATAGACTTATTAAAAATTTCTATCAAATTATTTTAATATTTTTTTTTTTTGTTATTTTTCATGTCAAAATGAGTTGAATATATGCTCTGCCACTTTTAATCAGTATTTTTTAACAGCTTTTATATAAAATTATAGTTTATTGTATATAGTGTAAGGATTGAAAAGAAAAAATAGAATAGTTGAGTGGTTCCTTTGAAAAAAAAAAAAAGTACAATTCAGGAAGTGAAAAAATCTGTAAAGTACAGTATAGTATAGTGTAATTAAACCAATTTATAACAATGTATCAAATTGGCTCGTTCCATCGTCTGATGTTAAGTTCATTGCCAGAAAGATTACTTACGTGTAGACACTAAGTCAATGTTTCTCGACTAGAAACTTGGCGTCAGAAATTTCCTTTCTATCTGAAAAGAATATTCGTTCTTAAAAATAAGCTTCGTTCTGAAAAGTTTAACCAGACGATTTGTTAAATGGTAAGCTCTAATTTCGTGTTTTTAGTGTATACATTTAGATAATTTTTTCATCAGTAAAATCTACATCGCATGACAAAATAAGGCAGTTTATTAAATTCATTTTAACGGAATATGGTGCGAAGTGAAACTTCGGTAAAATTTTGAGTGACAATAATAGAAAGAAGCACAACAAAATGGATCGGGCGTAAATTCATGGAAGCACTATTTTGTAGACATTTCTTGTATTCTTCTTATCTAAGAACTCTTTTTAGATATATAAATAACTTTGATATCAAACTGTGGTTATCTAGAGTTGTTTAATTTAGGTGTGATCAGCCGAAAGGCGAAATAATCTTGACTTTGAACCTGACCTATTGGGTCAATGTGTCGACTTGAGATGAAATTTGGCCTTTCAATCGCGTGCTAAGATATAGAGGAAAAGGAATTAGCAAGTTAATGTATTGCAAGGATTTAAGTGCCGTGGCACGGGATCGTGCCGAAAACTTGTCTGCACGGTGTGTGCCGGACAGTGCCGATGAGTGCCGGTCACAAAAAATACATGTTTACCGACACATAATGGCATGAAATATTTATTTTCTTTAGCAACAAAATTTTCTAATTGCTTATTATATATCTTTATCAAATATTTTGAATTTTATTGAGAAAATTACTTAATAATTTAAAGAAAAAAAGATTTTGAATTGTGCCATTGGCATGGGGTTGTATCGTGCCCGTATTTTGTTGGTACGATACGGCACGGTCGATACGGTCCGTGCCGATGGATACTTAAATCCTTGATGTATTGTGAATTTGGATGCTAGCCCTCTCTTTGGTTTTGTAATTTGGAATAACAAAGAGAAGGAAAGGAGGATTGTCGCTTGATTGTATGTTCTTCCTTTGAGATTAGGCCGAGTTCAAACTTCAGAGCTGATCCTTTGGATTGTGGTTGTGTGGGGGTACGAGTTCATGCTGTGTATTTTTTCCATCCCTTTAATGAACAGCACATGGAGTCACCCTGTGTCTTATTTTCGGAAAGAAAGAAAAAGAGAGAGAGAGGAGGATGAGGTTAGCCATCATCTTTCTACTTGACCCATCGATGAAAGGTGGGAGGAGAGGAGAGGTTCACGTGGTTGATTTAAGTACGACACGTCCCAAGCTATCTCGGTCATGATAGAGAAAGAGAAGATGGAAGGAGGTGCGAAAAGGTTGAGTTGAATTGAGCAGCATAACTAGCTGGGCCTAAAAATTTGTTTCTTGTCCCAGTCTCTTCAGGTTTGATCAAGCTAGGAATAAAATTGAGGCCTGATTTTTTTTTTTTTTTTTTCCTTTCCTTTGGGCAACTAGATGACTGTCCTAACAACAATGAGAGCTTGTATATCTGCGAGGAGGCTTCACGAATATCAAGACTTGGTGGTGTAATCGTTGTTTTTCAGCTTAGTTATTTGGCTTGCTTGTGTACTTTAACTGTCATTGGTTGGCTAAGGTAACCAATGATCTTTCGCTTGGTGTTTCAAAAACTTTCAAGTTTCAACTCTGAAGCTATTCCGAGAGTGGCGTGATCCACTCGATTGTACAAATCATTGCTTCTGATTGAATAGGAATGCACTTTCTGAGTAGAAACCATGATATGGTGGGGCTTATCCAATTCCAATTTAGGCTATTGGAAAATGGTGACAGATAGAATTTTTATGCGTAATGCATTGCCCATCTATGCTGTTAGCTAATATTCTATTCAGATATCAGTCTTACTTTTATTCTGTTACTTAATTGTAGAATGAGAAGCGGGAGAGAGTTGTAAAGGCCAGTCGTGATGTGACGATAAACAGCAAGAAGGTCATATTTCAGGTGCACAGGTAAGGCCGACAACATATCTATTTTGTGCTTGGTTTGCCACTTCGCGCACAAATTCACACGTACAGCTGTTCATTGAACATCTTTTACTATTTTGGCTTAAGCTTTGTAAATTAACATATTTCTTTTGTTGGAGTTACCAAATTCAAGCTACTAGATCCAGTTATTTTGTCTCCCCTCATCGAGCACTAAATTACTGATTTGTAGGTCACTTTGTGATTCGATTGCATATTTCTTTTTTTCTCCTACAGAGGAATTCAATCTAAACTTTGTCAGATAATGGTCTCTAAAAGAATGACCAAAACTAATTAATTTCTACAGCATATCATCCAGAAATGCTTTGCAAGTTGGATCGGGTGAACATATTCAGTCATTTCCTTACAACTTCGAATATGACCCGGAAAATTTTGTTAACGTGTCATATGGTAGGAATGTTAACGGTGCTGTTTCAAGCTCCTGTTCATCAGTAAAGAATCTTTTGGGTTTTTTCCTCATTATTTTTTAATCATTTGATGAACCATCTTGTTAGTTCTCAGTTTCAAGAAACTATGAAGTTATATGTGGTAGCTTTTAAGCTCTTTTAGTATTGTAATGTTGCTCTTTTCTCCGCACTCTAGAATCAGTAAACATAACAAAGAAGAAGTTCTATCCAAGGCAGAGAACGATCTCGCTTCTGTAACGGATCAATATATGTCGAGATTAATAAAAGAGTTGCAAGGGACCGACTTTTGGAAGCTTAGACGGGCCTATACCTTTGCAGTTAGTATACTTCATTATTATCTCTTTTGTTGGGCAAATCGCACCTGGGGTCTCTATTCGATCCCAACCTTTTAGCTGTTACCATTTGGTCGCTAACCGCAGTATTCCTTTCCTATTTTAGCCTTTTCACGGACTTCTCGATTAAGATTAGGTGGAAATTTCCTCTTAATCGCCATTATGAGAACTCTTAAGAAAAATGCTTCGCTAGTAATTAGATCACGATTACATGGACACTACTGTCCAATTTGGTTAGGGACCAAATTGTAGCGATTGAAAGGTTAGGAGCAAACTGGAATTTTTGTGTTGCGGAATTTTCTGAAATTATAAGTTATTACTATATACCTACTGCAGGTACAGGAGTATGTAGAAGCTGCTACATTTTGTAGATTTTGCAAAACTGGCACTCTATTGAATCTTGCTGAAATTAATGCTTCTTTGTTAGCACTGAACGATGAGGATTTTGAGCCATTGCAGATAAATGTTCTTGACTACCTTCTGGGGGTAAGAAGGATAATTTGTTCAATCCTGCTTTATGATGATGTCAACTGTTACTCCTTTGTTGAGAATGAAATCGCCCTTTTGCCCCTCCTGGGATTTTTTAGGTTGCAGATTTGACTGGAGAGCTAATGCGACTGGCCATCGGTCGAATATCTGACGGAGAAGTCGAATATGCAGAGAAGATATGCAAGTTTGTACGTGATATATACAGGGAATTAACCCTTCTAGAACCTCTGATGGACGACAACGTTGAGATGAAGAAGAAGATGGAAACGATGCTTCAAAGCGTTGTCAAAATTGAAAATGGTACGTCTCCATTTACTATGTTTTAGTTAGGTTGATGCGAAAACTCTTTTTCACTCATCTAAAACGAGTTGCTTCTTCTCCCCGAATATTGGGGTCAGTTTGGGTAAATGTCGAAGCGAAATGATTTCAAAAAAGATTTGTCATATTTTCGCTACTAGATCAGATAATCTTCTGAGTTGCAGTTTCGGACGACGCAACCTTGAGCGAGCCCTTAAGTAGTTTTCTTTAGAAATGTGAATAGCTTTTACGAGAGTGAGATAGCAGGCTATTATTTTGGGATTCGCCTTCACGTGTCGCGCAAATTTCGTCGACAGGTGAAAGAAAGCTTAGCCCATCGCAGCTAGACCGCACGTTAGCTAGTAAAATCTCGCTGACGAATACCTGCGAATTAGTACTCAAGAGCTTAGCTCTTTGGTTGTTAGATGAACTACTTTTGCTTTAGAAAGGGTTTCGTTACGCTTGTTCATAAAGATTCGACGGTGTAGATTTATTAATTAAATCTCCCGATTTCATCTCTCGATTCTTCGCACAGTAGTCATATCCGACACCATGGAATTTTAAATGTATCTATCTGTTCTATTTTCTTTTCAATTTTTAAGTAGAAAAAGTCATATTTTGTCTCTTATGCCTTTTTTTGATTAAATTCAAGGTAAAATTGTGGGCTATTTTGATATAGACCCCTAACCTTTTTTTTCTTTTTATTGACACCCCTCAACTTTAGCTTTTTTAATCGGCTAAAATACAGAAAACTTTTATGTAAATACCTATTTTTTCACTTTCCTCCTGGCTTGAAAAAACACCTCAATTTTACATTTTGCCCCCGCAAAATTTCAGAAATGTTTTTGAAGACCTACGATGTTAATGCAGAGGGCGAAATGGCCAAATTGCCCTTGTTCTATAGGGGAGAAAATAATTTTTTAAAATGTATTTATGTCATTTTTAAGGGTACTTTCAATATAAATTATAAAAATAGACGGAACAATGACGGAACCTGACGGGAGGGGGGGGCCTAAGTGCTTCAGCTTAAAATTTTAAGATGGTAAAATATAGATTTTTGAAAGTCAAGGGGGGGAAAGTGAAAAAAACTGGTATTTATAAATGAAGTTTTCTGAAATTTATATTTCTGCCAACTGAAGTGGACACATTGTTAGAATCAATGGCTCCGCCAGCCATCCACCATAATAAAGTGTTTACTGAATCTGCAGTTCTAAATTTGGACGAAATTTCGAACCCCCATTGAACCAGTGGAAACAGCACTAATCAAAACAAGCTAAATTCGAGGGGTGTCAATAAAAATAATAAAGGTAGTGGTTGGTTCGAATGATCTCCATATATTTTACAATGGTTGCTCGATTTGTTTATATGCTAATAATCGTAATAACCTCTTCAATTCTCCTTGCTTTTTAGCTTGTTTCGGCGTTCATGTGCGAGGATCAGAATACATTCCTTTGCTTGGATCCAGTGATCCTGATTACTCCTTTCTGGGCGTGCCGGACACGGAATAAGGAAGCTTCATAAAACCTGATGCAAATCGATCATCGTGCGGTACAGTTGCGGTATTCGAGTTGCAGAAGAGCTTGTTGTATCGAGGCGCGGATGTCGACTCTTTTCGGGAGGATGAGAGAGCACACTCAGATCTCATCTTTGAGAGTTGGTGAAAATAGGCCTCTGATTTGCAATCTCTCCAGAATCTGACAGATTAGAGTAGTTCTTTAGTTTGTTTTCATACTCATCTTTTGATTTTGGTTGAAACTTATGTATAAAAAAGTTAGGCCAAAATCCTCTTTTTTTTTTAAAAGAATTTGAAGGGTTGTTTTTGTGGTTAAATTTTGCAAATAGTTAGAAGTGATTTTTGCTTTAACATCTCCAAAGAAATTGGTTCATAAAGTTTCATATTTAAATCTGAGACAGGTAATGTTTTATTATGGATCTTTTTATTGATTTGTCAGATACCTTATTTTTGAAGACCCAAATGGTCTTTGGTATTGCCAATGTGTCATGTATTATAACTTGAATTTTGAAATTTAAAATTTTAAGTTTTTTTTTGATTAAACAGGATTAAATCCTATTTGAGAGAATTACAAAAGTAACCGAGATGGGCCCCCCGCACTAGAGTGGGGTTAGAGCCCAAAAAGGAAACTAAGGACTAATGTAACCACGCATACAGGCCCCAAAACAACATAACCAGAGTTAACAACAACATTTCAAGAGCAGACTGCCTAGATGCCCGCCGCGGAACAACTTCGCCCGAATGTAATGCCAGCAACCATTAATTATAGAAGAGAAATTGAAGTTGTGGTCCATGTGCATTGCCATCCCAATAACAATACCAATACCCTGAAGGACTACATGCATAAGTTTCACAAGAGAACTCAACCTTGTAGTGTTAACTCTGAGACCTTCTTCTAGCTGATTAAGGCCTTCCTATAAACCTGACCACTCCATACCTTAGCTTATAAACAATGGTCAATTTGTGTCAAACCAGGATCCATCATATGAGTCTCAAAAGCACCCTTTGATAGTAAATTGCGAAAGAACGAGATGATGACTTTAGCAAACTCTCTATAGTTGGTCATTTTCCAACAAAATCCTGGTAGGAGCCGCGTACTCGAGCGTCTAACAAAGATGGCATTAGCCAAAACTGAGGCAAGATTGAAGTTTCACATAGTAGCTGAGGATAACTGCTGCTGCTGCTGAGTGATTACTGGAGATAAAGGAACAAGCAGAATAACCGTCGGTTTACATAATAGCACTCGAACACCGGCTTCTCCACTGGCTTCTCAAATCAATCTTCAGATGGGGTGAGATGGATTCTCAAATGAAATCAAATCCATAAAGGCAGAATGTTTAAAACCTCATTAATAGTTGTAAACTGCTAAATGAAACAATGAATCTCCAATCGAATCTTTGCCGTCATCAACATAGTGTCGCAACCTTTCAAAGAGAGACAAAGGTGCTGCAATTTTCCCAGTAGGGTCCCAACATCCGTGAAGGTCCAAAACTGGTCCAATTATACCATTCGATGAACCCATTCAAAATACAAAAGCTCCTAAGTCATCAACCAAACAGAAATGGAGCCACCTTCTCAGCCAAAGCATAATCTGGTGAAGCCTCATCAAAAAAGAGAATAACGTTAAAGCCTGGTAAGCATACAGTCGATGAAGAAGAGATTGGTAGCCTTTGAAGCGCAATAATCACTCGATGAAGCTTAGGAAACGCCGGAGTTTAACACCTCATTAATAGATGTAAACTGCTAGATGAAACAAAGAATCTCCAATCGGAACCTTGTCATCATCAACAAAGTGTCGAAACCACACAAAGAGAGACAGAAGTGCTTCAATTTTCCTCTCTATAGATGATCCTTTTCCAACAGATCTTGGCAGTATCCTAGTAGAAGCCGCGTACTCGAGCGTCTTAACAAAGAAGGCCGTATCCAAAACAGGGCAAGTTTCAAGTTTCCCATAGTAGCTTTAGAAAAACTGCTGCTCCTGCTGAGTGATTGCTTGCCATCATCAGCATAGTGTCTAAACCACACAATGAGAGACAAAAGTGCTGCTGATTTCCTGCATGAACCAGATGCTACACTTCATGTTAGGAAAATAATCGCACTAAATCTGTTTGTGATTAAATTATGTAACTAGTTTATGTTTAAATTTGAATAACAGAACTTACCTTTAGTCCTGACGTCACAATTATCTTGGGGGGGGGGGGGGAGGGTTACACACAGATCGGGAGCGAGGAGAAGGAGACGAAGGAGATGAAGGAGATGTGTAGTGGTGAGGAGGCCGCCTCGTGGGGAGAGAAAGGCGTATCATCACGGGCGGAGGGGGAGGAGAGAGAGAGTGGGATAAACCTGGGGTGGGATATCCCCGTGTGGGTTTGGGGGATATCCCCGTTTGGCGGGGATATCCCCAAACGGGAATATCCCCAAACCGTTTGGGTATAAAGGGGGATATCCCCCTTTATACCCTTCCCAAACCGAGCCTATATTTTTAATTTGGTACAATTTGCAAATCGTCCAATCCCATTTAATCCACGTGGATTTGGTGATTTAAGGTTTAAAAATTAAAAGTACATTTTTACATTTTTCTCCCACAAAAGTTATCTATTTAAATTTTGTTACGTCCTTGAAACTCGGAGCAATAATTGCTTGCATTTTAGTTTGTGGTCACGGCAGTATCACATCTTATTAAATTCGGTAATATTTTTTTTACAACTTAAATTTGTATATTAACTAAAAAAAAAAATTGTCAAAATAAATTATTCAAAAATAATTTATTGAATATATAATTTTTTAATATAATTATAAATAAAGAATTTAATTTTTGCTATTATAAAAATTTTGCTGTTCATAATTTAATAGAATAGAGATAATTTATTTTATTAATTAAATATTTCATAAAATTTTTTATTAATTAAATATATAATTTTTAAAATAAATTAAAAAATATAATGAATAAGATAATTGTGACACTCAATAGTCCCATATCAGATGATAATAGAGTTGTGCTTGGATAAATAAGAGGGAAAATGCTAGATGTACACTCCAAATGGAGTGTACATCTTACACCCACCCCATTCTGGGGTGGGTGAATTTCACTCGTCACATCGATGTGACGAGTGGATGAATACTCACCCCAAGATGGGGTGGGTGTAGGATGTACACCCCATTTGGGGTGTACATCTAGCACTTCTCAAATAAGAAATATGGACACTAGTAATAATAGCTGGATTTAAACATTATGAACTGTGATTGGAGCCTAACGAATTATTATTACTAGTGAGTCGGATCGTTACAATAACCTAGTGAGCTAACTCGGGTCGTTATAATAATCATGCATCCAACAAAACAAAGTAGCTTTTTGTATTTGTACATGTGTTATTTTGGCCTAAAAGTTTCAAACTCCAAACTTCTAAAAAGTGATATTATTTTAGTGTGATATCTCCAGAATTTGGATTAGTTCTATATATAAATAATATAATAGGACTAAATCTTTTAATCCGGCTATAACATTTTGGATGGTAGCAAGATCCAAAATGTTATGAGAGTTAAGTATGCTAGAGCTAGAGTAGTTCTAGGATGGATGACCTCCTGGTCGGAAGTGGGACGTCACAGTTGGTATCAGAATCATTCACCAGCTGGAAATATGAGATGAGTCTCGGCTGAGCCAGGGTTATATAGCGGGTAGAGCGAGGCACCCCGGCTAATGACTGTTGTGGATAGAGTGCAGCTCCCCACAAGGTCGGCTAAGGCTAGCGAGATGAGTCGGCTAAGGCTAGCGAGATGAGTCTCACATCGCCTGGTGATTATGAGTGTGCTTGAGCCTGATGTGGACGTCAGGACTAAAAGGAGGGAGGAATGTGACACCCCCGGAATTTGGATTAGTCCTATATATAAAATAATATAATAGGACTAAATCTCTTAACCCGGCTATAGTATTTTGGATGGTAGCAAGATCCAAGAGGTTATGAGAGTTAAGCGTGCTAGAGCTAAAGTAGTTCTAGGATGGGTGACCCTCTGGAAAGTGGGGCGTCACATTTAGTCCTTAAGTCTTTGGTTGGGGAATAAGACATAGAATAAGATTGGATGAGAACAGTAAATTTTGTCTTTCTTAAATAAACAGATATAAGTTTGAAATTATTATTTATACTTTTTTTTTATTGAGCAAATTTGTTTTCACTTAAGAATAAATTTAATTAAAGTAAATATAATTTTAGTCCAAACTTCTAAAAAGTGATATTATTTTAGTCCTTATGTCTTGGGGAATAAAATTGGTTGGGGAATAAGACATAAAATTAGGTTGGACGAGAATAGTTGCATCCAACAAAACAAAGTAGAGCAAAGTAGTTTTTAGCATTTGTACATTAGAGTTATTTTGGTCTAAAAGTTTCAAAGTCCAACTTCTAAAAGTGATATTATTTTAGTCCTTATGTTTTTGGTTGGGGAATAAGACAAAGAATAAGGTTGGATGAGAACAGTAATTTTTATCTTTTTTAAATAAATAAATAAAAAGGTATGAAATTACTATTTATATTTTTTTTTATTGAGCAAATTTATTTTTACTTAAGAATAAACTTAATTAAAGTAAGTATAATTTTAATTATTATATTAATTCTTTAATTATTTAATATTTAGACTATTTTTATTATTTTATTAACTAATTATCTAACTATTAAATAATTAACTAACCGATTTATTAATTTATTAAATTATTTATAATTAATTAAATTATTATTAATTAATTAGATAACATATTATTATTTTAAAATTATAATTATACTTATTCTCGTTATTCCAATATAAGTTATCTAACTAATCCAACGCTATTTATTTTATTTTCAGAAACAACTCAATTTTCGTCTTAAATACAAAATTAATTTTATTTTTATTTATTTTAAAAATTATATCTATATTAAAAGTAAATAATTCTTATTTATACATGAGCCAAAGCAACCATGTATATTTATTATTAGAGTATTTATTACAAACATTCAATATATCTGGACATCCATATATATATGCTGTGCATTCACTAGCTATTTATATAATTAATCTCTGTCACATATTTGAGATGTAATCTTTATTCAATTTCAAAATTGGAACGTGATATTAAACGTAAGGTTAATTTCATATAGCTTCATGTAAATATATTGAATAACATATATATTTTTATAATTTTTTTTATATATTTATTTTTAAAAAAATTTTAAGTTATTTATATATCCCACCATGAGAGAAATGGCCAAAATTTTTTTTTATTCGAGATGAAGTGTTTCTATTATCACAGAAAAAGTCACATTAAGTGCTATCCGAGATGAAGTGCTTCTATTGTCACAGAAAAGGAAAGGTCGCATTAAGTGTAACTGTCATAAGCTTAAAGATGATCTAAAAAAACTAAAGCGGTAGAAAGAAAAAACTGTCGCGAATTAAGACGAAGAGACGTCAACGATGGCGCAGACGGTAGAATCGGAGATGATCGATTCTGATGTGGTATATGCAGCGACCGGTGGTGCTAAAATTTTGGATGATATGTGGGTGCTCAATTCAGCGTGTTCCTTTCACGTCTGTCCGGAGAAAATATCTTTTGCCACCTATAAGACAATTAAAGGTGGAAAAACTCTTATTAGGAACGGGACGGCATGCAAAGTTTTAGAAGTCGGTACGGTGAAGATCCGGATGTACGATGGGGCCGTGAGGATGCTAACATGTGTACAATATGTTCTTGGTTTGAAGCGAAATTTGTTCTCGTTAGGTGAGTTCGACTCAAAAGCGCAAGGTTGCAGAATTTCAGTTTCAGGTGGAACTATGAGGGCCCAAAAATAGGATCGGGTTGCGTGCGTGGCAAACAAGCGTGGCCTGAACAAGAGCACAGTCTGAACCAAAGCAAATCCAATTTAAGCTCCAAAAGTTCGTAGAGATGCAGTCGCTCAAGGTGGAGTGACAGATGCGGCAACATCGAGCGCCGGAGACAAGCTTAAGGTAGAGCTTGCGTGGTGAGCTTGGTGTAGCGATTGAATATTAGAAATCAAATTAATGTAAAGATTATTAGAATTTTGTTAGATTTGTAATTAAATCTTAATTGAATTAGGATTAATATTTAAATTGGTTAAAAATAAATTAATTTAGATTTAAATATTAATTAGAGTATAATCTTAATTTAAGTAGATTTGAATATATTTTGGATAGTGCTTATATATAGCTCCAATGTGGAAAGTTTTTATGTAGAATACGGTTGAAGCCCATGTGAATGTACCTGAAAAAAAGTTGGTCATAATTGTATGCACCTTTTAGTGCACGGGTACATACAAAAAAAATTTTCTTTTGGATTTATAGAAGACGAGAGAATGATGAGAAAGATTTACAAACCCTAGAGAGATTTACGAGGAGGGTTCTGATTGAAGTTACTTTGTGTAGACCCTTATTTTCTGCTTTGAATCTTTTTCTTCTTTTATTATGGTGGTGTCGATTTTAGTTACTATTGCTGAGGCAGGTTTATAGTAAAAATTTAATTTAATATTTTCATTACGGAATCCCAACACTACAAAATCTGATATCGAAACGAATACCAGATTCCCAACAAACAACCTAATCTTTTAAATTTTTATTTTATTTCAAAATTTAAATATATTTTTTATTTTTACATATTTATTTAATATATTTTATATAATTTTTGTAATTATAAATTTATTAAAGTAAGTAATTAGATTAAATTTTAAAGTAAAAATGCAGTTGGCTTAGTTGAAATCAAATAAATTAAAAAAATAAATAATAAAATTAAAATTTTAAAAATATTAAATAAGTAATTCAAAATAATCAATATTACTATATATATATATATATATATATATATATATATATATATATATATATATATATATATATATATATATATATATATATATATATATATATATATATATATAGGAAAATGCTATGTGTACACCCCTTTCGGGGTGTACATCATACACCCCATCCATCTAAGGGTGGGGGTGTGATGATGGGTCACTTGATGTGATCCGTAAAAAATATCGCCACCATTAAAATGGTGGAGGTGTATGATGTACACCCCTTCGGGGTGTACATGTAGCATTGCTCTCATATATATATATATATATATATAGTTTATATAAATTTAATATATTTTTATCTTAAAAAAAATATTTGTTAATTTTGCACCGACGCGAATATTAAAGCAGGAGCAGGGACAAACCATTCTCTGACGTGCTACTGCCCCCTTCCTCTCCCACTAAAAGTGGTGGGTCCCACTCCACCGTCCGGCCCCAGGGTGGGTCCCACGGTCCCACATGATTGTTTTTTTTTTTTTGGTTTGATCACGACTGGTGGTGGGTCCCACGTGTATCATATTGAGTCATTGACTCGGCTAATCGTCCGCCACGTGTATGCGGTGAACTATTGAATTTTTTTTTATTTTAATTTTTTTTTTTTTACCGGGTGGAGAGTTGGATTAATCGCAGCATTAGTCCCCAATTTTATCTAACTTTTTATTTGTTATCTAACATTTTTTTTTTTTTTCAAAAGCTTTTTTTTTTTGACCTTTTGCATAAAAAAATTCACCGATTTTTTGGTTTTACAAAAATGGGTAAGTTTTTTTTTAAAAAAATTTGTACGGTCCGAATTTTTTTAAAAATAACTAAATTATTCTTATTTATTTTTTTTTTATATTTTCTCTTGTTTTTTTTTTTTTTTTTTTTTTTTTTTTTTTTTTTTTCACTCAAGGATCGTTTTCTCCTTCTTCTTTTTGCTTCCTCTCCATTCTTCTTCTCCTACATCGCCCTAATATCTATATCGTGTTCTACTTTTTTATCTCAACTACATCTCATATTCCTGCTGATATCAGCTCAAATCTTATATAAATCGCGAAAATGAACATGCGCGCCGCATAATCGTGGATGACAATGACGATGAGGGTACGCGAAAAAGCGATTCTGGCTAGGGAGGTTGTGATGGGCTGCACTCCACCCACAACAGTCATTAGCCAGGAAGCCTCACTCTACCGGATAAATAATTCTAGTTGGCTCTCACATTTCCGGCTAGTGAATAGCTCTACCTGTTAAATAACCCTGGTTGGCTCTCACATTTCCGACTGGTGAATAGCTCTGATACCAACTATGACACCCCGATTTTTCAGGAGTTACCCATCCTAGAACTACTCTAGCTCTAACACACTTAACTCTCTTAACCTCTTGGGTCTTATTACCATCCAAAATACTAAAACCGGGTTAAGAGATTTATTCCTATTATATCATTTATGTATATAACTAATCTAAATTCCGAAGGTGTCACAGAGATTGCTGAAAAAGATTTAGAAAGTATAATAATAATAATAATAAAATTCTACTATTATGTATGTCCTAACTACAAAAAAGCTAAAAAAAAAAAATAAAAAAAATGAAGAAGATGTAGTTATCATGTTAAGTTGTAGTTATATTGTTCCAAAAAATTGTTACACTCTTTGAGAAAAACGCTGCACTTTTTGAGACAAAAATTTTGGATGAAAATTATATTGCTTTGACGAAAGTTACACTCTTTAAAATAAAAATTATGCTTTTTAAATAAAAGTTACGTTCTTCGAACGAAAGTTATACGGTTTGAGTGAAAAATGCACTATTTGAAAATTACGCTGCTTGAGGGCTCAACTTTTTCGAGTTTGCCGCCATGCTCCTGCACCCCGCCACCTCTCCTCGCACGATATCCAAGCCACCGCCGCCCTCATCGCCTGTAACATTTCAATAGTCCTACATCGGATGAAAAAAGAATGTTTATTGGATATACGAGATCATACACGCTAATAATAATAACTGGAATTAAGTATTTTGGATTGTAATTTGGGTTCAACAAATTATTATTGCTAGTGGGTCGGTTCGTTACAAAGGGTATCAAAGCCGAAAGTGTAAGAGCACTAATCACTATGCGGAGCAAATTGCCACAATAGTCCCACAACGGATGAAGGGTCGCACCACCGCTACTACCAGAGCGCCGCCCCTCGACTCCGCACTCGCTCCGCGGCAGTGAAGCTCAAGAACGAGAAGGATGGCAAGAGCGTAGATAAAGAGATCAGCTCTACTCTTCACCGATTTTATGCTTTGCCTTTGTCAGTAAGCCGACTAAAGGCGGACCGCCGACGAAAGGTGATTGCTCGGAGAATTGCGAAAGGTAGATCAAGAATGGTTGTTTAACTTTGAAACAGCACTATCAACTTTGGTGGTGTTTTGCATGGTAGTAAATGTATTCCAGCACCACCCTTCTGATCGATAATCCTGCGCAGTTACTAAGCACAGTACTGATCAGCAGGATAATGACTCTGGAGTCGTATTGGTTGCCGCTAAGTTCGTAAATGGTAGCAGTAAAGAGGTTCTTCTCAAGCTTTTTAATTTCTGCATACATCAAATGACATGAAATTATAGAGCTAAATTATTTGGCGTTTAACTCTTTGATATGTTTGTCTCCTGCTATTAAGGTGTGGTAGCTGCTCTTCTGATGGGTGCTGAGAAGGCTCTCATTCATTTTATATATGGAAATGTGCTATCTTAAATATTTTTAGGTGGCGTTTTATTTGGGTAAAAAGGAATATTCCTATTTTGTATCCAAACAAAACGCCACCTAAAAATATTTCAAATAGCCCATTTCCATGTGTATCTAAACAAAATTGGAATAGGGGGGGAGAATAGGCGGGTATACCTATTCTCTCTCTTATCGGGTTTTTCCGATAAAAATCGAGACAATCCGGTATTAGGAGGGATTTCGGTTCCCCCCTCTCCCGAACAGGCCGAAACAGAGTGCCCCTTTGGGAAAGGGCACTCTGCCTCCTTTTTTTTTTTTTTTTTTTTTTTTTTTTTCTCTTATATGCTTCTTTTGATTTTATTATATTTTTTTTTTAAATTATAAATTTTAAATTTTAAAAGATATTTAAATTTTAACTTTTTTATTTTATAAATTTTAATTTTATATTTTAATAAATCTAAAAATTTTATTTTATTTTTTTTGTAAAAAAATATTAATTTTAAAATTTTAAAATTTATATAATTTTTTTATATATTTTTTATAATTTATATAAATTTAAAAATTAAAATTTTTACTCCCACTTAAAATTTAAAAAATAATTTTTTTTTGCTCCCACTTAAAATTTTTATAAAAAATAAAATTAATAAATATTAAAATTTGAATAAATTTTAAAATTTTAATTTTGAAAAAAAAAATTTAAAAAAAAAAAATATTTTAGTCTTTTAACACAAAAGTTAATTATCTATTTCTCTTATTCTTCAATTATTTTCAAATACTATTTTTTTTTTTATCTGTACTAATCTAAAATTTAACCAAATATAAATTTACATTAGTTCCAGTTTGCTCCAAAATTTATACTTATTCCTGGTACAACTAATTCTCCTTTATACCTCAACCAAGCGATGTTTTGGTATCGGGTATAAGGGGGGATAAGGGGGTTATACCCCCCTTATACCCAAGCAGGAAAATGGGAGGGGGTGATCCCCCCAATACCGGGTTATCCCGGAATAACCCGGTATTGGGGGGGAACAGTTGTTCCCCCCAAAAGGTGGAACAGCTTGTTCCACATTTCTTTCTTTCTTTTTTTTTTTTTCTTTTTTTTTTAATTAAAAATTTTTAAATTATAAGATAGTTAAATTTATAAAATTTAAAATTTATTTTTTTTTTATTTTTAAAATTTAAAAATTTTTAATTTTATTTTTTAATAAATCTAAAATTTTAATTTTTTAAATTTTTTTTATAATTTATTAATCTATACAAATTTATACCAAATATTTAAAATTTTTAAATTTATACCTATTTTTATATACAAATTTTTGAATTTTTAAAAATTTATAAATTTTTAAAAACCAAAAAAATTTTAATAATTTTTTTTTTTATATATAAGTAAAATATAAATTTTAATAAATTTTTTAATAAATATTTTAAATTAAATATTTAAAATCATATCAATCAAGTTTTTATCTTAAATTAAAAATTTAATCCCCTCTATTTTTCTTATTCCTCTTTAGCTTACCAAACATAATATTTTTTATCCCGGTACAACTCTTATACTAAACCAAACACAAAATTATTTTAATTCCTGCTTATATCTGAACTTATAACTATCACAGAAATAACTAATTTTTACTTATATCCGAAACAAACGCAGCCTTAGCTTTTACTGAATCACAACTTGTGTGATCGAATTTCCTAATAAATTCCACATACTACAATTGAGGGCAAAAAAGGAGTGGGCGGGCGCGCAGCATCGAGGGGCGGCGCTCTGGCAGGGGCCATGGAGGCAGGGGTGTCAATGGGTACGGATATTCAAAATTTTATCCGAATTCGAATCCGAATCCGAATCCGAACGGAATGGATTTATCCGATGTTAAGCGAATTTAGATTCGGATATGGATATAAAAAATGAAAACTCGACAGATTTGAATTTGTATATGAATTTTGATTGTCCCGATCCGAATCCGAACTCGACCAGAATCCGAATTAATTTTACGTTATATAATTTATATGTATATAAATATTTAATATTATATTTAAATTTATTTTTAAAAAAATTAAATTTAATATAATATATTTTGAAATATTGTAAAGAGAAAAAAAAAATAATTATTTCGGGTTTGGATTTTCGGATTCGGATTATGGATTTTTGGTCGGATTCGGATTTGGATATGAATTTTTAAAATCCGTCGAATTCGGATTCGGATTCGGATTTGGTAGTCACGTTCGGGTTCGGATTCGGATCTTTAAAAATTCGTTCTGAATCCGACCCGTTGACATCCCTACATGGCGGCGGCGGCTTGAACGTCGCATGGGGAGAGAATGGCGAGGTGCAAGAGCGAAATGTCGAGCATGAAAATGTTGAGCCCTCAAGCAATATAATTTTTAAAGAGTGCAATTTTCGCTTAAACAATATAACTTTCGTCTAAAAAATATAATTTTTGTTCAAAACGTATAATTTTCATTTCAAATAATATAATTTTTGCCAAAAAAAATATAACTTTTATGCAAAAAGGTACAATTTTTATCTCAAGCAGTACAACGTTCTTCTAAAATAGTATAATTTTATCTTAATAGTGCAATTTTATCGGCATCTTTTTTTTTTTTTTTTCTTATTCTTGACCTTTCTTGTATCAAGGATGATACATAATGATATTCTCAAAATTTTTATTTTTTATTTTTAATTCTCTATATTTTTTTTTTCTACAGTCATTGTGTTATGCAATTTATATCAGATTTGAGTCAGTATCGGCGGAGGTGTGACCGAGTTAAGAAAGTTGAGTAGAATGTTGATATTGGGGGCGGTGGTGGAGAAGGAGAAGGAAGAGAAAGCGAAGGTGAAATAATTACGAAGATGAAGACAAATTTAGAGGACAAAAAAAAAAAAAAAAGAAAGAAAAAAGTGTTAGTTAATTTCTTAAAAATTCAGATAGAGTATCTAAAAATGAAAAAACTAGTATATTTTTACAAAAATACAAAATTAATAAATATTTTATAAAAAAATTCGAAACTAAACTATATTGAGCCATACTTCTTTATTATTATTATTATTATTTTATTACGTTCTGTTCAACGGTTCAGATTTAATTATTTTTAAATTATAATATATAATAGCAGGTCACTTTGAGGAGGTACCGATTACCCGCGGTACCCAAAATAGAGTTATTTTTATCTTTGTATTCATGAATAATTAAGCAATTTTATCTTTATTTTAAAAAATTTTATTTTTATAAATATTATAAATTTTAAATATTTCAATTTAGTGAGAGCTTTTATTTTTGAAAAGATTATAAATTTTAAATATTCTAATTTAGTTATGATCTTAAATGGTAATAATTTAATGGTCTTTATTTAATATATTTTAAATAATTTTAATTTTAGAAAACTATATTAAAATTTAGATTATTTTAATGGTAATATTATTTTTTAAAAAAAGTTTACATTTAAAATGTTCATTATCTCTAACAATTAAAATATCATTATATTTTAAAAAATTTATTATTGTTAATAGTTCAAAATTGTTCTTAACTTATTCAGTTTAAAAATTTAAACTAAACCCCTTGATAAATTTAATTGTTGTTTAACTAGTCGAACTAGTGGATTCAATTTAATTTTTAAATCATTCGTACTGGTAAGCTAATTACATACTAAAAGGTAGGGAACTAAAATTTTAAAAATTGACTAAATACTAAAAAATTTTAAAGGAAAAAATCAAAACCAACTTAATAAATGAAATTAATTTGAAAGATCAAATTTATAAAACATGCAAATAGTATAAATTTGTTTCATATTTCGATTTATCTAATTTATCTACGGTTCTAATTTTATTTACTTTATTAAAAAATCTATGTTGGAGATTTATTATAAGCTTAAATTTTAAATTGTATAGTAAACAATTATTCAGTTTAAATTGCATTTATACTATTTAAACTTATAGAAAAATTTTATATGCCGTTTAGGTTGTGAAACTATAAATTTATTATCAATTTATGTTTTAAATTATAATATATGGTCTCATTATTTTAAAAAGATCAAATTTTACTATTTAAATTTGATTTAACTCAGCCGTACAATTCTATTATAAAAATAAATTTGAATTATATCATATATTTCTGTTAAATCAAATATTTAAGCACATTGAAATTTTTTAAAATTGTAATACAAAATTAATGTTTAGATTCAAGAAACTTTAAAATTCTTTAAACAAATTAAGCTTTTTAAATTAATGCCTAAATTGCAATTCTAAAACTCTTTAAATTAATGCCTAAATTGTAATTCTAAAACTCTTTAAATTAATGCCTAAATTATAATTGTAAAACTCTTTAAATTAATGCTTAAATTGTAATTCTATTTTTTTTTTAAATTAAATTTTTTAAATTAATACCTAAATTATAATTCTAAAATTTTTTAATTTAAATTTTTTAATTTAATGCCTAAATTATAATTCTAAAACTTTTTAAATTAAACTCTTTAAATTAATACATAAATTATAATTCTAAAACTCTTTAAATTAACTCCTAAATTGAAATTCTAAATTTTTTTAAATTAAACTCTTTAAATTAATGACTAAATTGTAATTCTAAAACTCTTTAGATTAATGTCTAAATTGTAATTCTATTTTTTTTTTATTTTAAACTCTTTAAATTAATGCCTAAATTGTAATTCCAAAACTCTTTAAAATAATACATAAATTGTAATTCAATTTTTTTTGAAATTAAACTCTTTAAATTAATGACTAAATTGTAATTCTAAATTTTTTTAAATTAATACCTAAATTGTAATTCTAAATTTTTTTAATTTAAACATTTTAAATTAATACCTAAATTATAATTCTAAAACTCTTTAAATTAAACTATTTAAATGAATGTCTAAATTATAATTCTAAAAATCTATAAATTAATGCCTAAATTGAAATTCTAAAATTTTTAAATTAAACTCTTTAAATTAATGCCCAAAGTATAATTATAAATTTTTTTAATGTAAACTCTTTAAATTATTGACTAAATTGTAATTCTAAAATTTTTTAAATTAATGACTAATTAGTGGAATTTATTTTAATTAATATTTTTTTGTGATGTTTAATTACAAAAATATCCTTTTTATAAAATTGCATGTTAATCTATTAATAAATAAAATTACCTTTTTATTCTTTTACAATGAGAATATTTTTATTATTTATGAATAAAAAATAGTAAAGTATTTCTCAACTATATTTGTCAACTAAATTATAAATTTGAGTATATTTATTAACTTGTAATTGAGGTAATTTTATGAAATGTTGATATGCCCCTCTATACAGACCTACTTTCACACTACCCTTCAAAAATATTTCTCTTCAAATATCCTTTTCTAAAAGCCTTATAAAACTCTTTCCAATAAACACTTAAAATAGAAATATATAAGAAAATAAAAAAAACCTTTTAAAAATATATTTAAAACAAAAGGTATATATATATATATATATATATATATATATATATATATATATATATATATATAATTTTAAAATTTTAAAATTTTACAAGGGTAGAGAGGCAATTTTCTCTTTGTCGAATATTTTAATTTTTTTACACAATGAGAGAATTTTAAAGTCTTTATAAACTTAACAAAATAAAATAACTTAAATAAATTTATAAAAAAATATAGTTAGTAATCCTAATAAAAAAAAAAGAAAAAAAAAAAGGAACGTAGTTCAAAAAGTCTTATTATTCGAGGGGCGTGCATACATTTTAACCTCAGACATAGGGTCCCACTCGTGGGGCCCACATGTCACTATCATAACCGTGACACACAACCGTTACACGAAACCCCCTCTGGTTCACGCTCACGGGCACTTGTAACGGATTCCCGGTGACGTACCCAATTATAAAAAACTAAGATCCGCTCCAACCCGTCTCTCACGAACCTCTCGTGCGACCCCCCCCCCCCTCCCCTCTCTCGCACCTTTAAACCGTTACTCCCACCCAACCATCCGATCCGCCACGTGTCGCTTATCCGAGCCCGTTCCACCGAAACCGTCACGCCGAAACCGCTTCGCTCCCGCTAATGGGTACCTTGGGCCCCACTCCACCCCACCACCCCGCCACTCCCCGCACCAAATCCCGTTCCCAAAACAGCAACGAGATTCAAAAGGCCAATAAAACCGTTCCACGTGTCATCCACTGAATTCTTATTGGTCGAATTCGGTGTTCGGTGTTTCGAAAGATTCAGCGGCGGATACACTCCGTCGCGGGGGGGTGGGGTGGTGTCGTCGTCGTCTTATAGCGAGCGAGGGGAGACCAAGTTGTCGCTTGGCCCTTCCCTTCTCTTCCTTTTTTTTCCCCCTTTCCCCGATTCTCCCAAATTCACATGTAAGCGAAAACGCGATTCGAGCGATGAGCAAAAAAAAAAAAAAAAAAAGAGAAAAAAAAAAAATTGGGGAAAGAATGAAAAAACCCTAATTATTATAATGATAATTACGCGGTATTTTTGACGAATTTTTAGCCTATTTTCTCTGATTTTTCGTTCTTTTTTGTTGTTTTTGTTGTTGTTGTTGTTGTTGTACTCGGTTCTAACTGCTCGCTCGAATTTTGGGTAGGTCTAGTGATGGGGGGCGGAATCTGATCCGGATGTTGCAGGGCCACAACTTTCTCGGAGATCATGATTGATCCAGCGATCACAGGTTCGGGCAAATAGATCTCTCTCCCAATTTTTCCTCTTTTTTTTTTTTGGGTTTTTTTGGATGCGGTGGTGGTGTTGTTGCGCTGAGATCGAGTGTAATGTTTGATGTTTGGGGACTGGATCGCGGGTGCAAGGATTGGGGATTGGGGATCGGAGATCTTATGAATCGGGATTTGTTGGTTTGTGATCTTTTGTGCTTCTAGGTTAAATTCGTTGTTTTGATCTATGTGTAAAGCGCTACTTTTCTCTCTCTCTTTTTTTTTTTTGATGCCTGTTTTCAATTTTGAGTCTTGATTTCTAGGATCGGTTTCTTTAGAGCCACTAACGACTGATTTTATTTTTGTTCTTCTTTTTTTTTCCTGATAAATTTGGAGAGTTAATTGTTGGTGCTAGTGAGAATTAGGTATAATTGGTGAATGCGAATTCATAAGATGTAATTTAGGTTATTTTTATGATAAAAAAATCTGTTTTTATCTATGCTTTTGACACCCTCCTTTGGAAATCATACACACATTTTCTAATTTTGGCATAATAATAGTTCCGTCAAGCAGTTCATCGCTGTTGCTTTCAACATTAATCTGTTATAGGGAGACGAGAGCAAATCATATGACACCCCGAGACAATGCATTTGGAAGTAGATTGTGAAACAATGTCTCCTAACATTCAAAGTGTTTATTGGATTGCTATTTTTCCATCTCTAATGGTATATCTTCTATTGGATTGCTATTTTTCCATCTCTAATGGTTTATCTGAACTTTCCTAGTCATTCAACAGACTCGTTTATAACGTTGGAATAGTATCTGAATGACATCTAAGCAAGAATTTAAGTGCCCATCGGCACGGGCCGTATCTATTGTGTTTTATCGTGCCAACAGGATATCGGCACGTTACTGTCCTCGTGCAAAACTCCTTTTTTTTTTTCAATTAGTAAGTAATTTTCTCAATAAATTTCAAAAGATTTGATAAAGATACATAATAAGTAATTATAATATTTTGTTGTTAAAAAAAATATATTTTATATCATTATGTATCGGCACACATTTATTTTTTGTTAATGGTATGCATCGGCACAGCCCGACACATACTGTGTCGTATAGTGCCAACAAGTTTTCGGCACGACCCGTGCCACGGCACTTAAATTTTTTAATTTAATGCCCATCATATATTTTATAGCCTGTAGAAAACCTTAATTTTTTAAAAATAAAGGGTTGAACACCCAGTGCCAATGTCGTGCTGATGCATGCTGAGATAAGGGGTCCATGTTTTGACACAACATACGCTCTGCGCCTCATCCTGGTGACCAAGTGTTGGGACTGTAGCATAGCATGGCATAGTAAACGGTCATCCTTCTTTGGACTCATCTTAAGCTCTTTATACAAACAAACAGAACATCCTTTGTTGAAAATATAGGCGAAAGTAATGCTAGTTTGCTTAAGTATATGAAGTAGATCATTTGAGTGATAGAACAAGAATAAGCTAGAACCATGAAATGTAAAGATGGCTTTGATTGGTTTATGATTTGACTCTTATGGTTGAAAATTATGGCTTGGAAGTGTGATTAGGACTATAAGAAATCAAATTGTATGTTAGGGTAGCTTCTATGTCAACACTGTCATAATTGGATGTACAGATTTTGCCTTTGCCCCCAATATCCTCATGCTTAAAGATATTTAGTGTTGTTACTAAGCTTTTCTATTGTGATTTTCATTTTGTCCGTCTTTTCTTATGTCATCTTTTTATCCACAGATAAAATGCAAGGAAACCGTGAGGCATCCTTTGGATGCCTCAAGGCAAATGCTCCTCAAGGAAGTGGCAATTTGATTGAGGGGTTTCCTGAGCCCAAAGATGAAAAGGTCAATTATTCAGGTGATAGTATCAAATCAGACAGCAATTCAATGATATGGGATGTTTCTCCACCTCTAAATCAAGGTTATCCTCGACCATTCTACCGACAAGAGATTTTAACATGGCCATATATCTATCCTGACTACCATGTTCTTCGTCAAAGCCAACCACATGCAGTTGAGAACCATTTTTATCACATGAATCGGGATTACAGTTTTCCTGTTGAGAATCGAATTCAATATTTACCATACAAGCTGTTCTCTCAAAACTATCCCCATGATGTACAACTTCAGGAGTTTCAATATTTTGTGGTTATCGACTTTGAAGCAACGTGTGACAAGGACAGGAATCCACATCCACAAGAGATCATTGAATTTCCTTCTGTTTTAGTCAACAGTGCTACCGGACAACTGGAAGCATCCTTTCAAACCTATGTGCGGCCCGCATATCATCAACTTCTCACTGATTTTTGCAAGGAGCTCACTGGTATCCAGCAGATTCAGGTTAATATGGTTTTATTTTCGTCGATTTCGTTCTTTTATAGCTTGTGGAATAGTAAACAATTGGTTGTTGCATCTTGTTATTCACTTGAATTTTTTGGTATGAGTATTTCTGCTTTAGGAATCTGCTCTGCCTTTTATAGTACTTAGAAGTACTCCACATATTTGTATTCTAGATATACTGAAATATTGTCCACTCTTAATCACTTCGATCTTTTAGTTTGCTTGCTTTTATAGTGTACGATAGTTCACCCTTGGGATCACTCAAATTTACTTTACTGTTTCTTGTTTTTCTTCATTTACAAAAAGGAATTGTTCTCTGAAAAAAATCAATGCCAGTTGTGATTAAACAATTTATTGAATGCTTTGCAGTCAATTGAATATTTTGAGGTGATGAGCGTCTGTAGGGGACAAACTTCTGCGGGCATTTTCAATTTTTTCTGTCTACTCCACACCATTCTTTATGAGCATACCCTTGCAAATTGAAGATTTGTTCTACTAAACTGTACAGTATTTAGCGTGAAATTGTCAATTTTGGTTCCATATTTTAGGTTGCTTCGTATTTAGAGAAGTTCGGTTGAGTTTTCATGGATCTGAAGGATTTACACTTTCTATACTGCCTAATGAGCTAGAAATCATGCATGCATTTCTGGAACTTTGACATAATTAAACTCTGAACCTGATAGCAGAATGAAGTGTCCTCTACTGGCAATAATTTTTGCCTATTACTAGGCCAAACTTAACCATATCAAGTGGGCATTGCCCAAAATGGACGGGCCTTGTCCAAAGAGTATAAGTGACCTCTACCGGCAATAATTTTTGCCTATTACTATGCCATACTTAACCATATCAAATGGGCATTGCCCCAAATGGACGGGCCTGTCTAAAGAGTATTTCTGCTAAAATATATGTTTCTTTCGCTAAGCAACTTTTGGAGATAATAATTTGAAGTTTTGCATTATATTGTATGTTGAATAATAGTTTAAATTAAATGCTGAATGTTATATAACATAAACTGAATCTAGAATGTTTGTATGCTGAATGGTTGTAAACAAGGTACCCGTACGCAGAATTGCTAAACCTGATCATCCTGTAAATTATTGAGTGACTGCTGTTATATCTTGGAACGGCACATGCTATTTGCCGCGTAAGCAGAATAACATAACCCACTAATTTGATAACTAACATTTCTCATCTCATGAGCTTTTCTAGTCATCTAATAGCTTATCCCACTCATAGAAAACACTTCTCTATCAGAAGTCTCTTCTTCCTTTTTCGCCCTTGTCTATGAGCAAGTCTCTTCTTCCTCTTTCGCCATTGCCTATGAGAAAGCCTCTTATTGCTTTTTCATTACCTGTTTTGATTCTCTCACCTCGGCTCGAACTTCGAAGTGTTGAACGTTAGGTAAAAAGAAAGAAAAATTTTTCATGGCTAAATCGTTCTTGACAAGAATGAAAAATTCCATCTGCTGCTTCATTCAATACCATGAAACTTGAGTTGCAGAAGAAAGAAAAAAGCTTATGCCTACCCAAACAAGGCCATTATGTTTTGCCACGTCAAAAATGAACTTTTCAGATTTGCATTAGGTTTCCTAGTTTAGGATGCAAGTTTGGACATGTTTGCCATCTGGATATCCTACAATAGTAAAACTTCTGTTTACCATTCTTTGTGGTGATTTGTTTTTAATCTAATTGAGGATATGTGTTACCCAAGTTAGTTGTGAGAATTAGTTGAAATAAGGCACCTACTTCTGGTTCCATTTGCTGAAGTTTCATAATCTACTATTAATATAAAAAATATATGGTCTGAAATTGGGTCCTATCCTATTGAACTCAAAATAATATAGTCGTAATTTCTTACTCATAGGGTGGATCAGACCCTCACCTATGCTGCATGAAAACTTGGGTCTCTTTTTTTGGACTTACCCTCTATTTCTGTGTCAAATGATTGGTTGGGCAGAATAATGTTGTTTCTTAATATTCAAATCATTTCATCTGACAAGCTGCGTAGAAGGTGGATATTAGTGTTTTGGTACATTTTATTAAGGTGCCGGACAGATATTTTTGGTCACCGACGGTGTGTTTGATTTCATTTGTCTATTTGATGTTTAACTTAATCGTTTGAAACAAATTGATCCTTTGGAGCAAATGTATTTGCAGAAGTTATTTTCACAGGTTAAAGATAGTAGTTTGTGCAGCTACTTATTGGCTGACAAATAGAGTTGTAGAGTTCCACATTACATTATATTTTTCAAACAGAGAGTGCATTCTTTCAGAAATTCACTAAATAAGATACCTCCTAGAGACTGTTTGTTGGAGTGAGGTGAATCTGTAGGCAAAAGATATTGCAAGCTTTCACAGGCAAGCTAGCATTTCGGGACTCAGATATAATTCAAACCTTGTGACTTTGTGATGCCCCTGTAGCACCTACGAATGTTAAGTAAATATTGGTCCATTTTTTCAATTAGTGGCACAAAAGAAAATAGATTTTCTTTCAGGCATTCAAATTAGCTTTCATGCCGAGATATATTTAACTCAAGTATTTGTGTGAAAGTTGTTGAACCATACATTTCTTTTTAGGCCATCCACTGTTTTATATAACTCCTCTTCATTCTCATTGAACATGAACTCCATATATTTCTAAGAATTTGTAAATTTAGCTTCTTTTTTTTTTTTTCTAAAGGTTGTTTGATATGTCAAATATATGTAACTATATTAAATCAGCTGTGATTTGCTTCTGTTAGTGCCTTGGTACATGGGGAAGATCACTTGTTGTGTAGAGTCTAGTTATGGTTCAAATATGGAAAAGACATTTGTTAGAATATTATGCATTCTACACTTCATTTGATCTTATCCGGATCTGGCATGATCTTATCTAGATCTAGTACAGTTATATCCAGATTTGGTATTCTAAACTTCATTTCCTGATTGTTGGGGTTTAGAAGAGTCCTAGTTTGATTCAAAGAAGTAGTCAGATTGTTAAAATTCGTAGAAAGGATAGCATTGGTTTGTTATTTACACGGTAGATTTTCTTCTGCATGAACAAATTCATTTGTTTTTTCAGCTGGACTTCACCCTGCTCTATTTTATCTAAATCTCACTTGGTATTCTCTTCTTTGTTTCTCCTTTTTAATTTCTTCCTGAATATTAAAATGTTATGATATATTAATCTTTCGGCATAAGGCTCAAACTAAGTGGGATTCCAATTGCATTGTTTGGTCTAATCTATTGTTTAAGCGAATTGAATCTTACTTACCAACAAGGCGACAACTGATGTAGGATGGATTTCGTGAAGGATTTCAGATATCAGGGCAAGGACTTGTCTTAGGGATGTTTTCCTTTATTGACTAAATAGAAGGATGGTTGAATAGGATGGGATGTCAAGGGATTTTGGGGGTATAATGTGAGTCATAAAAATGCTTCCAAATCCTTTCATTCTAGTGGCAACATTCTAGCTTGGAAGTAACCCAGCACATAGGCTTTTTTAATTAAAACTCTCCTAGTTTTTTTCTTTTTTGCAGAAAATGTTACCGTCATTTTTTTTCGCTCGCATTTGATGTTTTAGGACCAATCTTTTGCTCCATTATAGGATAATGATCTACAGTTTTGAATGATCTGTCCACATTCCACAGTTTCACAAGTTCTCATTATGTTGATCCCTCGAACCGTGCATTGTGGTCATGTAGTGGGGGGTCAAATTGGTTCCAAGCTGCTTTAACCTTTTCATTAATATAAATGATTTTGCTTCTAGGGCTAGTTTAATGTCATGTCAAGTTTGATGATTTGCACTTTTGTTTTTAAAACTAGTGAACTTCTACATGTAGAAGTAGGAATCTCAGTGCTAGTCCTAGGAACCTTTAAAAATATCTTATAGTGGTCTGTTTTATCGGGGTCGTACTTGCATAATTTCTGGTAGATGCTTTAACTACAAATGAAGATGTGACGCCCCACTTCCCAGGGGGTCACCCATCCTAGAACTACTCTAGCTCTAGCACGCTCAACTCTCATGTTCCTCTTGGATCTTGCTACCATCCAAAATGCTATAGCCGGGTTAGAGATTTAGTCCTATTATATCATTTATATAGAGGACTAATCCAAATTCCGGGGGTGTCACATTCTTCCCCCCTTTAAGCCCTGACGTCCACGTCAGGCTCAAGCACACTCACAAGCACCAGGCGATGTGAGACTCGTCTCGCTAGCCTTAGTCGACCTTGTGAGGAGCTGCACTCCACTCACAACGGTCATTAGCCGGGGAGCCTCGCTCTACCCGCTATATAACCCTGGCTCAGCCGAGACTCATCTCACATTTCCGGCTGGTGAATGGCTCTGATACCAACTGTGACGCCCCACTTCCCAGGGGGTCACCCATCCTAGAACTACTCTAGCTCTAGCACGCTCAACTCTCATGTTCCTCTTGGATCTTGCTACCATCCAAAATGCTATAGCCGGGTTAGAGATTTAGTCCTATTATATCATTTATATAGAGGACTAATCCAAATTCCGGGGGTGTCACAGAAGATACATGGAGAACAACTTATAGAGAAGAAACAATACCAGAGGCTTATTTTCCCACTAATGTGTTGGATGTTGGAGAATAATTTGTTTATCTTGTAGTGTGACAAGTACATATATTAATATTTCAACTTTGGTTGTTTTCTAATAAGCCCACTAAAATCATGTTTTGGACAGAATAGTTCTTCAAAGGCTGATCGCCTGATCGAGTGAGACATTGTCATGCATCTTATACAAGGATTAAAGTGCCGTGGCACGGGGGTGTGCCGGCCGTTGCCTGGCACGATACGGCACAGGCACGCTTGCGTGCCGACACATGGCACGCTTGCATGCCGACACATGGCACGCTTGCATGCCGACGGGCACGCACAACCTCCTAGTGGTACGCTTTGGCACGGTCTTATTTTAGTTTTTTCTGTCCAATAAGACTTTAGAATGTTATTTTAAAAGTTTTAAAGCAATATTTATTAATTTTGGCTATGTATTGATTTGTCTTGATCTAATGTCAATAATAACTTACTAACTTACTAGTTAATAGCTTAATATAGTAGTAGTCTTCTTTATAGGTCAAGTTAAATGCAACTACAACTTTAGAGAAAATTATTTTTTCTTTAAATTTTTATAAAAATTTGCAAGATCCATTCGTATTGATTCGATGAAAGATCATATAATAACTAGACTAAACTAGAATGAGACCCCAAGTGCATTGATAGTTTTTTTTCATTTTCAAATTTTTATAAAATATTTATGAAAAATTAAAGAAATTTATTTTTTCTAAAATTTTTAAAAAAATTATAAAATCTGTCCATAAAAATTTAATAATAAACCATACTATGAATAAATTAAGCAATAATAAAAATTGATTTAACTTTTTTTTTTTTGGGTTTATCTTTTATTTTTTAGAATTTTAAAAATTATAAAATATAAATCTGAGAAAATTATTTTTTTAAAAATTTTTATGGAAAATTTGTAAGTTCATCCAAGAAAATTAATTTTTCTTAAATTTAAATAAGAAAACTTGTGCAATTTATTTATGAAAATTTAAAACCATGTGACATATACATTAAGTAAATTCAAATATCAATTGTTTCTATTTAGTTTTCGATTTTATTAGAATTCTCATATTTCTAAATCTAATAATAAAATTTTCAGACTTAAGAATGTCTTAAATCTCGCACAAAATACTAAATTCGTACAAAAAAATTAAAAATGGACTTTGTAATGATTAAATCAAGTGGATATATTTTCAGATTTTTGTAAATTGTTAATAAAAATTTGTATAATTTCATATTTCTTTACAAAAGAAACTTTACAAGTTAAATATATTCTAAATGTATGAAAAAAAAATTTAAGTTGTAAATTTCTTGACTTACCTAATAAGTAGATCTTCGATTTTACTATATTTTTACTTTTTCTTTTAAGATCGAAGTAATCAAAAAATAATAAGAGATTGAAAGGAAAAACTAAAAAAAAAAATTATGAGAAAAAAAGGAAGAAAATAAAAGAAAGGAAAAAAATAGAGTAAGAGATCTGGGAGGAAAGAAAAGAAAGCGCAGAATAAAAGAAAAGGTAGAAATGAAAAGAAGAAAATAGAGAGAGGGATAAAGGTCTTTTCAAGAAACCAAAAAATACAAAAGGTTGAAGTAAAAAAAAAAAATTAAAAACACTTTGTGTCTGTGTGGGCACGCAGCGGCACGTACCGTGATACTCTCTGCGTATCGCTCTGTCTCGTTCGATACTCAGAGGGTATCGCGGTACAGGAGGACCAAGAGAGACCCCCCCTGTACCGTGGCGCTTAATTGGTAGCACGATACGTATCGCTCCGTGCCGTAAGGCACAGATGGATACTTAATTCCTTGATCTTATAGTAAGAGAATTATGCTTTACTATAAATGTGAAAAGACAATTTGTTGATAGACGGCCGATATATCTTTGTGTAGTTATTTCAAGAGAGCTGAGTTAGTGGAGTAAACAATGGAATATTTATTCTTGGAATGATGGTGGAAGAAGTGCAACTGAAGAGAAGGAGCCTACTCTAAGTAGTTATCTATGGAAATTTTTATTGGTGCATTTATTCAGTCTTAGAAATCTCAAGGGTCATCCTGATATGTCTGGAGGTATGATTCAGTCCGTCATGCAAGCCACGTATCCCTTTGGTAGTGAACCATGCCTTCTTAGTTGTTCTGTAAGGTCAATGAAGCAAGAACAAACTCATTTCCTCGTTGAATGGATTGAGTTGGTATCTTAATGGCTTTGCTAGGTTACCTAACCTAGCACTTATTCAGCCTGTAATGACCAAGATAGAATCTAGTTGCTGACAAGCAAGAAGAGCCTGGTTTAGTATATTTTCTATGCCACTTTCCTTCTTGCCCAACCATGCTATCTATGCATTTAGTACCCTTAAAGGAGTCTGTTTTCTACAATATCCTTGATTTATCAGCACTAATGCTTTTGTAATGATTTTGAGATAAGGTATTCTCCAATCCCTTTCTCAAATTCTCAACTGCATTCATACTTTTTGTTCTTTTGGCTTATCATCCCCTAACTTACCGTTATCCTCCGGCACTTTTTCCTCTTGTTTCATAGAACATCGTATTTTGTAGTTAGAGATGATTTGGTTGAAATTTTAATCTGTTGTATATCTGTGGCCTTATTGTAATGGGCTTGTGTCTGGTGATAGTTGGTAGAATAGCATTAAACCTCTTCTTTTCCGTATACTTCTAGGTGGACAGAGGTGTTTCCCTGAGCGAAGCTCTGCTTATGCATGATAAGTGGTTGGAGGACAAAGGGATTAAGCACAAGAACTTTGCTGTGGTGACTTGGTCTAACTGGGATTGTCGTGTAATGTTGGAGTCAGAATGCAGATTCAAAAGGATTAGGAAGCCTCCCTACTTTAACAGGTAGATTTCTTTTCCATCTAATTTGGTTGTAGTCCGTCATGCCCTTTTATCTATAATCCAAGGATTTCCCGTGCTGACCCGTGCTAGCCTAGCCCGTACCGTGCTGAGGCCGTGCCGGCATGAGACACAGGCTTGTGCTAATATTGTTTTGATTTTTTTTTATTTTTTTTGAGTTTTGGGCCTTTGTGTTTTTTTTTTAGATGAAAGTTTTACAAAAGTTCAAATGCATAATGGGACCATCCTTTAATACAAAAATACAAATAAGATCCTCCCCCATTTTTTTATAATCATTTGAGATGTTTTGAATTTAAATATGGTAGTGTTTTTCTATAAATTTTATCCAATTATGACTTTAGTTTTGTTTTCATACATATGTTATTATAGTAGATATAATTTAAATTTCAATTATTAAGATTTTTTTGGCTCTATTCTTTCTAAATTGTGCGAGATACAACGTTTGAGCTATTTTTATGGCTATAAGGGATATTAAAACTATCTAGAAAAGTATCTTTTCTTAATAAATTGAAAAAGAAGACTCTTGCCAATGTGCAGTGGTGTGGCAGTGGCGGCATAGGAGGGCGTGCCGACAATGGCATGCCCTGTACCACCGTGCTGTGCCGTGCCATGCTTGCTGGCACAACAGTACAGGGCGTGGCAGTGGCATGACAATTCTTGTTGTCAAGTGGCAAACTATTGTCGACATTTTGCACCAAATGGGTGTCTTTGGTACTATATTAAGAGCTGATAGTATTGATTCTTTTGCTTGAAACAAAGATGAGATTCATTGAATTCACCATTTCCTTTTCTCTCTTATCCTTCTTATCTTTGAAAACCCAAGTTCTGATTTGCATACCCATATCAAAATCTGCCAAAGTTGGTTCCAAAAAATGAAACTCAGGAAAGCAGAGTAGGAATTACTAAAAATTTGACGATTTGGGCATTGCCAAACAACATAAAGATCCTGTCTCCTAATACTTTCCTGTTTGCTATTTTTGTTTTTATGAAATCATGGATCTATTATTTTCTACTCACCGACTATGATTAGTTGCTTTCTTTCAAGAGTGGTTAAAAGACCAAAGTTGTTTTCCATTGTGATACTGATGTGTTTTATTTTTTAACTGTGGTGAGTGAACAGGTGGATCAACTTAAAGGTCCCATTCCAGGCGGTATTTGGCGGCATCCGCTGCAACCTAAAGGAGGCGGTCCAGCTAGCAGGCCTGGCATGGGAGGGCCGTGCACACTGCGGCCTTGACGACGCCCGCAACACCGCCCGCCTCCTCGCCCTCCTCATGCACCGCGGCTTCAAATTCTCCATCACTAATTCTCTCGTGACCGACCCGTCCAACCGCCCAATATCAACAACCCATCAGCTGATCCCCGACCGTCAATCCAACCTGAACCATTACCAAACCCTAAAACCGAAAGATCTGGTGGTGCCCCCTGTCCAGTTCCATCCGCTCATGGACCCTGTGGGGAAGGATAGGCACATGTACTGCTTCTGCGGCGTGCTAAGCAGCCGTTGCGAGGTTCGCAAACCCGGACCTGCCCAGGGCCGCAGCTTCTTCGGGTGCGGCAACTGGACGACTGCAAGGCGGGCGCAGTGTAACTACTTCGTGTGGGCGTCACCATAAAAGATCTCTAGGATCTGGTCTCTCTGGCGATCTGCATAAGAATCGGTGAGGTACTGCAAAACCGCCCGAGGGAATAATTTAAATAGGTGCTTGGGGTGATCTTTCGTCGTATATATAAGTATATATATAGATAGAGCTCTCTGCTCATGTGGTAATGGAAGATCTAGGTAGTGTCCAACCTGTGATACTGACTTCTTGCTTGATAGAAGAAAATGGGGATCAGATGCTGCTTAGGATACTTTGACCTCTAAATAATCTATCAGTTGTGGACCTTTTCCTCTTCTTTTTCTTCTTCTTCTTCTTCTTCTCCTTCTTAACTTTGTTTAATGGAGGCTTGCTTTGTGCAATTATGGTTTCTGCTACTTAACAGGCAAAGATGTGTCTGAGCCTGAGGATGGAGATGAAATGAATTGGAGAAATGCTAAATCCATGTAGACACCATCTAGAGTAGAAAACTTTAGCTGCAAATTCTCAGTGTATTATGTCTTAAAGATCCAGTTATTTGTAGTTGAATTATATTACCATCTCTTTGTTTTTAGTTGTTTTGTCCTTGTAGTGTTGTAGGACAATAGATTCGGGTGTTTGCACACAATTTTGTGATGCAAATGTTTTGCTGCAAAATGACTTTTCTCTCTGATGCAAATGTTTTAAAAAATATATTAGGGTGTATTATTCACACAATTTTATGTAGTTTTATTAGTTTTCAGCTATTCCTGGTACAAATTGCCTTTTTTAAAACACTTATTTTTTGCATTTTCAGATGAGTAAGTTATGCTACCTAAATGCAGCTATGGATTTTTGAAAGAATAATCAGAGGATAAATGACAAAGAAGATAACTGCATCCCACATGGAAAGATTTTCTCTCTTTATATTCCAATCCAACATAAATGAAGTGAAAATGTGTATCAACCTATAAGAACTAAAATGCAAGATATATCTGCTGGCTGTGTACCTCTGGGCTGTCACCATTATGCATTTTGTTTTCTGGGTAATTTACACCAATAATCCTCAAATTGTTCCGCAGGATGTCGTTTTAGTTCTCAAACTATCAAGTCAATTGCAATCAAACTATCAAGTCAGCAAAGGGCATATCGGTTAGTATCGAGATTTCAAGTTCGAAACTTCTTAGTTGCTTCATATTTTCAGTTATTTTTAAAATGAACGAAACAGGTATCATGTTACTTTTCTCTCAAACAAAAAAAAAAGTATTGGCATATAAATATTTCAATTCTGGCACTTCAAAAGTGATAAATAGTGGTTTTATTATCAATTGGTTTAGAGGCAGAGCAGTCAGTCAATATCACATGAACTTACTTTGCTGCTATGAGATTCAAATATCAGGCCCTATTGAGTTATCTTTCTATCAGACCCTGGTCATGAAATCTGAATAACAGATTGAGGTTCTTGGGCATTAATTTAACTCGAAAGGGTAAATTAATATCAGTAGTTAATCCGATGTCATAGAATAATGTTAAGATGCGCAACATGAAATTAAATATATTAGTGTACATCTAATTTCATTCAAAACATACAAGTAAGCTCATTGAATATGCATCAGTAGATAGATAGATAGATAGATCATAACTTTCCATATTTTGCTTCGAATAAGTTGTACAAGTTCGAGCTAAACCTTCTCTTCAATCCGCCACTGGTTAAACTAAACTATTTGTTAAACTTCCATAACATTCGACATTTGTTTATTTGTTTCCAGTTCGCGACATTCCCGGCTATTTTGACTTATATTCTCGGTTATCTTGAAATAGCATAATAACGTAGCACTGAAACAAACTATACATATATTACAAAATTGATCAAAAGATCATAACACTTATTATTATTATTATTATTATTATACTTCATTTTGTTACATGTATCATATAACACCAATATACAAATAGTAATTAGTTTTGGAGAAAACACATACTATGCAGTAAAATGCATCTCTCTCAATAAATGTCCAATATTTACAGATACATAATCCCTGTCCCCAAACTGTAGCATAGGCCTGAATAAGTTGATGAGGCTGGAAATTTGAAGTATACGCCGGCACGGCGATTCTTGCAAAATCAAGCCACCATACAGCAGTTAAGATAGCGCAGAAACTTCTTTCTTTTCTGCACGAAGTCAAAGAGATGTGTAAATAGCAGTATAAAACCAAGGGCACTAGTTTGAATGCCGATGCGCACGCGCAATGTTGATGTTGCTATTTGATGTGCCAGTACAGACTCTCTTTTACTCATTCCCATCTCCCACAATTTCTAATTATATTGTGTTACTTATTTGGCTATTGATAACTATTCTGATCTTTCCAGATAACGGTGGCTGTCGAATAATCTCTTCTTTTTTTATATATCAGATGGTTCAGTTTTTCCTCCTCTTCTTAAAAAAAAATCATCTCTATTATATTCTCAGGACAAATGTTTGGTTAGGAATAAGTCGATAATAGTAGAAGACATCTCCATTGTCCACTTCCACATTGTTCAGATTTTCATCAAACTACTTGGCACTGTTTGAATGCATGTAGCCCTGCAGATCCCTTTCATTTGCTCGCTCTCTCGACAGTCGACAGCATGTTATTATTGCGAGAAACTACAAAATTAAGTTACTAACTGGTAACGCGAAATGAGCTTCTGCATTGCCAGGGCCCGTGAAATGGTAAATTTCAGAGTCAATTGCAGTATCAGTTGAGTTGTATCAACTCAACTCATATTCTTCGTTTAGTTCTTCGGTACTAAGAAAAGGATAAAATAGTCACATTAAGGTTTAGTTCACGTAAAATCGATAAAATCAGTAGTATGGTTCTACGCTACGACTGTTGGCTATTTATTTATAGATTAAATAGGTCCAACTTTCTGCCTCGTGACAATAGGTTCAGGAGACTAATAAGTTGAGTTGGGTGAGCCCAATAAGTTGAGTGGGGCTGCGGTCCACAATAGACCTAACGGCAAGAGGCCCAAGAATAGATCCAAGTCCAGGTGGGTTGAGTCCGGTCGAGACCCGTGGGCGCTGTATCTGTACACTTTAAGTGAATTGGTTGCGTATTTCTAACAGCTCGAGCTTTTGGGATTAATGGTTAGCGCCAACGATCCAACAACGACTACGTTGTGAGGAACTATCATTTGAAATGTTAGTAAAAGTTAATTTATATGCATACTCTTAAAGACCACTGCACTGCAGTATCTAAAAGCTTAAGATCACAGAAGCCTCAATGTTGCGATTCCTCCAAGTCGAACAAGTTTATATCAATCAAAGAAGGAAGAAAAGGCGAAGAACACATGCAATGCGAGAAGCGACTAAACATATAATTCAGGCAGGGGAGATTACCGTCACGCTGCCATCTTCGTAGCGCTGATACGTCATGAGCTCCGCTTCATTTCCAAGGCTTGCCCGCCTCACGTCGGTTTTGTGTTGCTTCTTATTAGCGCGGGCACGCGAGAAGACCATGGAGTAGTCCGGCGTGCCAGCCTTCTGATCCCACCCTCCAAATTGAGGAACAGACATCCAGGCATTTTTCTGAAATTCAATCCAGCACAGCCCCAGAAATAAGTTTTCAGTACTCAGAAAAGAAACAACTGACAGTGTAAAATGTATTTTTACATAATGCTGAATGATGCTACATTGACATGCAGAACAAAGAACAAAAGCCATGCACAAAATTAACAGAAAATGGATCAAGAAAAGACTTTCGAGGGGATCGCAACATCGAGGCAGACTGATCTCTCCATTGACATCAGATAAAAACTGGACTGACACAGAGAAGATTATCATGAGATCAAAATGTCCCAATTTTACATCAATACTTTGAAATAATGTGACATTAATACAATCTCTATGATGGTGATGTATTCTTGTTATCACAAGAATTAATCCTATTTAGTGATGCAGTGACCTTTTTGTAAGAGCCTAAAAATAAAAACATAATTTACAATCGGAGAAAAATAACCCCGATAAAATAAATTATCCTTGTATAACTTGTTTCCACACTCAAAAAGAGAGCTCATTTGGATGCATGATCATCTTATTCCGCATGCATATATTTTTTTTATTTACGAAAGAAGATTGCCGACGGACGAGATAAAACTTCTGATCGGCGTACTGTATTCGACCTACGAAGTCATTTTCCTTTTTATGAGAAAAAAATAATACGCTATTCGCTTCATTCAACAAGAAACTGAATTTAACAACAAGGGTGAGATACGGGGGTCTCTCAAGGATGAAGGCGAAGGCGGAAAAAAAAAAAAAAAAAAAAAAAAAACTA
>CM055061.1:50205239-50256694 GCA_029204045.2 Tillandsia leiboldiana
TGTTGATTTTAAGTGCCAGATACCATTTCCCCCCCTCTATATATTAATATGAACTAGTAGTGAAAATCTCATGTTTGAAGTCTCGGTTGGCTTTTAGCTGGTGGCTGTTATCTGATATCTGTTGGCTTTCTAATTGTTTGCTGTGGCTTTCATCTGTATTTGAGCAGATTGAGGTATTATCTCTAATTTTAATTTTTTTTTTTAAATGCCTCTGTTGTGTTTGAGGTATATTACAATATATAACAATATTGTAATATATTGTATAGTTCGATAGTTTTCACATAGTCTCAGGTTCATATAGCCTCAGATTAGTCTCAGATTGGAAGGTAAGCTAAAGACAATGGGAAAAAAAAAGTTTAGTTAGTTACAGGTTGGAAGTTAAGCTGCAAACATAATAAATCAGAGTTCACATATATATTTTAATAGATGTTTACTCAGGGGCATGAGTGAATGGAATTTCTTTTCATTACTACATTTATAAGATGGTTCCAGCATTTGGTAAGACAAATCACATAGCCGTAGGTTGGAATTAAAGATGCAGAGACGAGATTGATTGGAAAATAGTTGCATTCGGCTAGATTGGAATGGGCAAAAAAAAAATTAAAATAGGGCGATGATGTAGGGGCAGGATATTATTTGATATCCATGGCAGGGTGGCATGTTTTTAAAAATTTTGTTGCCGTTATAAATGTCTTGTTGATCCTACCCCCTAAGCCTTCAAAAGAACAATCTCTTTTCTTGAGATTGTAGTGAAACAAGTGTTATTTGATTGTTTTATATATCTAATATTTATCCTATGCATCTAGATGGCTCATTCAAAACCAACTTTGAATCCTTTTGGTAAGAACAAAGGCCCTATTATTGATGTCCCCTCGGGTGATAGCCAAAGTATTGATTGCCCTACGAAAGAGTCTGTCAAAAGTAGAGTACGTTCTTCTAACTGGAGTGAAATAATAGACTCTATAATGTTGAACATAATGACAGAGGAGCATACTCTTGGAAACTTCGTGAATGGAAGTTTTACCCCTTTGGCATGGATTAGGATGGTTCATGAGTTTAACGAGAGGACTCATTTGAGATTTATCAAAGTTCATTTGCAAAATCGTTTGAAAGTTTTGAAACGTCAGTTTGTGATTTATCAAACTTTAACCAACAAAAGCGGATGGGGGTGGGACTACACACAGAATATTCCAACTGCCGGCGACCAAAGTGATTGGGATGCGATCATAGCTGTATGTATAAATTCCAAATGTATTTCGAAATCTACTTTTATGTTTACAATTCAACTGTTACTTACTATTTTATTTGTTGACTCTATATTAGGACAATCCGGCATATAAAAAATGCAAAGATAAGCCATTTCCCTCCTACCAAGCAATCGAGTTCTTATCCGGCAAGGCAACTGCAACCGGAAGGGATGACTTTACTTCTCAAATGGATGCCGGCGATGCTCGTTCCACCTCTTCATCTTCACCGGTTAGACACCGGCTTGATATGGAAAGCTTAGGCAAAAATTTAGAGGATGCGAATGATGCAAATTCAACTTCCCCCACACCAACTCCAATTAAATTAACAACATAGTGCACCGATAGTGCCTCCGAACCAACTTCATCGATGAAAAGGGTTCGTGTGTCACCACCAAATCCCACCCCGACTTCAAACCGTCGAAGGAAACTCGACGGCCGAGCTGACGCTATGTGTGAGCTTGTTGAATTAGGGAGAAAAAGAAATGAAATTGCTCAAACTATAATGGATTGTGAGCTACAAGCATGCCCAAAAATACACTCAATAGAAGAGTGTATGGAGAGATTAAGTAATGCTCCCCATTTGTCTCCCGATGGTGTACTCGCTGCATGTGAGGCTTTGAAAGATGAGCGCAACCGTCCAATATTTATGACATTGAGTGGTGATCTTTTATACATGTGGATCGAGCGTCAAGTGTCGATGCAACAGGTGTTTGCGACACAACGCCCTGTTGCACCTGCATTTCCACCAGCTGCTGCCTTCTTTACCCCGGCAACAAGCTCTTTCCAACCTGCAACGCCATTCTTCCCTCCCACTGCATCAACCATCCCTCAAACATCACCATCATTCCCTCCTAATGCACCCTCCAACCCTCCCGAAGGACCATCTTTTCCTCCAAATTAGGATATTTTGACTATGATTAATATGGTGCTTTATTTGGTCTTGCACTTTTTGCTACTTCTTTAGACTGGCAAGATCTTAGGTCTTGCACTTTTTGCTACTTCTTTAGACTGGCAAGATCTTAACATATAGTTTGTGGCCTTGGTGGCCCCGTGTGCACCATGCCGTTTGATATTTCATATATTATTGACAATTGCTATATTTTAATTAGTTTTTTTATTAAGTAATTTACATTTTCATCACCTATCTGTCATATATAATGCCTATGTTCTAATGCCTATCTGCCATATAAAATGGCTATGCTCCTAATTTATTTGGTGAAGATGGTGGCTAAGGTTGGTGAATTCTAATTATACAGTTTTTAAATTTTTAGATGATTTTTTGCATTATTTAACATTTTTCGTACTTGCAGATTACTAAAGTTGGCAATGATGTGGCAAGGGCTTTCTAAAATGAATGGCTGGGGGGCTTTCTAAAATACAGTAATGATGAGAAAAATAGCGACGAGTGTGAATGGTATGGGGGGCAGGTATCCCCGCTGCTGTAGCCACCATCCACGCTAAAAAACCCTTGATACCTATCTGCCAACATGTCCTCACTTTACCTTTACTTCTAATCTGCAGCTATGTGAACTTCCATTTCTTTCTTGCTTTTCTTATATTTCCAATTTGAGACTATGTGAACTGTGGCTATGTGTACTTTTCATTAATTTCTTGCTTTTCTTGGCTTTCCATTCTGTGGAATACTCAACCAAACCGGGCCTGGGGTTATGAGAATGTGTGGCAATGTGAGTGTGCAGTCATTTTTAATTTTTGCATTATCTGTCATAGCCTCAGGATTACATAGTCTATGTGATTTTGCATTATCTGTCATCTCGAGGCTATGTGAAATTGAGTCTATGTGATTTTCATCAAGTTTGAACTTGAGGCTATGTGATTTTGCATTATCTGTGGACTTGAGGCTATGCGATTTATTTTGCACTTGGGGCTATGTGATTTCGAATGATCTTGAGGCTATGCGGACTCTGATTTTCATCTAAACTTGAGGCTATGCGAACTTTGATTTTTATTATTTGCATCTTGAGGCTATGTGATTTTGTATTATCTTTGAACTTGAGGCTATGTAATTTTCTGTGGACTTGAGGCTATGTGATTTATTTTGCACTTGGGGCTATGTGATTTCGAATGATCTTGAGGCTATGTGATTTTGCATTATCTTTGAACTTGAGGCTATGTGATTTTGATTGAACTTGGGGCTATGTGATTTCGATTGTACCTGAGGCTATGCGAACTCTGTGCTTTTCTCCTTAACTGCTGCTATGTGACCTCTGTTTTTTTATGTTTGCATCTTGAGGCTATATGTTTTATCTTGAGGCTATGCGAACTCTGATTTTATTATAAACTGCTGCTATGCAACCTCTGTTTTTTTATGTTTGCATCTTAACTTCCAAACTATATCTATCTAAACTTGGAAATCTCTTGTTTCTTTACTTTAGCTTACTTTCCAATATGAGGCTATATCAGCATGATTTCTTTTGTTGGTTCATACAAAAATTAGTTGGTTGTTGCCTATTGATCTTGACTCGTCGCTATGAACTGCAGGTTGCGCAAAGTGTGAATGATATGGGGGGCAGATACCATTATGTACCTGCAGCCACCATTTCACCTGAGCCAACTCAACGGAAATCTGGTTGCCTATTGAACTTGCCTCGTCGCTTCTCGAACAAGTTGCGGAAAAAGGCGATGATGACATCAAGAGCAACATATGTGAATGGTTTGGGGGTGCAAATACCATTATGATGCAGCAGCTAGCATCTAAGCTCGCCACTCTTGAGACCTGAGTCAAATCATCGGAAATCAAGTTGCCTATTTAAATTGCCTCGTCGCTCTTATACTTGCTGTCACGCCCCGACGTCGAAACTACGACCCGGGCTCGCCAACAGATCCGCTGCCCATACAGGAAGCCCCGTATAGACGAAGCGACTAACCTGCAAAAGAAAGCTACTACACTATACAGATATCAGAGCTGAAAAGTAAACTGCTATAAATAAAATAAATACAACTCCACAAGTGTACAGTCCAAGTCCTCACAAAAATACATAAGTCACTTAACTGTAAAAAAAAGTACAACTCTAAACCTCACTACAAAGGTCTCTCAAAATATAACTCTCAAAAATAAAAAAGGGGTGCATCTACTCTCTCAGGAAGACGACTGGTAGGGATCTATCTCGCGACTCCCTCACCTCGATCAGCAGGATCAGCAACTGGAGCAACAGGAACAGGAGTAGAAGTCCCTGGGAAAAAAGACACCACGACGGGTGTGAGAACTACATCCCACAGTAGTTCTCAGTGGGTGCCGCCAACAAGCCCGACGGTTTGCCCACTAAGTCTACTAGAGGCATGAAGTAACAAATGTAATGCTGAAAGGAAAGAGCTGGGAAAATACTCTACAGCTACCATGCCTCTATCTAAATACTCTACAGCTAGGACTGCCGTCAACCTAACGGCTCCCCAAAACAGATCACCAAACTCACAGGTAACACAGGAAGGACCAACACCATAAGGGTTCGAAATCCCGATAGGTTGGTGCCTAGAACCCCAATCAAACAAGAACAGAATCCAGACTCCGCCTATCAAAGTTTCTGACCCCCTTACAGTTCGGGAACACAACTCTCTCGGTAAAACATGCAGAGGGAACCAACCAGGGCCCGAAAGTTTCAAAGGACCAACACCTACAACCCTATCAAACAAGAACAGGTTCCAGGCACGGTCCCCGTAGCTTTTATCCCGAAACAGAAACAGAAAAGGCCCCTAGAAGAATAACAGCTCGACATGCAACTCACTAGCCGGGTATACTCCACAACCAGCAACAATGAAGGGTCCGAGAACCCCGAAAGACTAGAACCTACAACCCAAATCAAACAAGAACAGGCTCTAGGCATAACCCCTCGTTGTTCTCGACCCAGAGAAATGGCAGCCCTTAGAACCGAGACCACTTGAACCATCTCGAGTGGGTAAGTTTATAGGAAAATGTGACATTTATTACTGAAAGCCATTTGATCTGAGAGAAATCCATTTTTAATGATTTTTAGCTCTTTTTAGGAAAACAATTTGAAAACAAGTTTTATATCCAAACATCGAAGAGCTAATGCCTTCGTCCAATCAAACAAGAACAGACTCAGGCGACCCTACGATGCTTGGAAGAAAACATTGGTTGACTAAAAATCATGTGTGTCCAAAAAGGTTATGCGTTCAAGGTCCTGCTGTCATTGGTACACTACCGCCACGACCACTGTAGCGACACCCAAATCGAGGAACACGACATCTCGGGATCACAGTCTACCCAAACGGCTCCCGCCATAAATAAACGACTAGCTATATCTACCAGACTCCACTCGGCCCCCAAGCACGAGTGTAATATGCATCCCACACTAAGAAGAAACTCGACCGCTCGGCCCACTACCCGGGCGAGGAAGACACTATGTCCAAGAATAGAAGAACAGTGTGGATGTCTAAAGCATAAATAAACCTAGCCCAGATGAGGGTTTTCTACTAGTCTGGTTACATATGCAACATATGACGGGGGTGCTAGGTCAAGTTCCAAGATAATAATACTTTAACAGATTTAAGGAAGTAGTAAATCACATGATCAATCCAACTACATCAGGAACATAAACTCTTACATTCTAGCATGCTACACAATAAACTCACAATCATGCATAGTCCTAATATAATAGAATTAATGTCCAGTCCATCAATCTTGGAGATAAGGCCACCCACCTGAAGGTGCTAACTGCCCAAAGTCCCACAGCTGAAAATATCCAGACACAAATATCACCAATTTTCTCCAAATCCAACAGCTTCAGAAACTCCCGTAAACCTTCCTGGGTACAACAATAAGGTCCAAAGTTACACTTATTCTAAAAATATCCAAGTACAACACACACTGCTGGAACAGTCCCAAAAATGTGAAATTTTCACCTACAGAAAGGACTCCGAAAAATCCAATAAAAATGCCACTGCGATCTTCGCGTCAAGCCCTTCGAAACGAGTATATACACGTCTCAATCCGAGTTTCGTACATCAAGATAAAAATCCGACAAAGTGACCCTCTCAAAAGAATCCTGTACAAAATCTGTAGCACATAGCTCTGGGAACAGGAATTTTTCACCTTCGGAGAAAACTCAGAAAAATTCAGGAAAATTTGAGGACGTTCCTTGCGACGTGTAGATGCAAAACGACTACTGGCACGCCTCCATCCGATGCCTGTGCGCGGAGATATCGCCGAAAAACCAAGGTGCTGTCCAAAACTCCGCAGTAGAAGATGGGTCATAAAAAGGTTCGAAGAACTCTGAGAAAAACTCGAAAAGAGGGAAAACTCAAATCACAAAGATCTTAGCCCTACCTGTCGTGAAGCCAACGGGGCAAGAATCGACGAAAACGATGGTCGGAGTAAGCCGGGGGAGTCCTCGCACCGAAACGCGACGAAGGAGATCACAAATGAACGAGCGTCGCACCGCGCCGTAAAAATGGAAACCTCGAAGTGCGTGCCACCAAAAAATCCCAGGAATCCACGGATGGAAGCAGCTCTGGAAGAAGAAGAAATTTGCTGAAGGTTGCACTGCGAAAATCCTAGCAGGGAAAGAGTTCTCTGGGCTTGAACAGGGCCTATTTATAGGCTGGGAAAATAATTGAGTTAATTCCCATATTGTCCTTGGTTTCAGGCGCCCGAAACATTCGGGCGCCGAAAACCGGGTGCATGGACCCAACCAATCAGCGCCCGAAACGTCACGGGTGTGCCACGTCAGCGCAAAACAGCGGACAGCAAAGCCGGCCGCTAGCCTTGCGCCGTGTGGCCCCACACGGAAGCCGACACATGGCCGCCCACGCGCGAGAACCGCGCGTCAACGTGCCCACGTGCGCGCCTGCGCCCGCCGCCTGCGCCTCTGCACGCACGTATCCCGAGGCGCTCCCCAGCCTGCTCCGTGGACTGAGCGCGCTACATCGCACCAACCACGCGCTGCCACGTGTCACCCTCCTGTCCACCGTACACCCGCGCTTTTCCCGTGGACCGCGCCTGCTGCGCCGGCCAACCGGGAGCTGCCACGCGTCCCGCGCCCGGGTGCACGCCTCCGCGGTGGACCGAGCGGCTGCGCCTCAGCCGGCCACCGCGCCCCGCCGCCCGCCGCCGCCGCCGGCGCCTCTCCGGCCGCCGAAACAGTGCACCCACACCTCAAAAACCGTGTTTTCTCATCCGGGCTCCGAAAAACACAAGTAAATAGTCCATTTTCAACATTTTCGCGCGCTGAATCCAAATCCGATGTCCGTTTTGCCAATTTCCAAACCTCAAATTTTCCGAAGGCATCCGGAAAGGTGTTCCTTTGTCCAAACTTCGCACTGAGTCCAAATTTGATCACCGTTTCGCGCGAAACCACTTCTAAACACTCGACGGGGTCCTCCGATTACCCACGTGATCCTTTTTTAAGCTCGAATTCCATCACTTGTGTCCAAATTGCGCACAAACACCACCGACACACCACGAAGGCCTCCACAAGCTGCGAAACAACCAGTAAACCCATCGCGGGGATCCGGGTCCTCACACTTGCTACGGAAAAAAGGCGATGATGATATCAAGAGCGACACATGTGAATGATATGGGAGTGCAAATACCATTATGATGCAGCAGCTAGCATCTAAGCTCGCTACCCTTGAGACCTGAGCCAAATCATCGGAAATCAAGTTGCCTATTTAAATTGCCTCGTCTCTCCTATACTTGCTGCGGAAAAAAGGCGATGATGATATCAAGAGCGACACATGTGAATGGTACGGGGGTGCAAATACCATTATGATGCAGCAGCTAGCATCTAAGCTCGCCACTCTTGAGACCTGAGCCAAATCATTGGAAATCAAGTTGCCTATTTAAATTGCCTCGTCGCTCCTATACTTGCTGCGGAAAAAAGACGATGATGACATCAAGAGCGACATATGTGAATAGTATGGGAGTGCAAATACCATTATGATGCAGCAGCTAGCATCTAAACTCGCCACTCTTGAGACCTGAGCCAAATCATCGGAAATCAAGTTGCCTATTTAAATTGACTCGTCGCTTCTATACTTGCTTTTCTTTTACTTCAAAGGCGAAGGTATGTGATCCTGAGGCTATGTGTACTTTCATTCCTTCCTACTTTTTATTTGTCTGTCAAGCTGAGGCTATGTGACCTTTCAAATGCACCTAAGAAAGCATAATTCAATTGAGGCTATGTGAAACTTAGGCTATGTGATTTTCATTAACTTTAAACTTGAGGCTATGTGATTTTATTATCTTTCATACTGCGGCTATGCGAAAATGAGACATGAAAATGAGGCTATGTGATTTTGCAGTTTTTTTGAACTTGAGGCTATGTGAAACTTAGGCTATGTGATTTTCATAAACTTTAAACTTGAGCCTATATGATTTTATTATCTTTCATCCTGCGGCTATGTGAAAATGAGACTGAAAATGAGGATATGTCATTTTGCATTTTCTTTGAACTTGAGTAATATGTGAAACTTATGTTATGTGATTTTCATCAACCTTCAAATTGAGGCTATGTGATTTTATCATTTCTTTGATCCTGCGGCTAGTGACAGCTTGACTGCCAACTCCTAGCTATGTGTACTTTTATTTATTCCTGAGGCTATGTGTACTTTCATTTATTTCTAGCTTTAATTTTTCCTGTCAGGCTGAGTTTATTTGAATTTTCAGATGCACAAAAGTGAGCATAATTTCATTGCTTTACTTGCTTACCTTTGAAAATGAGGCAATGTGAATTTCATTTTGTATCAACTTGTGGCTGTGAAACTGAGGATATGTGATTTTGCATTTTCTTTCAACTTTAGGCTATGTGAAAATGAGGCAATGTGATTTTGCATTTTTCTGTCAACTTGAGGCTGTGAAACTTGCTGCTATGTGAAACTTGAAAAAGAGGCTATGTGAGACCACAACCAAACAGGCCTATGTAAATATTTTCTTGCATTGATTTATCTTGCTTTAGCTTACTTTACAACCTACAGCTATGCGAACTTTGACCATTTTTCTTGCTAAAGCTTGACTTCATACATGATGCAAAGTGAAGACTATTATTATTTTCTTGCATTACCATTACTGCCAACCGACACCTATAAAATCTGTGATGAAATTAATTGTAGATTTCCAATGACAACGACAATCAACCAGCGAATTTTTCCTCCCCACTCGTTGCCGAGCTCATGACATTCTTAGACGAGGAAGAAGACTATTGGGAAGAAGTACAAGCATTGCTGTTTGAAGAGGATGACTTTTCATTCTCATACACTATGTACAAACGACCATGTCGCACACGGCCATACACTGGCCATCAACTTATTAATGACATGTTGAATGGACATCCTGATAGAGGTTACCAACATTTCAGGATGACAAATACCATGTTCATTAGGCTTCGGGATGAATTAGTAGGGAGGGGTTTAATACAAGGCACTAGGCATTTAACTGTTGATGAACAACTTGGTATTTTCTTATTTGGTATAGGCCACGGTGTGGCAAACCGAGTCTTAGCTGAAACTTTTCAACATTCAGGAGAGACGATTAGCCGGCATTTTAACAATGTGTTGCGTGGGGTGGTGGAACTTCGACAGGATTATATCCAACCACCGCATACAAACGTAGGAGTGCACCCACGAGTCAAAGATAATCCAATCTTTCATCCTTTCAAGGTTAATACTATAGTGATATACCTCTTTTTAGTGCTGTGATTTTTTACTTTATGAATTGAAGTTGTCTCATTCTATTTATATTTCTTCGAATACTGACATATAGAATGCTATTGGTGCGGTCGATGGGACACACATACCAGTGGTTGTACGAAAGAGTAGCAACCAAGATATCGCTGTCGAAAAGGTTTCACATCTCAGAACATGATGGCAGCATGTTCATTCGACCACCAATTTCTTTTTGTGAGCACTGGTTGGGAGGGCTCTGCAGCAGATATGAGGGTGATGCGATGGTATTGCGAGAGTGGTGGTTTTACAGTCCCAGAAGGTAACATATTCTTGTTCTACGTAACATTTACTATGCGATTCATTGTCATTAATTAAATGAAAATTGATTTCTGTTGTTGTGTAGGAAAATTTTACTTAGTCGATTCAGGCTATGCCAACACTGACCGATTTCTTGCGCCCTATAGAGGGAACGATACCACTTAAGCCAATTCGATGTTAATGCACATGCCCGAAGGCATCGAGGACCTAAAGATTTGTATAATCATCGCCATGCCCAATTGCGGAATGTTGTTGAGAAAGCTTTTGGGATACTCAATAGGCGGTTCAAGGTCCTCCGCCAAGCAACACCTTTTCCTTACAAGGTACAATGTCGTATTGCTCTTGCATGCTGTGTGATACATAATTTCATCAAGAGGCACCAAGGGGGTGATAGGTATTTCAACATGCAAATGGAACCAGACTCTGTTGATGAGCAAGATGATGATCCGATACATTTAGTTGGCCATGATGAGTCTCGTCGAGGCGACATCCTTCGCACAAAGATCACCGAGCAACTGTGGAATAGAAGATAGAAGAGCATATTCGAGATGATGTAATAACTTTTTTCATTTATTGAACTTGACGATTTTATTTATGCTTTTTAAGTTAATGTAATAATTAGATTTGTTAGACCGTAACATTGAATGTTTGGTGACTTTCTGACAATGTATTTCATTCATTGCTTTAGCTTTAGTTCCAATCTAATGCTATGTGAAGTCTTGAGTTTTTATGTTTGCACTTTTACTTCCACCCTGTAGCTATACAAACTTGGTTTCTTTCTTTCTTTACTTGAGCATATCTTACAATATGAGGCTATATAAACCTGTGGCTATGTGAACAGTTTTTTTTCTTTACTTTGAGCAGCAGTTTTTTTCCTTTACTTTGAGCAGAGCTTACAATATGAGGCTATATGCGCCTGCGGCTATGTGAACACTATTTTTTTGGTACCTGATTAACTTCCAAACTTTAGTTATGTCAACTTGGAATTTTTTGGTTTTCTTCACTTTAGCTTACCTTCCAATCTGAGGCTATAAGAACCTGCGGTTATGTGAACACTGATTTTCTTTTTTGTAATCTGCTTAATTTCCAAACTGTAGTTATCTAAACTTGGAATTTTGATGTTTCTTCACTTTAGCTTACCTTCCAATCTCAGGCTATATGAACCTACGGCTATGTGAACTATGATTTAGCTTTAGTTCTAATTTGTGTTATGTGAACTCTGATTTTTTTAAATTTGCAGTTTAACTTCCAACCTATAGCTATCTGAAACTTAGATTTTGCATTTACTAAAATATAATATAAAATAAAAAATATTATTTTTTTTAACGTAAGATATAATTTATTATTTATAATTAAATTGCTTCAAATTTAATATAATAATTAAATTAATTTTTCTATAAAAAAAGATAAGGGCAAAGTTGGTATTTTTATAAAAATTCTATCTTCTTTTTCCACTATCCTCTACTATTCCATAATTTTAACCAAACACAATTTTAACTATTCCAGAGAATACCAACTTTTCAACCAAACGTAATTTAACTTTTATACTTCATTATCCCGGAATAGCAAGCTATATCCCAGGTATAAAAAAATTTATACCTCTTAAATTTATCCCCGAACCAAACGGGGCCTTAAAGATTAATTTTATTCTGTTCTTATTTCTTTCTGTTTAGATATGCTAAATTGATGTTGAACAATTTTTTTTTTTTTTTTGTACAAGTAGTTTTAGATTACACGAAGGAATGATTTTTTTGCAAATTTTGCAACAATAGCAACTTTACGAATCATCTGTTTTGCACAATTGGAGCAACAACAACTTGCTGTTGTGCAATTTAAAAATCACATTTTAATATAAATTACGTAAAAGTGCAGTTAAGATATTCGCAAATATGATTGGTTGTCTTAAAATATTTACAAGTGATCTCTTGCATGTATGTAGACTAATTAATGGAATTTCAACTTTTTTTTTTTAATTTGTAGCGATTTGGAATGCTGAAACTTTTCTACTTGAAAGATAATATAGTATTTACAAAGTAATGTTTATCAGTCACATTGCTTATATACTATTCAAGTCATGGAATATTTTTCTTTGCAAACTGAAATCAGGTATCTTATCATGCATGATTAGAAAGTCTGAACAAGATGTACAGCATGCGCTAAAAAATTTAATATTTTGTGTTGTTGTGGTGCAGGGATTGCAAATACAGGAAACAAGAGTAGGTGAGCTCGTTAGAGGATGAGAAGAAGAGTTGGTAGAGATGTTGGAGGAGATTAGATTGGTTAGCAAGAAGAGCATAAGCATATGTTGATAGAATTTATATGGTATAAAATAAAATCAATACATACCAATATTCAGGATCATAAATAAAACTGTAAAATAACTTACAGAGCGCCATCGAGAAAAATTCTTGATTAAACAGCGGAAGCAAGAAATTCGGTTGCAATACTAAACCGTACCGACCGAACTAGATAATCCGGTTTCTCCTCCTTTCTCAGGCACTCTTCCGTATGGTGTGAATTTAATGGATAATCTTACCAGAATGCACACGAGTAGGTGGCAGGACCAGTACCCCTTTATATAGATTCCAGATCGACTTCCCATCAAAGTCTGATTAGGATTCTATTTAATTTAAATGGATGGGAAAGGGATAAGATATACCATATCAAGTAATTCTATATCTTTTAGGATTGACCTTATCTATAGTAAATCCAAATTTAAATATAATTAATTAGGCCACATATATGGAAATCCTAACAATCTCCCACTTGGCTTATATTAATTATATTTCATGAACGGATTTCTATACTCCAAACTTTATTGCGCATTATTGGAAACTTTATGGTCAAATACCTTAGAGCTCACTTGATCCTTAACTCAAACTAAAAGACTACAATGATAGGAACTATGGCGGTCCACCTCTCTATATTGAAATTTTCCTTCCATAATTACAATATCATCTTCATCTCCTAGCCAAGCACTTTATATGGCACAACTTTATGAATGAACTAAACTATATGTCCATTCGTTAACAGACAAAGCTTCATGTCTATTAAACGGTCCAATACAGCTGCATCAAAACTGTAACTTTATTGAAAAAGATAAAAATAATGTCAGAATCTTATACATCAAAAGAACTCATTAGACCCATGCTACAAACATGATCTTTATATGACCCAGGTGCTAGCCCCTTGGTCATTGGGTCTGCAACCATACACTTGGTACTGATGTATTCAATTCTAACATATCCTTCATTTATCTTCTCTCTCACCACAAGATACTTGGTGTCCAAGTGTTTACACCCCGTCGTAATCTTGTTGTTATTGGCAAAGGAAACTGCAGCTGAACTATCACAGAAAATCTTTATTTGACGAGCAATGGAGTCCACAATCTTTAAGTCTGTGATAAAATTCCTAAGCCAAATAGCCTGTGATGTGGTCTCATAACATGCAATGTACTCTGCAGCCATGGTCGAAGGAGCAGTAATACTTTGTTTGCTGCTCTTCCATGAAATCGCTCCACCAGCAAGCAGAAAAATATACCCAGTTGTAGACTTTCTGGTATCCGGGCATCCCGCAAAATCAGAGTCTGAATATCCGATCAGCTCCAAATGATCTGATCTCCTGTATATCAGCATATGATCCAAAGTACCCTTCAAATACCTCATAACTTTCTTAGCAGTCTTCCAATGCTCCATACCTGGATTACTTTGATACCTGCCAAGCAATCGAACGGCAAAAGCAATATCCGGACGTGTGCACGTCTGTGCATACATAAGACTACCAACTGCAGAGGCATATGGTATGGTTTTCATCTGTTCAATTTCTAATTGGTTCTTGGGACACTGAAAAGCATTAAGCTTATCCACTTTCTGAACGGGAGCAACACTCGGTTTACAATTATGCATTTCAAAAATTTTCAAAACTTTCTTTATGTAGGCCTTTTGAGATAGACCAAGTAAACCTTTATGTCTATCTCTTTTAATTTCAATACCGAGAACATATGAGGCCTCACCTAAATCTTTCATTTCAAAATTTTGGAAAAGAAATTCTTTAGTGTCATGCAATAGTCCGAGATCATTACTGGCAAGCAAAATATCATCAACATAAAGGACTAAGAAAATTATTTTACTCCCACTAACCTTCAGATATATACATTGATCAACAATGTTTTCTTTAAAACCAAAGGTTAAAACGGTTTGTTTAAACTTTAAGTACCATTGTCGGGAGGCCTGTTTTAGTCCATATATTGATTTCTTTAATTTGCATACCAAGTGCTCCTTTTCTTTTTGCGAGAATCCTTCAGGTTGACTCATATATACCTCTTCATGAAGATCCCCATTTAAAAAAGCAGTTTTTACATCCATCTGGTATAGCTCGAGATCGTAATGAGCAACCAGAGCCATAATCACACGGAAAGATTCCTTTCTCGATACCGGAGAGAAAGTCTCTTTATAATCAATGCCTTCTTTCTGAGTAAACCCTTTTGCCACAAGACGGGCCTTGTATTTCTCTATGTTACCTTTGGAGTCCCATTTGATTTTATAAACCCACTTGCATCCTACAGGTTTAACTCCTATAGGTAACTCAACAAGATCCCATACCTTATTGTGGTTCATTGATTCAATCTCATCTTTCATGGCATTGTACCATTCTGTTGCATTACTGCTATTTATGGCTTCGGAAAAACTAAGAGGATCATCAAAGTTCTGACCATTCTCATAAAGATAGACAATATAATCGCTAAACATAGCCGGCCTTCTCTGTCTTAAGGATCTTCTTAAATCTATCTGATCATCCACTTGTAAATCTTGATGTGGATTATCAATGATAGGTTCACCTTCACTTTGTGGTTCCAAAATAACTTGTTGTTCTACTGGAACTGGAACCATCAAATTATTAGGAACAATAATGGGTATATTCTGTTCAGAATCTAAATGCTCTTGAATTTCATCAAATTCAACGAATCGAGGTTCAGAGCTCCCACTAACTGTTTCATCCTCAATAAACCGTGCTGTTTTAGTTTCTGCAATCTTTATAGGAAGTGATGGACAGTAAAACTTATACCCTTTGGACCTTTCTGAATAACCAATAAAATATCCTGAAATGGTTCGAGGATCCAATTTCTTTATTTGTGGGTCATACAATTTGGCCTCAGCTTGACAACCCCATGTATGAAAATGTCTTAAACTGGGTTTCCTAGCTGTCCAAAGCTCAAAAGGAGTCTTAGTGACAGCCTTAGTAGGGACCCGATTAAGAATATATATGACAGTTTTGAGCGCCTCACCCCACAATGATATCGGAAGGGTAGAATTACTGATCATACTCCTGAGCATATCAATTAATGTGCGATTCCTTCTTTCAGCAACACCATTCTGCTCAGGTGTGCCTGGCATGGTGTACTGTGGAACAATCCCGCACTGCTCTAGAAACTTAGCGAAAGGCCCAGGAACTTGGCCTTTATCTGTCTGTCTACCAAAATATTCACCACCTCTATCTGATCTGACCACTTTTATCTTTCTCTCGAGTTGATTCTCTACTTCAGCCTTATATGCCTTAAAGGCATCTAATGCTTCAGATTTCTCTTTAAGCAAGTAAAGATAGCCATATCGAGAGTAGTCATCAGTAAATGTGATAAAATATTTATGACCAGTAAACGTAAGAGGGAGAGGTCCGCATATATCCGTATGAATCAGCTCTAATGTTCCATCACACCTTTTGTCACCTTCAGAGGAGGTTTTGGTCTGCTTTCCCTTTATGCAGTCCACACACGTTCCAAAATCAGAGAAGTCAAGATCATCCAAAATTCCTTCTCTAATTAACCTTTGGATTCTCTGTTTCGATATGTGTCCCAACCTCCTATGCCATAACATGGATGACTTTTCATTATTAATGCCACGTTTTGATCCAACATTTCCGTGCATGGTAAGAAGGATTTCACTATACGAATGATCTAAAGATACTTTATATAGATTATTTTCCAAAACACCAGAGCCAACTATCTCAGATTTATAGGATAACGAAAAAACTTTATTATCAAAATTGAAACTATATCCCAAACCAACAAGTTTCGAAATAGAAATTAAATTCTTTGAAAAATTTGGAACATAAAAAGTATCACTTAGATCCAAAACATAACCACCAGAAAGAACTAATCTAAATGTTCCTACAAATTTAACTTTAGTTGGATTTCCTTCAGCAGTATAGATAGTGGCTTCATCTTTATTGGGTTTTCTGCGATTTAGAAATTCCTGCACGGAATTCGCCACATGGCATGTGGCACCAGAGTCAATCCACCAAGTATTAGATGGAACAGAAACTAAATGCAACTCATGCATCAAACCAGAAACTTACCTTTCTTCTGGAGCCATTTCTGATACTTTAGACAGTCTTTCTTTATATGACCCTTTTTCTTGCAAAAGAAGCACTTGGGAGTCCAATTACTTGATTGGCTTTGTGAACCAGACATGACTTCCAAGTTTTTCTTTTTCGAGCCATTCTTGCCTTTACCATTCTTAGTACGCTTTATTTGTCCATTGTGAGAAACAAAGTCAACTGTATTTTGTTTTTCTTGTATCAATCTGCCTTCCTCTTGCACACACATAGTCAACAATTCATTGATTGACCATTTATCCTTATGTGTGTTATAAGAGATCTGAAATGGTCCATATTCAGATGGTAAGGAGTTCAAAATAAAGTGCACTAAGAATGAATCAGAGATGGTTACTTCAAGTGCAGTGAGCTGCGCTGCAATATCTCGCATTTCCATAATGTGCTCGCGAATCGAGCCTTTTCCGGAGTACTTCATGGAAGACAGTTTATTCATTAGGGTACTCGCCGAAACTTTACTAGAGCTTACAAACTGTTGCTCCACAGCATTTAAGAAATCGCGGGCTGTCTTACATTTCGGAATTGAGTTCCGAATGTTTTTACCGACACGCGCCTTCATCAGCATCAAACTAAGTCGATTAGAGCGCTCCCACTTTTCCAAAGATGCTGTTTGGATTGGCGTACTTTGATCTGTAAGAGGAAGAGGTTTTCCCTCTCTCAGAGCCAAATCGAGATCCATACACCATAATGTAAGCATAATCTGTTCTTTCCACTCCGAATAATTAGAACCATTAAGCATAGGAACAGAATCACCAATAGGAACAAAGGATGAAGTCATAGCTGAAAAATAAAATGCATGTCTTTATTAATAAGAAACCACATCATAATATTCCACACCAAAATTAGAAAAATATAATTTATATGACATCACAACACCTCCTTTGGGAGCAGAATTATGAGCATAAATATTTTTCTTTCTTTCTTTATGCATATACTTTATATGACATCATAACCCCTCCTTTGGGAGCAGAGTTATGAGCATAAATATGCAATTTCTTTATCAGAAATTAATTTAGACTTTCTGTAGATCGTGATAATTTCAAGTTTCCCATATGAAGAAATTGTCAGCTTTGGCCAGACAAATTTCTCCAAACGAGTTACAAGAAAGTTACCATCCTACACCACCCATATACCTTTATGTCTAGAATCATACTAAACAAAAATAATAGGGTGCAATTTTTACGTGCACTTCTTTAAAACGATTAATTCACTATTTCTTCTGAACGAGGCCGCTTTGGCTTGCACCTGAACAGTTGAAACAATAAATTAATTTGACTTAGTGCCGTATAATTAACATGAAAATTATCTAAAAGAACGCTACTTTAAAGTAAATTAATTTATTATTCTTTAGTTAGGGCCGCTTTGGCTTGCACCTAATTAATCGAAATAATAAATTAATTTAACTTAGCGTCTAGATTTAAATAATCTTACAATAATTATGATTATTTAATTTTCATGTTATGTCTGATCAAAATAACACTTTATGATATACATAAGTATAGATGCAATAATTTAAAATATAATATTGCAATCATAAAATTTATGTACATCCATATTTCACCATAAATATCAGATAAAAGAATTTATGATAAATTAATATTGTATGCAAAATTTAAATCCTTATGTGAACGGATTCTTTATGTTCACAATACTTTATTAACTCATGAATCGAAATAAGATGAATTAATAAAAAAAACTTTATGAATTCGAAACAAATAAATAAATTTTAAATAACATATTAAAGTCCAATTAAAGAAAGATAGCCACAATCGTAAGAATTATATTGCCTCGGACCCAAAAAAGGCACAAACCACAAATTTATTTTTCTTCAATTAATTGGATTTCATTCAAAACAACCCGTAGAGTCCCAAAATTACGACAAACCAAAATGATGCAGTGGTGTCGTACTGTAAGGTCACACATAAACAAAACCGAGTGGCCTTATGACGTCTTTTCAAAATTGGGAAACTAAGAAATAACGATATCCAAATTAAAAAAAAGAAAAATAAAGCACATCAACAACAATAAGATGGCCTTTAACAAAAACATACGACGTGGCAATATTTCAAGAAAATCTTGACTATATATAATTAGATTCAAAGTCTAAAATCCGCTTTAAAAAAAAATAAATTCATCATTATTCAATTCAATTTAATAAAGCATACAATATTAAATTTATCTAACTGGCTCTGATACCAATTGATGGAATTTATATGGTATAAAATAAAATCAATACATACCAATATTCAGGATCATAAATAAAACTGTAAAATAACTTACAGAGCGCCATCGAGAAAAATTCTTGATTAAACAGCGGAAGCAAGAAATTCGGTTGCAATACTAAACCGTACCGACCGAACTAGGTAATCTGGTTTCTCCTCCTTTCTCAGGCACTCTTCCGTATGGTGTGAATTTAATGGATAATCTTACCAGAATGCACAGAGTAGGTGGCAGGACCAGCACCCCTTTATATAGATTCCAGATCGACTTCCCATCAAAGTCTGATTAGGATTCTATTTAATTTAAATGGATGGAAAAGGGATAAGATATACCATATCAAGTAATTCTATATCTTTTAGGATTGACCTTATCTATAGTAAATCCAAATTTAAATATAATTAATTAGGCCACATATATGGAAATCCTAACATATGTACCTATTGTTTGGAGGTAAAAAGATATTATATGTCCTGTACTGCACTTTAAAAGGGAGTACCCAAACTTTACAAATTTCGATATTAATTCGTAAAACTTGTATATACTTCTTTTGATATAAGAAAATTTTTTAGAAAGATTTCTTTAGAAAAATTTCTTTAGAAACTTCTTTTGATATAAGATTTTTTTTTTTTTTTTTTTTTTTTTTTTTTTTTTTTTTTTTTTTTCCTAGAGACCTTGCTGTCTCACCCATGTTGCTAAATTCAGTTTCCAGTTGAATGAAGCGGGTAGCATGTTACCTTTCTCTCTCAAAAAAAAAAAAGAAAAAAAAAAAGATTTGTTAGACTCTTGTAGAATTTAGTCTCTTAAGCTACACGAAGTGTGAAATATTTCATCAAATATAAATAAACTTTTTTTATCAATTTTTAAACTATTATTTTATCAAAAAAGTTAGGTATACTTTGGAATTCAATAAAACACATACTTACTTGGTAGAAAGTTAGGTAGTAAAATTAAAATGTTTAAAGTTCGAATATTTATCTTAAAATGTATTATAACTCATATAAGGATTATTCTTTTTTATCTTATTTGGTGACCACTGTTTCTCTTTGAAAAGAACATTCTGTTTTTTTTTTTTTTACTATTTTTTTTTTTTTTTATGGAGAGTTTTATTTATAGACTTGTGGTTTTTTGTTTCAGCATGGTGTTGTTTTTATCGAACAAGAATTATCGAGTGATGTTGATGTCGTCGGTTGACATAAATTAAGTTACTGAATGTATTATTTTTATAATTTAGTTTAATTTTTTGTAATTTTTTATGTCCTCTGTATATGTTATGTGCTTGAAAAAAATTGTTTCGTTTGAATAAATAAAATATTGCTACTTATTTAATAAGTATATTGGAAAGAACATTAATTTTTAGCAAATCTCGTGCAGAGTTTTTTATTAGTATGTATGCATTGTGTATGTTATGCCCTTGTTTAAACCAGTTGTTCTTTTTTCCATGCAAGTTGGACCTAGTATTCATGTACCATAATTGAGAGGGTTTCCATGCATTTTTACTTTAAATTTACCTTCTCTTTCATTTGATTAGATCCGAAGCTGATATATATTAAGAAAAATGCTAAGTTTTATTTTTTTTTCTTAATTTAAAATTTTTAGTTTTAAATTTCTCAAATCATTATTGATTTATTAATAAATTAAACTGAATTAATCGAAGTGAGTTAGTTTTTTAGTTTGGTTTTTACGAAAAAATATGTTTTAACTGCAAATATAGATTTATGCTGCTGCAATATTTAATTTGTTTGATTTAAGCGATCTTATCGTCTTTCGATATAAAATTTAGACTAATTATTTATTTTAATAAATTTATAGTTGCATGAATAAATTTGTAGAGATAAAAATTTTATTTAAAATTTAAAGTTAAATAGTTATTAGTTGGCTCAAATTAAGTGAGTTAAAAGATTATGTAGCAAAATTTAAAATTTTTAAAATTAAATAATTAAATTAAAATAAGTAATTATTAATGTAAGGTTTTTTTTTTTTTGAGAGAGAAAGTTAATATGTTACCCGCTTTATTTATTTTTGAAATAAATTTAGCTGAAAATGTGAAGCAATTAGGCTTCGAACTCTGTTATTCAAGAAATCTGAAGAATTATAAGAGATATTTACTTCAAAATATGTTAAAATATTTTTTACCGAATAGTATTTTTCGTGAAAATAACATTTGGACCAAACGTTAAAATAAGAAAAATTCTATAAAATTAACCTAAATTTTATTTTCTAAAAAATAATCGTAAAAATTTTAAATTTTTTTATTTTATTGCCTTTTTTTTATTTTTTTTCTATTGAATTTTAATATTATCACATTTATAAATTATTAATAAATTTTAATTTAATCGATAGTTAGTTAATTTTAATAAAATTAAAAAGTTTAAAAAATATCGTCAAAAAAAAACATAAATTATAAAATCTCCCAGCCATGTTTCAAGTACCACGTATATTAAATATTACGTCTATTTTCAACTTGTGTTTAGCCACTCGTTCAAAATTTTAAATAATTATTAAATTAAGTTGTCAAATTTTTCTAAAATAGTTTGATAGATTACATCCCTTCATATCTCAATATTTATCTAATTTATAATTAATTTAAATAGTAATAAATTTAAAATTATGTTAAAAAAATTATCCTACGTTATATATATATATATATATATATATATATATATATTCTTTGAATAATTAGGTTTACTTTATATAATTTTACTCTATAAAATATTTCTACCATTATTTTTCAGTTTATTTTTATAAAATTTTATAAATGAATTCATCAATTATCTCAACATATAAAACTTATTTAAGATAATAAAAAAAACAACAAATAAAAATGAGCATAATTTTAAATTCAAGACGTAAGTAAAACAAAGACGGTCGTCTATATCTAATATTCTATAGTTTAGGGGGTCTCATGCAATTTCACCTTATCCTTCAAAATTAACTTTTTAGAGTGTAGTTAGGGGTGACAATCCAGCTCGTGTTCGGCTCGAAATGAGCTCGAAATCGAATCGCTCGTTTAGTAAACGAGTCGAACACGAACCGAATTTTTCAGCTCGTTTAATAAACGAGCCGAACACGAACTGGGATTAGCTCGCTCGTGTTCGGCTCGATAACAGCCCAAATATATATATATATATATATATATTACTATTTAAATTTTAAACTATTAATTTTTTATGAATTTTAATTATTAAATTAAATTTTTAATTTTTTAATTTTTTTGAAATAAAAATTAAATTTGTTGTTCGCGAGCTAGCTCGTGTTCGGCTCGTTAATAAACAAGCCGAACACGAGTCGAATTTTTCAGCTCGATATTTAAACGAGTCGACTCGTGTTCGGCTTGTTTATTAAATGAGCCAAACACGAGCCGATCCAAGCTCGCTCGTTACACCCCTACGTAGCATCGCTCTTTTTATAATAAAACGAAAAAAAATTCATCTCTCCCATTTCGCCGCTTTCCATTTCTATTTCTTCTCGAGGCTTCTCCTCTCTCTCTCTCTCTCTCTCTCCGTTCTCCATTAATCTCTTCCCCTTCCTCTCCTCGATATCGCGCAAAAGCTTCGATTTGGGGAGCCATGGCGGAGGTTGCGGCGAAGGGGAGCGTCCTCTCGCCCTATGGGCGCTGCTCTACGGGAGTCTCGTGGCGTAATGTTTTACAGCTTCAGATTTTGAGGACTCCTAAGAAATTCCTAAGGTGCTCTATGTTATCGGTACATAAATTTTAAATTTCGATATTCAATATTTAAACCTTCAAATTTTTAACGTTTTTACCGTGACACTAACTCGAAATATAGCTTTATATAGTCCAACAACAACAAAAAATTGAATTTGTATCTAATAATCTCATTTTTATAAAAACTGTATTTATTGAGGGTTAACAAAACTAAATTGGTGCATAAAAAAAAAAAAAAAAAAAAAAAAGTTTTGACAAAACTAAATTGGTTGCAAATAATCTATGTTTAAAAATTTCGAATTAGAATCGGAAGTAAAAACATACTTGCCTTTTGAAGTGGAATCGTCATGCATACCCCTCTGCAGTTAGAAAAATACTTCATAATAGTAAAATAATAATAAAAAAATCATAAATAAAATTAGTGCATAAATAAAAAATAATTAATTAAAAACATTGATGTCAAACATAATTTATTCTTAACGAAGTTTTCAGTCATTATCTTACTCATTTTCTTCATTACTATTTAATGCATCAGAATTTATTCAAAAAAAAAAAAAAAAAAAACCATCTTTCTTTTCAAATATCTTCATTACGTTTTTATATATTTTCTATTTTCGAAGCAAGAGAAAGAAAAAAAATTTAAAAAATAAAAACCAAAATTTTCCGCCTCTCCGTTTGAAAATAAATAGGGAGCCCACAAGACCCAATGAGTAAATTTGAAACATAATAACAATTGGATACAAATTGACATTCGATCCTTCAAAAACTAAACAAAGCTGACCTCACAAAATATTAAATGATTGAGGTACTAACAAGCAAAAGGGCATCTCCAAATAATAATAATAATAATAATGATAAAAAAAAAAATTAATAAAAAAAATTTAATTAACTACTATTTAAAATATATGATATATATTTTATTTATTCAAAAGTAAAGACTGCTTTACTAATTATATTAATGTAATTAGTAATATTTATTTTATTTTAAAATAAATTAAATATATATATATATATATATATATATATATATATATATATATATATATATATATATATATATATATATATATATATATATAATTAGGCTACTATACTATTAATAATATTAAGTCATTAATGCTATTAAATTTATATATATAATTAGGCTACTATACTATTAATAGCATTAAGTCATTAATGGTATTAAATTTTTGATCCTTGGATGAAGGGATGTAGGAGGATAGTGACACTTAGAGTTTAGTCGGTAATTGAAAAAATAATATGATCCAAAAGATAAAATAATCAAAAAAAAAAAAAAAAAAAAATTAATAGTGAAAAATTTGATAGCAAAAAATGCATGATACAATCGATAGCATAGTAAACGAACAATATATATATATATATTAATCGAATACAAAAATAAACCGTTGAAAATAAATATCTTTCAAAAAATGATGATAGGAGTTTTATAATCAAGATCGAAAATATAAATCTTATTTTAAATTATTTTAAAAAATTTCTAATCAAAATTTAATTTATTTAATTTTTTTATACTGTTAAACGAGCAAACGTCTCATATATATATACTATTAAAACTATAAATTTTATAATTTTTTGATCATTAGGCTAATAATATTGAAAAAATTTAAAATTTGATTTCTAAATAGTTACAGTAGTTTATATCATATTCAACGATACCGATCGTCGATTCGAAGGCTTTATCATCGAAAACAAATTGGTAGCAACCATGTACGTTTACTACCGACGGTATTCTAATCAAATTCTCTCTTTATATATATAGTGTATGACTACTATACTCTTATGAGCATAAATTATTTTGTACTCATAACTTTTTCATCCTTGGATGAAGGAATGTGCAGTTAGGATGATAGTGGTCCCCTTAGGGTTTGCTAGGTTGTTGGAAAAATAGTAAAAATTTTAGGAATTGCACATTTCTTCATCCAAGGGATGAAAATTTATGAGTACGAAAAATTTTTACTCATAAAAGTATAGTAGCCGGACCATATATATATATATATATATATATATATATATATATATATATATATATATAGTCCGGCTAGTATACTATCGATAGTACCAAACATTTGCTATCAAGTTTTATACCGTTAGATCAAGCCTTTTAATTATTTTCATCCGTTAGATTTTACTATTTCTCCAACCATCCATTAAACACAAGGGGTCCATTATCATCTCAACCACATATCTTTTAATTCGACGGTTAAAAACTTAATAGTACCAATGATTTGATACTATTAATAGTATTCCAGCTTAGCTATATATATATATATATATATATATATATATATATATATGCGGTTGGAATTTTAATTATCTTCTATAATTTTTACTATTCAACCAACTATTCATCAAACTCTAAAAAACCACTATCATATTAACCGCACATCACTTAATTCAAAAGTTAAAAAATTAATAGCATTAATAATTTAGTACTATCGATAATATTTTAATATAATTTTATATTATTTATTTATTTATTTATTTATTTGCATTTGCGTTATATGGAAGCTCCTCGGAAATCATCAGCGCCCCACTATAATATAATTAGAAAAATATTTTTTATATACCCTAAAAGAAGTCTACATCTTATATTTCATTCATTCAAAAATTTCTCAAAAATCATCAGCGGCCCCATTATAATATAATTAAAAAAATATTTTTTATACATCCTGAAAGAGGTCTTCATCTTATATTTTATTCATTCAAAAATAAAATAAATTTTACTGATAATTTTAAAATAATCAGTAAAAAATATTTTATTTTTAAATAAATAAAATACTTATTATATATATATATATATATATATATATATATATATATATATATATATATATATATATATATATATATATATATATATATATATATTTTTTTTTTTTTTGTTTTGAAATGTATGAGTATTATTGCTCATATAATTATTGAAGGCACTGCACAATAATTGGAGCAGTCACCTTCCATTGGTGGAGAGCATCCCCTTATCCTCTGCTTCCCTGCAGTTGGACGTTCGTATTGAGTAGAAGCACATAGCTGCTGTCGTAGGCACCAGCACGCGTGATGGCGGAGGGGATGGCATTCGGTTTGGTGAAGGAAGTGCTCGGCAAGCTGGGCTCCGCTCTCTGGGACGAAATCGGACTGCTGCGGAGCTTCAAGGACGATGCAGACGATCTCAGAAGCAACTTCTCGGCGATCCAAGCGGTGCTTCTCGACGCCGAGGAGAGAAGCAGAGATGAGAAGGAGAGCCACGCTTTGCGCGACTGGTTGGGCAAACTGAAGGACGCCGCTTACGACGCCGACGACCTGCTGGACGTGATCCGGACGGAAGCGGTCCTCCGGAAACAACAGCATAAGCTGCAGAATCAAAACCAGCCAGCTGAAAAGGTATGTGCTAAATTCCTGTCCTGCGCTAATCCAATACATTTGAAGTTTAAGTTCAAGATGGCACATAGAATGAAAGAGCTCAGACAAAAGATCGGTAAGATCGCGAAACAGAGGAATGATTTTGGTCTCGTCGAAGCTGGCACTCGTCGGCAGACTGAGATGATAGTTCGGAGAGATGATCGTGAGACAGACTCGTCCGTCGAAAAAGAGAAAATAGTTGGGAGAGGTGATGATATAGAGGAAATTGTGAAGCTTCTTCTAGAGACTAACGGCCAACACGACCTGTCGGTCATTCCAATCGTGGGCATGGGGGGTTTGGGGAAGACGACGCTCGCTCAGGTGGCCTTCAACGATGGGCGGGTTACGGCCCAGCAGGTCTTTGATCTACGGGTGTGGGTCTACGTGTCCACCGATTTCGACGTGAAGAAGATTGCAGAGGCGGTGAAGTCCACAACTAGAGGCGAGGGAGATCTAAGTACCAAGGAATCTTCTAACAAGTTTCTCCTCGATACCTTTAGTCAGAAGAAATTTTTGCTGGTGCTGGATGATGTATGGAACGAAGAACAGGATAAGTGGGAGGAATTGAAGAATAAATTTAAGGACGGCAAGAAGGGAAGCAAAATCTTAGTAACCACACGAAGCGAAAAGGTGGCCGAGATAATGAAAACAACTGAACAACCACACCGCCTGCAAGGCTTATCAGATGCCGATTGTTGGACATTGTTCAAAAGACGGGCATTCGGTGAAGGGGAAGAGAACGGCTATCCAAGTTTGGTCACAATCGGAAGGCAGATAGTTGGGAAGTGCGGTGGTTTGCCGTTAGCAGCACAAGCTTTAGGAAGTATGATGCGCTTTAAGAGCAGGACGGAGGATGCATGGTCTGCTATTAGAGATAGCGAAATATGGAGGTTGGAAGAAGAGGAAAAAACTCAGAGTACGGAAAAAAAGGAAAAGATTTTACCATCACTAAAATTGAGCTACATTCAGATGCCGTCAGCTTTGAAACAGTGCTTTGCTTACTGCTCCATATTCCCCAAAGGCTATATAATTGACAAGGATGACTTGATCCAGCAATGGATTGCTTTAGGCTTCATTTCATCGCCTGAAACAAGCTCTTCGATGGAAGATATTGGGAATGACTACTTTAACGATCTATTATGGAGGTCTTTCCTTCAAGAGGTGGAGGGCGACAAGATATTTTCTGGAAAGGTTACCTACCGGATGCATGATTTAGTGCACGAGCTGGCAAAATCTGTAGCAGGAGATGAAGTTGCTGTTAGAGTTGGAGAAGAGTCAACAGGGATCCCAGAAGGTTGCCGCTATGCCTCGATATACAGTTATTTCGTGTCGCAGGTTCCAACCACAGTAGTGCGGAGGTTGCGAGCTCTGCAATATAGAAAATCTGCTTCACTTCAGACCTTTTATAGTGAGGCAAAATGCTTACGCCTGTTGAAGTTACATGATTACATGTATTCTATGTCGCCAAGCTCAATCAGTAAGTTGAAGCTCTTAAGATACCTCAACCTTTCAGAATCCAATATAAAAGAATTGCCTGAATCAATTACCGGCCTCTGCAACTTGCAAACCTTGAATCTTTCAGGCTGCCGCAGGATCCGCACCTTACCCAAATCTCTAGGAAGGCTTGAAAATTTGCGGATTTTAAATTTAAGCAGCTGTCATTCTCTGACATTGCATGACTCAATTAGTAACCTTCAGAATTTGTACACACTAAATTTGAGTTTGTGCGCAAAGGTGAAATCACTTGAACCTATATGTCACCTAAAAAACCTGCATTACCTAGACCTATCTAGTCTAGAATCTTTGGCGACATTACCTGAATCCATTGAGAGTCTTCAAAACTTGCATATTCTGAACCTTTCTGGGTGCAAGTCTCTAGAATCATTACCTTTATCGTTATGTCACCTCAAAAACCTACATGACTTAAACCTACATTATTTAAGTAATTTGCAGGAATTACCTGAATCCATTGGGAGCCTTCAAAACTTGCGTATTTTGAACCTTTCTTGCTGCTATAGTTTACGATCATTGCCTTCATCGTTATGTGACCTCAAATATCTACATCACTTAGACCTATCAAGATTACATCATTTGCAGACATTACCTGAATCCATCGGGAGCCTTCAAAATTTGCGTATTCTGAACCTTAATTACTGTGATTCTCTACTATCATTACCCTCATCGTCAAGTGATCTTCAGCATTTAGAGAAGCTAGACATTAGTACTTGTCGAAAATTATGCGAGCTGCCTAAAATGATCCAAAACCTGACCAAACTCAGAGAATTGTTAAACGAGGATTGCTCGGAATTGAAGGCCATGCCCCGAGGGATCGGCAAATTAGTTAGGTTGCAAAAATTGCCCCTTTTTGTCGTCGGCAAGCAAGACTGCGTCGAACATTGTGCTAGCATTTCTGAGCTAAAGGACCTTAGGCTTGTCGGCAACCTGGAGATCAAGGGTCTCAAAAATGTAACAAATCCGGTTGATGCCAAGGCTGCAAATTTGATAGAGAAAAATCTACAGTCTTTGGAGTTGAAATGGTATGTTTCAAATGCGGTCGAAGGCACGGATACCGTACTCTCGGTGGAAGAGATCGACACTGTGCTAGAAAATCTTCAACCACATCAAAATGTAAAGAATTTGGAAATAGAAGGTTATGGAGGTGGGAAGTTTCCTAGCTGGATGATGGATAGGATCGGCTCGTGCCTCCCAAATCTCGTTAAAATCAGACTAGTGAATATGGCCAGATGCAGCTCGCTCCCACCGCTGGGGCAACTCCCTTTTCTTAAAGAATTGAGTATATGGAATGTGCCCCTGCTAACAAATATAGGCTTCGAATTTTATGGAGATAGCCATATTAATGCAAGTGCAAATAAGTTCCCTGCGCTGACGAGACTTGGCTTGGTAAACATGCCAGTGCTGCGAGAATGGGTGACGGTGTTGCCGGCGGATGACAAAGAAGGCAGGCGAGAGCAAGTTCCCACTTTTCCATGTCTCACTGATTTGTCGCTTATAGAATGTCCTCAATTGAGGCCGGAGCCTTGCCTCCCGGCATCGGTTGAGAATCTGACCATTTCCAGAACAAGCGAAGAGAATCTGTCATTAATTCTTGAACGTGCGACGATGGATAGTGAGACGCCACTTGATGATAGTGATGGCGCCGTATCACTCCAACTACCAAATAAGGGGCTGCGGCATCTGTCTATAAATTACTGTCAACAGGTAACTTGTTTGCCCGAGAGCTTGCGGAGTCTCACGTCCCTCCAGAGCCTGTCAATATGGGATTGCGGAGATCTTAAGAGAATTGAAGATTGGCTCGAGGACCTCACCGACCTACAGTCCTTGACCCTATTTAATTGCAAGAGTCTTCATTGCTTGCCTGCCCACAAGATGACCAAACTAAAGAATTTATTTATTGAGGGTTGCCCGCAGTTGCAGTTCAGTGCAGGTGGACAATTTGATCACATTGAAGATGTCTATGTTGATGGAAGGTAATTAATTTGGATCTCTCACTACTTTTTAATTAGCTGGCTAGTACCTTAATATTCCTCATTCCTCTCATAGCTGCTGCATATGTATACATCTCTTTCTTTTTATTTTTATTCTTAATTTTTTTTTTGAAAAAAAAATCTTGATGGAAAAACTTCCATGGGCTCGGCCCCCACGTGGTTCAATGCATTTTCATTTACTAGGAACTATTTAACTTTGCTATGTTATAGTTTTATCTTTATTCTATAATAAGAATCTGCTACCAAAAGAGTACTGAAATATTAAATTTTATGAATTATAGGATAGTAAAATAATATATTTTACAAATCACATAGTGGCTATGTAAAAAAATACATAATATGTTTGGACTTTTGATTCATGAAATGTCGCACTTTATTATCCTATGATTTATAAATTTTAGTATTTTAGTACTCCACATGACGGCAGATTCTTACGATGATACCAAAAAAAAAAAAAAAAAAAAAAAAAAAAAAAAAAAAAAAATCCATAGAATTTGAAAATAAAACTATTTAAAATAAAGGGCAGTAGAGTGAAAATGAGTTAAACCACTGAAGGGCCAAATTGAAGTTTTCCCTCTCCATATAAACCTCTAGTAGCATATCTATAGAGTTACATACTTAATGCAGCATTAGTTATAAATCATTTGCTATTCACAATCTCCAATCCCCACCTTCTGGAGCAATTGATTTTGATTTCTACTCCCTTAGTTTATGTATTTGTGAGATTTTGTTGAATATAAATTTTGTTTGATTTATATTCAGAGTTACTATAATTTTAAAGTTAGTTTTACTCTGTTATTATTCCTTGCTGTTTAGATATGCTAAATTGCTATTCAACAAAATATTTTGCTTGTACAAGTAGTTCATACATTACACGAGGGAATGATCTTTTTACAAATCATTTGCTTTGCACAATTGGAACAATAGTAATTTACTGTTGTACAATTTAAAAATCATATTTTAATGTCAATTACGTAAAAGTGCAGTTAAAATATTTGAAATATTTACGAGTGATCTCTTACACGTACGTAGACTAATTAATTGAATTTCAACATTTTCTTAATGTGTAGCGACTTAGAATGCTTGAAAATTTTCTACTTAATATTTTTCAGTCTGCACGAGAGCCAGATAAAAAATTTATCATTTTGTAGTGTTGTGGTGCAGGAATTACAAACACAAGAAACAAATCAGAAGTTTGTCCCAAGAGGAGGCGAGCTCACCAGAGGGGGAGGCGATTGGATGAGATGCTGGAGGAGATCGAATTGGTTAGCGAGGAGAGCATAGGTATATGTACCTATCGTATGGAGGTAAAAAGACATAAGATATTATCCTAACTATACCGCACTTTGAAAGCGGGTACATGAGCTTTACAAATTTCGATATGAATTCTTAAACCTTATATTTACTCCTTTTTTTTTTATATAAAAAAGTTTTTTAGAAAAATTTGTTAGATTCTTGTAGAATTTGGTCTCTTACGCTAGAACAAAGTGCGGAATGTTCCATCAAATATAAATAATTTTTTTATAAACTTTCAAAATGTTTTATCAAAAAATTAGGTATACTTTCGAATTCTATAAGAAACATACTTAAAACTTAGTGCAAGTTCCAATATATATGTCAAAATGTATTACAACTCACCTAAGGATTATTCTCTTTTAGCTTATTGGGTAACCACTATTCCCCTTTGAAAAGAACTACTTCTGTTTTTTTATTTTTTTTACTTTTTTCTTTTTGAAAAAAAAAAACAAACTTTGTCTACATGAATTGGTAGAGTTTTATTTATGAGATTGTCATCTTTTGTTTCAGGTCGGTGCTGTTGTTATCGAACAAAATTTGCCGAGTGATATTGTTGGTTGATATATATTTATATTTGTGTAATATAAATTAAGTTTCTGGATGTACCATCTTTATAATTTGGTTTTATTTTTTGTATTTCTTTGATGTCCTCTGTATATGTTATGAGCTTGAAAAAGATTGTTTGGTTTGAATAAATAAAATATTGCTACTTATTTAATAAGAATATTGGAAAGTACATTAATTGTAAGCAATGTGCTGTTGGATGTCTGCTTCAAAAGCTAGGCGTTTTCGTCATAAATTAATCAAATGGTTCAAGCTAGGAGATGTTATGCAAAAAGATTCAAATACATGGTTCAAGTTAGGTGTTTTTTTTTTCCAACATTTTAAGTATTATTGGATGGATCTTTGCTCCAATCTGAGTAGTTTTGGAGTTAGCAGCTTGTTTTGTTTTGGACACTCTCTAATACTATTTTTTGAAATTGAGTTGTTGCTGCAGTTGCTCCTCTTGTCGATGTATGATCAGATGATGCTGCTTGCTGATGTCGTTGGATGACGAGTTTAGACCAATGGCAGCTGTGTTTAAAATTGAAACTGTTTCAATCTTAAAACTTGTAAATAATAGTGTTTAAGATTGTTTTCAGTTTTGTTCAATCAAATAGGATACATCCCTGTTTAATCAAAAAAAATATTGTTTTCAGTTTTAGGTCAGCATCTATTTTGACAAAGCTGAATCCATTTCATGCTTAATTTGTTTTGAAATTGCTTCAGTTCACCATCTTAATGAAAGCACTTGTAAACAGGGACGAAGCTATGTTAAGGCCCAAAGGGGCCATGGCCCCCCCAACTTTTTAATATTACTTATTAGTCCTAAGTACTAATTTAATAAAAAAAAATTTAGATAGCCATGGCCCCCCTCAGCTTTTTAATATTTGCTTAATTTATTTTTGGTGCCAATATATATATATATATTTTTTCTTCTCTATATATATTTTAAATAAGTCAAAATATATTAAGAGTCGCATACTTATAAGGTATTTTAAAATATATCCCTTAACTCCAAATTTTTTTTTTATTTTTATTTCTACCTAGTGAGCTATTTTATTTAACAAAATAAAATATTATATTAAATTTAATAACTATTTGATCTAATAATCATTAAATGTTATAATTTTATTTATTAAAAATACTAAGAAATGGATCAATCGCTAACTGAATTATTGTTAGATTTAATATAATTTATAGTTATTTAAATATAATAATATAAATAAAATAATTAAAATTAAATATCTGTAATTAAAAATTAATTTTAATATTTTTACATTAATTATTAAATTAATAATTTTTTTAAAAAAAAATTGATTAGATAAAATTATATTTATCTGCTAAAATTTTTATTTACATATATTTTGGCCCCCCTCATGATTAAATTCTGGCTTCGTCCCTGCTTGTAAAGATGGCAACAACAGCTGAATAGAATTTGTACGGAGTAATCTCATTGTATTTATTTCAAGCAAAATAACTTTGACATAACTAAATTAGGCTCAATCAATCCATATTTATATATAAATGTTGAATTAGAATTGATGCAAAGCAATAAGGACAAACATATTTGCCTTTTGAAGTAGAGTCATCAGACATACACTTCACAGTTGGAGAAAAACTGCATAAATTAGTAGAGTTGCAAAATCGTAAATAAAATCAATGCATAAATAAAAAATAATTAATTAATAACATTGATGTCTAAAAAAGAAAATTTCCTTCATGAAGTTTTGAGTCATCATCCTACTCAGCTTTCTTCTTTACTATCGCTGCCATCTAAGTGCATCTGTGATGCATCAGGATTTACTTGAAGTAACAACAATAGTGAACAAAAAACCAAAGCAAAGTAAAAAAAAAAAAAAAAAAACAAAATAAAGGAGTAACAACAAACAAAAAACAATAAATATAATGACCTTTTTTTGACATTTTGTGCAACTTCTACAGCTCTTAGTTGGAAGTTCGGGATGTGGCTTGCATGACTGTGAATTATATAAAGCAAATTATAACAAAAGATTGATGTATAAGAATCCGATTAATTAACTTGTATATATTGTGATAGCAAGTCAGACATAGCAATTAGGATGGAACCAAATATATAGCTATTGAATACCACTCTCCATTAGAGAAGCAATTGAAAACGGACAAACAAAATTGAAACACTGCAAAACTTCATAGCAACTGGGGAATATCTTCATCAAAAGCATTGACCACAGAAAAGTTTTTCTACTTTCATGAGCTAATTGGAATTATGAAGAAAGTGTGTTACCCGGGTGGGTTGAAAGTTTTTTTTTTTTTTTTGAGATTAAAGTAGTATGTTATCGCTTCATTCAAAGGTCAATAAATTTGGCTACAAAACGAGGCAGCGAAGTATCACATGAATGTAAAATATCACATGGCAGCAGGTTCTTATACAGAGAAGTATCACATGAATGTAAAGTAAAACTATTTCAACCATTGGATTGTAAAGTGAAAATACACTATACCAACCACGGAGAGGGCCAAAAGACATTCATTGTTGCTATCAATCTCCAGTCTCCACCTTCTCAAGCAATTGATTTTGATTTCTATTCCCCCTGTTTATATATTTGTGGGATTTTGCATATATTTTTAGTAATTATAATTTTTAAGAATAGGTTTACGCTGTTCTTCTTCCTCAATGCCTCTCTAGATATGCTAAATTACAATTAAACAAAAAAAATTACAAATTAATAGATTACACAAGGGATTATCTTTTCACAAATTTTGCAACAATAGCAACTTTAGTAATTTGCACAATTAGAACAATAGCAGCTTGCGGTTGCACAATTTAAGAACCACATTTAAATGTCAATTGCGTAAAAGTGCAGTTAAGATATTCGAAAATATGGTTGGTTGTCTGAAAATATTTGCAAGTGATCTCTTGCACATATATGGACTAATTAATAGAATTTCAACCATTTCTTAATTTGTAGTGATTTGGAGTGCCCAAAAATTTCAACTTGAAAGATATATAGTATTTACAAAGTAATTTTTTTGGTCGTATTGTTGATATATGGTTCGAGTCATCAGATGTATTTTTGACGCAGAACAAAGTCTCGTTGAGAGGAAAGAAGCTCAAGGATGGAAAGAGAGGCATATACGAGTAAATAATTCTTCGACAAAGACGAAACTATTATTAATCAACTCTAAAAATTAATTATATTTACCGGACGCCATGTCTTTATATAGGGTCGATACCCCAATTCTACTATAAACAAAGATAATAATTATAATATATCTTTAAACCTAATCAGATTAGAAATAACTAAATATTTAAATTCAAAAAAATATATATATAGGTTTTTTAAAAAATAACCTACGAATGTAAAAACGAAGGACGAAATAATTGAATTTGGGTTCCAAACTCGGCTAGAGCAACTTAGATGTTCGACGCATAGATTTTGAAAAGTGTTTCTCGAATTGGGGTTATACACTGAAATCGGACAATCGAGCTCAAAGTTATTACTATTTAAAAATTAAAATTTCTCATGCAGGTTGTAAAAATTACCAAACTCAAATTTGGCTCAGCTTAGTCGAGTCATGTTTTTTCAAAAATTCTAATACTAAATTAGTTGAATCACAAAACTCGGTCCAAGCCGCTGACAAAGAGCGAGTCTTTGCGCGCAGTAGCTCCGGGTTACGAGACACCGGCTCGAAACGCCTGCTGTTCCGTTCTAGTCAGATGGACTACCAGAATGCCGCAATGAGAACTAGTTCCCCCCTACCAAGGGGACTCCGCTTGTAAGAGCTCTCCTCCCACAGTAAGTTGACTGAGGAGCAACTACGAACCTCAGTCAGTTGGCTCGGCTTAGTTGAGTCATGTTTTTTTTTTTTTTTTTCGCCTTTGCCGAGGCCTGGTTGCCTCTCCCCTATAGCTGAATTCATTTCTTTTATGAATGAAATGGTAGCATGCTGTCTTTCTCTCAAAAAATTTAGCTGAATCAAATTATTATTGTTATTTTTTTGAGGCAAACTGAAGTCTGGTATCATACATGATTAGAAGTGTGAATAATATATGTAGCGGATGCTGCACAAGCGTTTGATAAAAAATTTATCATTTTGTATTGTTGTGGTACAGAAAACAACCATTCAAGGAGAACAAGGTGAAGCAGAAGACGAGCATCCCAGAGGAGGAGAAGAAGAGCTGGACTGGTTGTTGGTGCAAATGGAAATGGTTCGGGAGGAGAACATGAGTATGTATAACTGTTGTTTGTTGATAAAAGTATGGACCTTATCTGAACTATAGTGTATTTTAAAAATGGAGATTTTAAAATATTTTATCAAAAAAGTTATTTATACTATCGAATTCTTGGAGGAACAAACTTAAATTATATTGTAAAATTAAGTAGTAAAATCAAAATAGTTAAAGTTTAGGTATCTATCTCAAAATGCAATATAGTTCAAGTAAGGTTTGTTCTTTTGTGCCTCATTTGGTGACCATTTTTCCCCTTTAAAAAGAGGGGTTTCTTTTTTTTTTTTTTTTTAACAAACTTTATTTACAATGGTGGAGAGTTTTATTTATGGGCTTGTGGACTTTTGTTTCAAGTTGATGGTGAGTTTCATTTATTGTGCACTTTTGGTTTATGTTTGTGTATTCGGTATATATATATATATATATATATATATATATATATATATATATATATATATATATATATATATATATATATATATATATATATATATATAGTCCGGTTAGAATACTATCGATAGCACCAAGCAATTGGTGCTATCAAGTTTTCAGCCGTTGGATAAAAAGATATGCGGTTGGAATTATAGTGGTCCCCTAAGATTTTTACTATTCAACCAACAACCTAGTAAACCCTAGGGGCCCACTATAATTCCAACCGTATATTTTTTCATCCAACGGCTAAAAATTTGATAGCACCAATGGTTTGGTGCTATCGATAGTATTCTAGCCTAATTATATATATATATATATATATATATATATATATATATATATATATATATATATATATATATATATATATATATAGAATTGCTAGGTATACACCCCAAATTGGGTGTACATTCTACACCTACCCCACTTGGGATGGGTATTTATTCACTCGTCATATCGATGTGACGAGTGAAATTCACCCCACTCCAGGATGGAGTGGGTGTAAGATGTACACCCCATTTGGGATGTACATCTAACATTAACCATATATATATATATATATATATATATATATATATATATATATATATATATATATATATATATATATATATATATATATATATATATATATATATATATATATATATATAGTTCGTGAATGTATACATTTCTGAGCTAATTTCCTACTAAATCGATCTCTTTAATAACACTTTGTACTTTTAAGGTGTCCTCTATACATATTATAAACATAAAAATTTAGTTTGGAGTAAAAATAAAATGTTGCTACTATTTTTATAGGGATATTAGAGGGTACATGTTAAGCATATCTCATGTACAGTTTATTGCTTGTATGTACAGTTTACTGGAATAGGCTTTGATATCGAAAGCAAGTTTCATAAAGTTTTGATTCCCGTGGTAATAGCAGAGTAAATTTGTATTTATCGGATCAACTTATATCATTGACCCATTACTTCTCTTCGATTTTTCTTCGGATAAAACCCTTCCCACAGTATATACAAGTTACTACTGGATTGCTCTATGAATTTAGGAGAAGAATGATGTTTGTCATCAGATTTTGTTGTTTGTTTGACCGTTCTGAATAAATAATATAAAGAACATCTCTGTTCCGTACATTGGATTAATCTTTAATTTATGTTAGATGTGACTCGAAATCAGAATCGCTTCGATATTATGATTCCGGTTCGCCGACGACTTCGCGGTGCGACGAAAAATTTTGTGGATGTGTGTGGTGGAAGCCACCATGATCCGATCCGCTAAAGAAAAACACATTTTTTTTTCTTTATTTTGTCCTAGAGAGAGATCGAGCGATTTTGTACGATCAAGAACTTTGTATTCCCTCTTTTCTATATAGTAAAACATCTCATCTTTCGCTCGTAGTTTTTTTCTGCAAAAAATTTTTCACGTAAATTTATGTATTATTTTTCTGTCGTATAAATTGAATTTATTTTTATATCGTGATCGCTAATTGATTTTGTTGGCTTTATGCGCTCATTGTTAACAATTTATATAACAAGAAAGACGAAGGAGAGGCCAGGCGTTTGCTACTTTTCCATCTATCGATCATTTGCTACTTTTCCATCTGTCGATCTTGCTTAGCATGCATTGGTTTGTCTATCTTTGAGGCTGAAAATTAAGTTATAGACTATTCACGAAATCAAGTTTACGTCTGATGCTGCCTTTTTTTTTTTTTTTTTTTTTTTTTTTTTTTTTTTTTTTTTTTTTTGTACTTGAGTGTATTTGGCAATGTGTTACCCAAAAGTTTCAGTTTTGATGCTTTGGAAGGTCCAAAAAAATCAAAAGGACTTTATTACTACCCTTGAATGCTTCCAAACGATCATAGGAACTGTTGCTGAAGAAGCATCGTGCCATAGAATCATATTCTTCTTTGTTAGTGATTTTGTACTGTGCTGTAGCTACCGAAGAGAGCTCTAAACACTTTTGGATTTTTTTTCTTTTTTCTTTGGCCTGCTAACGCATGAAAGCTGGTAAATTCGAAAATAGGCCTCAATTTGTGAAGCAGGTCTACTTCTACCTTGAGCTATTTTACCTTTGGGGGATTTGGAAAAAAAAAAGAAAAGAACAATGCACTAGTTCCAAAATGGTGTAGCTCATTTTTTTAATTCTTATTTCACCAAAAAATTTTATATCAAATAGAATGGCAAATTAAAACTTATTAAAAATGACAGAACAACGAAGTGAAAAATGCTCTAAATCACTTAGCAGCAAAATGCAACTTCGTAAATCACGGAATGATAAAGTGAAATTGAACTTTTTAAACCACAAAGGAGCAAAATGAAAATGCACTATACCACGGGAGGGCAATTTGAAGTTTGCCCATACTTTAAATATGATAATTATATTTGTTATTTTAAATATTTTATTTTAGGATAATGAGCATTGTTCATAATTATCAAAACTTCACTGTTTTGTAGAATCTAGTTAATGGATATGTATTCAAGGGCAAGCGGATGATCATCCAATTTGGTACCAATTCTGTTGCTGGAAAAGCTACCTAAGTGGGAATTTTGATGTAGACCATGGGTAACCTTGAGATGGAAATTTTGATCAATCCAAAGATATGGGTATGTTTTTTTCATTAAAAAAAAAAAATGTAATGATGTGTATAGTGTGCATTTATGGGAGCCAATTTATTTTATGGGCACTTATGATGAAACACCCATATTGGGCTCAGGATTTTGTATTCTCTGAATGGAATATGTTTGAACTATTGTTGCAGCTTTTCTGAGCAAAATTTTTTAACATACATTACAACTTTACAAGCTCATTTTGAAGTGCAAATTATCATCAATATTTTCTAATTTGTTGAATTGATCCGTCACTTTGGCTAACTATTGTTATAACTTGCTCGATCGAGTCTATTAGTGTTGCATAAAGTGAATCCACTTACTGCTGAAATTGTATTACTTTCCTGACTCTGTTCAGTTTAGTTTGATCTTTAGTTTTGTTTTTGGTGATTTTTGACATATTTTTTTAAAACTTGATTTTAGATTAAAATTTTGAATTTTAATTTTAAATATTGATTTAAATTTAATATTTTAAAGTTAAATTCAAATATTAGATATGGCACTAATATGATGGAATTTAATGCAAATGAAAAAAATATTGATGAAGTTTGGAAGCCAGTAGTCTCTCAACAAGCTAAACATGAAACGAGCTAGCTGGGGCAGCTCTTGTTACCGAGCTGAAAATTCTGGCTTGTGTTCGACTCGTTTATTATCGAGCCGAACACGAGTTGACTCGCGAACAATAAGTTTGTTTTTCATTCTTACTATTAGGTATAAAATTTTAAAAAAAAATAAAAAATTTTAATTTTAATCTAATAATTAAAATTTATAAAAATTTAATTTTTTTTATATTAGGTTGGTCTAAAATTCAAATAGTAAAAAATTATAATATATATATATATATATATATATATATATATATATATATATATATATATATATATATATATATATATATATATATATATAAAGAGAGAGAGAGAGAGAGAGAGAGAGAGAGGGCTACTATACTATCGATCGTACCAAACATTTAGTGCTGTCAAGTTTTCTACCGTTAAATCAATCCCTTTAATTTTTTTTACCCGTTAGATTTTACTATTTTTCCAACCACTCATTTAACCCAAGGGGTCCACTATCATCTCAACCACATATCTTTTAGCCCTTAGATTAAGAAATATACGGTTATGATGATAGTGGTCTCCTAGGGTTTAGTGGGTGGTTTGTTGAATAGTAAAAATTTTAAGGAACTATTATAATCTCAACCGCACATACTCTCATCCAAGAGCTAAAAACTTGGTAGCACTAATTATTTGACGCTATTGATAGTATTCCAGCCCCCCCCCCTCTCTCTCTCTCTCTCTCTCTCTCTTTATATATATATATATATATATATATATATATATATATCGAAAAAGGAAGAAAAAGATAAGTGTTTGGGTGTTGCTACAAATCTCATATGCCATTAACTACACAAAGCAGATGAGGCTCCAAAGCTGCATGGATCAAATTAATTTTATGTAAAGCTACTATTTAAAAGCTCCAAAGTTGCATGTGTCTAATGTATTTTTTTTAAAAAAAAAAAATTATTGAAAATTCATTAAGTTCCAATTTTTGATATTAAAGTTTCCTATATTAGTTCAAATTATTTCCATTTGGTTTAGTTTTTTTTTTTAAAAAAAAAGGATGTCTCAGAAATTGTACTAACTGATGACCGCAGAATACAAAATTAAAAATTCTTCAAAAGTCCAAAAAAAAATAGTAATATATAAATATTAAAACTGCAGAGTACTTTATCATTCACCTCACATTTTATTGCATATAATTTATGCTAGAAAAAGCTATGAATACCAAACGAGATTTAATAAATTTTTGAATCATTTTTATTTGGGAGGGAAAGAAGAAAAAAATAAAATAAAGCTGAATTTTTTCATGAGTTAGGTAGAAAAAAAAAAAAAAAAACTATTTTGATGAACAAGAGAAATAAGAAAATGATTAAAAAAAAAAGGCTAAATATTTTCATGAGCTATATATAGAGAAGAAAAGAATAAGTAAAAGTTAAATTTTCTTCATGAGCAAGGGGAAGGAGAAAGGAATAAGAACAAACCAAAGTTTTTCATGAACAAAGAAGAGAAGTAAAGAATAACAAAGCTGAATGCTTTCACGAAACAAGGAAAAGAAGAAAAGAATAAACTAAAGTAGGTAAAAAAAAAAATGAAAAAAAAAAAAACAAATTAAACACTTGGCATGCATATATGCTATAATTGATATTCAATACTCTGCTTCCCTACAGGAGTACTTGTATAGAGAAAAATAACATACAGCTGCTGCACCTACGAAGTTGCACTCACGAAGCACCATGGCGGAGGGGATCGCATTCGACTTGGTGAAGGAAGTGCTCGGCAAGCTGGGTTCCGCTCTCTGGGACGAAATCGGACTGCTACGGAGCTTCAAGAACGATGCAAAGGATCTCGAAAGACAACTTGAGAAGATCCAAGCGGTGCTTCTCGACGCCGAGGAGAGAAGCAGCGTTGAGATCAAGGAGACCCGCGGTCTGCGCATCTGGCTGAGCGAACTGAAGGGTGCCGCTTACGATATCGACGACCTGCTGGACGAGATGCAGACGGAAGCGCTTCTCCGGAAACAACAGCGCGAGCTGCAGAATCAAAAACAGCTAGCCAAAAAGGTATGTGCTAAATTCCTGTCCTGCGCTAATCCAATACATTTGAAGTTTAAGTTCAAGATGGCACATAGAATGAAAGAGCTCAGAAAAAATATCGGTAAGATCGCGAAACAGAGCCATGATTTTCATCTTGTCGAAGCTGGTCCTAGTCGACAGGCTGAGTTCAAGCGCCCTGAGACATTCTCGGTCGTCGACGAAAAGAAAATAGTTGGGAGAGAAGATGATAAAGAGAAAATTGTGAAGCTACTGCTAGAGACGGGCGGCGATCACGACGTGTCGGTAATTCCGATCGTGGGATTGGGGGGTTTGGGGAAGACGACGCTTGCTCAGCTGGCCTTCAACGACGGGCGGGTTATGGCTGATCTACGGGTGTGGGTCTGCGTGTCTACCGATTTCAACATGAAGACCATTGCAAGGTCGGTCATATCTGCAACCGGAGAGAAGTGTGATAATCTTGATAACTTGGAATCCGTCGTGAGGCGCGTTGTCGGGATCTTTAGCGAGAAGAGATTTTTGCTGGTGCTGGATGATGTATGGAACGAAGATCAGGGTAAGTGGGAGGAGTTGAAGGTTTTATTTAAGGATGGCATGAAGGGAAGCAAAATCTTAGTAACCACACGAAGCGAAAAGGTGGCCGAGATAATGAAAACAACTGAACAACCACACCGCCTGAAAGGCTTATCAGATGACGATTGTTGGGCATTGTTCAAAAGACGGGCATTCGGTGAAGGGGAAGAGAACGGCTATCCGAGTTTGGTCGAAATCGGAAAGCAGATAGTTATGAAGTGCGGCGGTGTGCCATTAGCAGCGAATGCTTTAGGAAGTATGATGCGCTTTAAGAGCAGGACGGAGGATGCATGGTCCGCTATTAGAGATAGCGAAATATGGAGGTTGGAAGAAGAGGAAAAAACTCTGAGTACGGAAAAAAAGGAAAAGATTTTACCATCACTAAAATTGAGCTACATTCAGATGCCGTCAGCTTTGAAGCAGTGCTTTGCTTACTGCTCCATATTTCCCAAGGACTATGAGATTGAAAAGGATGACTTGATCCAGCAATGGATTGCTTTAGGCTTCATTTCATCGCATGAAAGAAGCTCTTCGATGGAAGATATTGGGAATGAGTATTTTAACGATCTATTGTGGATGTCTTTCCTTCAAGATGTGGAGGTCGACAGGAAATATCCTGGAAGCGTTACCTGCCGGATGCATGATTTAGTGCACGACCTCACACAATCCGTAGCAAGTAAAGAAGTTGCTGTTATAGTTGGAGAAGAGTCAACAAGGATCCTAGAAGGTTTCCGCTATGCATCAATATGCGATCGTTCCATGCCACAGGTTCCAACCGCAGTAGTACGGAGGTTGAGAGCTCTCCGATTTAGGGAATCTACTTCACTTACGACCTTTTATAGTGAGGCAAAATGCTTACGCCTGTTGGATTTGCGGTATTCCAAAATTTCTATGCTGCCAAGCTCAATCGGTAAGTTGAAGCTCTTAAGATACCTCAACCTTTCGGAAACCAATATAAACGAATTGCCTGAATCAATTACCGGCCTGTGCAACTTGCAAGCCTTGAATCTTTCATACTGCCGTGAGATCCATACCTTACCCAAATCTCTAGGAAGTCTTGCAAATTTGCGTATTCTGAATCTTTCTATGTGCTATCGTCTACAATCATTACCTTCATCGTTATGTCAGCTCAAAAACCTACATAACTTAAACCTATCATATTTAAATAATTTACAGTCATTACCTGAATCCATTGAGAACCTTAAGAACTTACGTATTCTAAATCTTTATTTGTGCCAAAGTCTACAATCATTACCTTCGTCATTATGTCGGCTCAAAAATCTACATGATTTAAACCTATCACATTTAGATAAATTGCAGTCATTACCTGAATCCATTGGGAACTTTGAGAACTTGCGTATTTTGAATCTTATTTGGTGCTCTGGTCTACAATCATTACCTTCATCATTATGTCGGCTCAAAAATCTACATGATTTAAACCTATCATATTTAAATAAATTGCAGTCATTACCTGAATCCATTGGGAACCTTGAGAACTTGCGTATTTTGAATCTTTCTATGTGCTCTTGTCTATTATCATTGCCTTCATCGTTATGTCAGCTCAAAAATCTACATGACTTAAACCTATCAAATTTAGGTGATTTGCAGGCATTACCTGAATCCATTGGGAACCTTGAGAACTTGCGTATTTTGAATCTTTCTAAGTGCTCTCGTCTACTATCATTACCTTCATCGTTATGTCAGCTTAAAAACCTACATGATTTAAGCCTATCAACTTTAGATGATTTGCAGGCATTACCTGAATCCATTGGGAACCTTAAGAACTTGCGTATTTTGAATCTTTCGAAGTGCAGTTCTCTACTATCATTACCCTCATCGTCAAGTGAGCTTCGGCAGTTAGAGAAACTAGACATTAGTGATTGTAAACAATTATGTGAACTGCCTAAAATGATCGAAAACCTGACCAAACTCAGAGAATTGTTAAACAATGATTGCTTGAAATTGAAGGGCATGCCCAGAGGGATCGGCAAGTTAGTTAACTTGCGGATATTGCCTATTTTTGTCATCGGCAAGCAAGACGGCGTCGACCATTGTGCTAGCATTTATGAGCTAGAGCATCTTAAGCTTGTCGGCGAGCTGGAGATCAAGGGTCTCGAAAATGTAACGAATCCAGTTGATGCCAAGGCTGCAAATTTGATTGAGAAGAACCTGCGGTCTTTGAAGTTGAAATGGAATGTTTTAAGTGCGGCCGAAGACACAAACACCGTTCAACCGGCGGAAGAGATCGATGACGTGCTAGAGAATCTTCAACCACATCAAAATTTAGAGAATTTGGAAATAGAAGGCTATGCAGGCGGGAAGTTTCCTAGCTGGATGATGAATAGGATTGACTCATGCCTTCCAAATCTTGTCAAAATCAAACTAATGAATATACCCAGATGCAGCTCACTCCCGTCGCTGGGGCTACTTCCTGTTCTTGAAGAATTACTTATATGGGATATGCCCGCGATAACAAATTTGGGCGTAGAATTTGATGGAGATAGCCATATTAATGAAAGTGCAAATAAGTTCCCTACGCTGAGGAGACTTGACTTGTCCGACATGCCCACTAAGCTGACTTACTTGAACATCGATGGGTGCAGCAGTCTCCGTTACTTGCCTGTCCACAAGATGACCACACTAACAAAGTTATCTATTAAGGATTGCCCGCTGTTGTTCAATGCAGGCGGAGATGTCCGAGTTAATAAAAGGTAATTAATTTGTAACTCTCACTACTCTTTAATTAATTGGCGAAAAATGTTTTTTGTACACCCCCTAAAAGATGTACATATTATACCTCACCCATTCAAGGAAGGGGTGAATTTTATTAGTGGCCAGTAAAAAAAATCTCATCTTTGAATGGGTGGAGTGTGTATCATACACCCCAAAATATGGGTGTATGAGTAAAGCACCTTACTATTCCTCTTGTAGCTAGCATATACATCTTTCTTTTTCTTTTCTTTTTCTTTTTCTTTTTAATTTTATAATAGGTATGAAAAAAATTTAGATTAGCCCCACCCCCACATGGTTTAGTACATTTTTAGTCCGTTATGAAATATTTTAATTTACTATTTTATTTTTTATATTTATTCTATCATAAAAATTTGCTATCAATAGAATAGTGAAGTGCTAAAATATATGAATTAGAAAATATTAAAATAATATATTTTACAAACCACTAAGTGGTATATATATACCGCTTTAATATTTCATAGTTTATAAAATTTAGCACTTTACTATTCTATTCTACTTGACGGCAGGTTATGCCAAAAAAAAATAATAATAATAAAAAAAATCATAAAACTTTTAAATGAAACTATTCAAAACACAAGGCGATAAAGTAAAAATGACTTAAATCAAGGGGCCTAATTGAAAATTTTTCTTCTAGATAGACCTTGATAGTATATCTATAGAGATACATACTTACTACAATATAAGTTACAAATTATTTGCTATTCACAATCTCCAATCCCGATTTTGATTTCTATCTCACTACTTATATATTTGTGATATTTTGTTTAATTTATACTCTAAGTGGTAATAATTTATAACATTAGTTTTACCATCATGTTCTTCTTTCTTCATGTTTAGATATACTAAATTTTTGCTAAACAAAATATTTTACTTGTACAAATAGTTCATACAATATATGAGAGAATTACCTTTTCACAAATTTTGTAATAATAACTACTTTACTAATTTGCATAATTAAAACAATGGCAGCTTACTGTTGCATAATTTAAAAACTACATTTCAATGTCAATTATGTAAAAGTGTAATTACAATATTCGAAAATATGATTGGTTGCTTGAAAATATTTACAAGTGAATCTCTTGCACGCATATAGACTAATTAATAAAATTTTAATTTTTTCTTAATTTGTTGCAATTTTAAATGCCGAGAAAATTGTATTTGAAAAATATATGATTTTTATGAGGTAACTTTTTCCGATCACATTGCTAATAGACTATTCTGAGTCATGAGATATTTTACTTAGCGAGTTTTTATTTTTTCGTGTCTCACGCAATTGAGTCTATATATGAATGCCCTCAATTCAGGCCTGAGCCTTGCTTCCCGACATCCGTTCGAGAGCTGTTCATTTCCGAAATGGGCAAAGAGTTTCTATCGTTAATTTTTAAACGCCCGACGATGGATAGTGAGACGCCACCTAATGATGGCGATGTTGTATCACTCCAACAACCAAATATGGTGCTGCGACGTCTAACAATAGAAAAATGTCAACAGCTAACTTGTTTGCCTGAGGGCTTGCGGAGTTTCACGTCCCTCGAGAAACTGAAGATAAAGGATTGCAGAGATCTTGAGAGAATTGAAGATTGGCTCGGGGAGCTCACCAGGCTACGGTTTTTGGACATCAAGGATTGCCAGAGTCTCCGCTACTTGCCTGCCCACAAGATGGCCACACTTAGGAAGTTATATATTAATGGTTGCCCGCTGTTGTTCGGTGCAGACGGACAATTTGTCGACACCAATGTCGATAACATCAGAAGAGTCATAGTTGATGGAAGGTAATTAATTTGGAACTCTGGCTAGGCTTTAATTAGCTGGCTAGCACTTTAATATGATCTCTTATTGCTAGCATATGCATCTCTTACTTTTTATTTTTATTTTAATTTCTTTTTCGGATGGAAAAATTCAATTAGCCCCGCCCCCATGTGGTTCAGTGCATTTTCATTTGCTATGAAATATTTCACTTCGCTATTTTACTTTTATTTCGTCGTAAGAATCTGCTACCAAAAAAATATTAAAGTGCTAAAATTTATGAATTATAGAATAGGAAAATAATATATTGTATAAATTACAAAATAGCTATGTGAAAAAATATATAATTTTATATATAGGCGACCATCTTTTGATTCATGAAATATTGTATTATTTTACTATCTCATGGTTTATAAATTTTAGCACTTGGATATTTCACTTTACGAAAGGTTCTTACTATAATACCAAAAAAAAATTTGAGTTAAGATTAATAGTGAGGACATGTTAAAAATAGTCATAAAAAAGATTATTATAGTAAAGTTCATTAATTCGCCACAAAATATTGACCATAAAATATCTATTTTATTATAGTGATGGTAAAATAAAAACAAATTAAATCAAGTAAGAGGCAAATTGAAGTTTTTCCTACTGGAAAGAACTCTGGTAGCACACCTATAGCGATACATACTTAATGCAATATGATTATAATTTTAAAGATTAATTTTATACCGTTCTTATTCCTTTCTGTTTAGATATGTTAAATTGCTGTTGAACAAAATAAATCTTTTTTGTACAAATGGTTTATAGATTACACGAGGGAATGATCTTTTCGCGAATTTTGCAGCAATAACAACTTTACTAATCATCTGCTTTGCACAATTGAAACAACAACTTGTTGTTGCACAATTTGAAAACTATATTTTAATGTCAATTACATAAAAGTGTAGTTAAGATATTCGAAAATATGGTTGGTTGAAATATTTACAAGTGATCGTATGTAGACTAATTAATAAAATTTCAACTTTTTCTTAATTTGTAGCCATTTGGAATGCCGAAGATTTTCATACTTGAAAGATAATATAGTATTTACGAAGTAATATTTATCAGTCGCATTGCTTATATACTATTCAAGTCATGGAATAGTTTTCTTTACAGACTGAAATCAGGTATCTTATCATGCATGATTAGAAAGTCTGAACAGATATACAGTATGCGCTGCACGAACGCCATATAAATTTTGTATTGATGTGATGCAGGGATTACAAAACCGGGAGGAGATCTATATTGACGGCCATTAGGCAGAAATTTGATTTCTTATAGAGGAGAGCGAGGAGATCATATGCATATGTACCTATTGTTTGGAGGTAAAAGGATATTAGATTTTATCTTAAGTACTATATTGCACTTTGAAAGCGGGTATGTGAGCTTTAGAAATTTCAATATTAATTCGTAAACCTTATATATACCTCTTTTGACATAAGAACTTTCTTTAGAAAGATTTGTTAGACTTTCGTAAAATTTAGTCTATGAAGCTAGACGAAGTGTGAAAGTGCAATGCTAGATGTACACCCAAATGTTCCATCAAATATAAATAATTTTTTTATCCACTTTTAAAATGTTTTATCAAAAAGGTTCGGTATACTGAATTCTAGAATAAATATACTTAAACTTGGTGGAAAATTAGATAGTAGAATTAAAATTTTTAAAGTTTGAATAATTATCTCAAAATGTATTATAACTCACGTAAGGATTATTTTCTTTTAGTTTATTTGGTGATCACTGTTCTCCTTCGAAAAGAACATCCTGTCTTTTTTTTTTACACTTTTTTTTCTTGAAATATAATAAATTTTGTCTCTATGAATTGGTGGAGAGTTTTATTTATAGACGTATGATCTTTTTTTTTCAGGTTGGTGTTGTTTTTATCGAACAAGAATATTGTCGAGTAATTGTTGATATTATCGGTTGATATATATTTATGTTTTATGATATAAATTAAATTACTGAATGTATTATTTTTATAATTTGGTTTGATTCTTTGTACTTCTTTGATGTCCTCGTTATGAGCTTGAAAAAAATTGCTTCCTTTGAATAAACAAAATATTGCTACTTATTTAATAAGTATATTGGAAAGAACATTAATTCTAAGCAAATAGTTTATTATTAGTATGTTTGCATTGGGTATGTTATGCCCTTGTTTAAACCAGCGGTTCTTTTTTCCATGCAAGTTGGACCTAGTATGCATGTACCATAATTGCGAGGGTTTCCATGCATTTTTACTTTAAATTTACCTTTTTTTTTCTTTTTTTTTCTTTTTTTTTCCTTTGATTAGATCTGAAGCTGATATATATTAAAGCACTAAAAATTTTATTATTTTTTTTTCTTAATTTAAAATATTTAGTTTCTTAATTCCTCATATTATTGTTGATTTATTAATAAATTAAACTGAATCACTCGAGTTAGTTTTTTTTTAGTTTGGTTCTTACGGGAAAATGCGTTTTAACTGAAAATATATATTTATATTACTGTATTATTTAATTTGTTTGATTTAAACAATTGATCTTCTTTCGATATAGAATTTAGATTAATTAATTATTTTAATAATTTATAGTTGCATGAATAAATCTGTAGAGATAAAAATTTTATTTAAATTTTAAAGTTAAAGAGTTATTAGCTGGCTCAAATTAAATGAGTTAAAAGATTATGTAGCAAAATTTAATTTTTTAAAAATTAAATATGTCTGCCGCCACGAACGAACCGACCCGCGATTATGAGTAGTGGTCATTCATGATGCAGATCGAGTTTGTTTAGATTTTTTTATTTGAAATCAGGTTTGTAGGCTCATGGCTTCCAGCAGACTCAAGAATCTGCTGCTAATTATCCCACACTTACAGTGTTAAGGAATCCTCGATTAAGAGACGAAAATAAATGCTGATGATGAGAGAGACCGTACTATAAAGACGAATTTTTATTGATACGACTTTCAAGTACATGGCTTAAGTAGGGGCATACCCCAACTTTACATGAGTGAGATTCTCAATTTATAAATTTGGTGGCCCTTCAAAAATGGGTGGCGGTCAAATGGGGTTGAATTTGATATGATTTGGGTTGTTTAGTTTAGTGACTTTTTGGTCGTTTGGATTTGGTTGTTTGGATTTGGGTTTAGTTTAATGACTTTTCGATCGTTTGGGTTTGGGTGTTTTGATTTGGGTTTAGTTTAATGACTTTTCGGTCGTTTGAATTTGGGTGTTTGGATTTGGATTTAGCTTAATAATTTTCCGGTCGTTTGGGTTTGGGTTTAGTTTAATGACTTTTTGGTCGTTTGGATTTGGGTTTAGTTTAATGACTTTTCGGTCGTTTGGATTTGGTTGTTTGGATTCGGGTTTAGTTTAATGACTTTTCGATCGTTTGAATTTGGGTTTAGTTTAATGACTTTTCGATCGTTTGGATTTGGGTTTAGTTTAATGACTTTTCGGTCATTTGGGTTTGGTTGTTTGGATTTGAGTTTAGTTTAATGACTTTTCGGTCGTTTGAATTTGGATTTAGTTTAATGACTTTTCGGTCGTTTGGGTTTGGTTGTTTGAATTTGTGTTTAGTTTAATGACTTTTCGGTCGTTTGGATTTGGGTTTAGTTTAATGACTTTTCGGTCGTTTGGATTTGGTTTTTTGGATTTGATTTAAGACGCCTTCGAGTTTGCTTCGAGTCACCCTCTTTGCGGTTTGGCTCAAAACCCTTTGACTTTGATTTGGGGTCAAGCTGGTGCATGATTCGGTTCATATGATTCCACCCAGATTCGATTCAGGTTGAACCGGCTTATGATTTGGCTTGGCTTGTCTTGATCCTCTCGCGGTTGAGTTTGGGTTGAACCGGTTTGTAGTTCAAGTTGAATTCTTTATGGTTCGGTTTAAGTCGAGTCAGCTTGTGGTCGATTCGGTTCAGCTCGAACTTCTTGTAATTCGCTTTGGGTTGAACTAGATTGTAGTTCGAGTTCGATTTAAGTCGAACTAGCTTGTGGTTTGATTTGGGTTGGAACCGACTTCAGTTCAAGTTGAAACCTTCATGACTTGGTTTAAGTAGAATCATCCTGTCATTCGGTTTGACTCGAACCTCATATGGTTCGGTTTGGGTTCAACCGGGTTGTAGTTTGGTTCGGCTTGACTCAGACCTCTTGTGGCTCCGTCGGAGTTGAATTGACAAGTTGAATGTTTAAGCTGAACCGGCTCGTGGTTTGGTTTGGTTCAAACCTCATGCAGCTCAGTTTAAGTTGAATCCGCTTAGGTTCAAGGTGTATTCTTCTTGGCCCGGTTCAGGTCGAGCTAGCTTGTAATTCGGTTCGACTTGGGCCTCATGTGGTTCTGTTTGGGTTGAACCGACTTCAGTTCAAGTTGAATCCTTTATGATTTGATTTAAGTAGAACCGCCTTGTCATTCGATTTGACTCGAACCTCATGTGGTTCGTTACGGGTTCAACTGGGTTGTGGTTCGGATTGACTCGGACCTCTTGTGGCTCCGTTTGGGTTGAGCCGATAAGTCGAGTGTTTAAGTCGAACCGGCTTGTGGTTCGGTTTGGTTCGAACCTCATGCAGCTCAATTTAAGTTGAATCCGCTTAGGTTCAAGGTGTATCCTTCATGGCTCGGTTTAGATCGAGCCAGCTTATGATTCGGTTCGACTTGGCTCATCCTCCTGCGATTCCATTCATGTTGAACCGGCTTAGGTTCAATTTAAGTCAAACCGGTTTGTGGTTTAATTTGGTTCAGCTCGAACCATATGTGGTTCAATTTGAATTATATATCTCAATTGTACTTGTTTTAAATCATATCCACATTGGGTTCAATTGGCAATTCGATTTAAATCGAATTAAGTCGAGCCGTGCCTATCACGAAAATGGCGTTTGGCTCGATCGGTGCCTATCACGAAGATGGCGGTTTGATCGAGTCAAGCCATGCCTATCACGAAGATGGCAGTTGGTTCAACTAGTGCCTATGACGAAGATGGCGGTTGGCTCGATCGGTGCCTATCACGAAGATGGCGATTTATTTTTATATTTTTTTTTTTTTTTTGGTGGGTTTGATCGTGTTGGGTCTATCACGAAGATGGTCACTCGATCGCACCAAAGGAACGGTTTGGTTTAAATCGCCATGTTTCGATCGTGTCGAGCCTATCACGAAGATGGCCGCTCGGTAAAAAAATAGTAATCTAATGTTTGGTTTGATCGTGTCGAGCCTATCACGAAGACGGCCGCTCGATCGCACCAAAAAGGATGGTTTGGTTTGGAATAGAGATTTGT
>CM055061.1:50256794-50326794 GCA_029204045.2 Tillandsia leiboldiana
CGTACCGTGCCAGGCGGCGAGCGGCACGCCCCCGTGCCACGGCACTTCGAACCTTGGTTCATGATTTAACATCATTTGATGTATTCTCCTCTTTCTCTTCTTACTAATTGTTTATATTTATACACTGTTGTGGCAATCTTCCTGGTCATTGGCCCTGCGGGAGCTTGGTAGTTCTCTTCTTTATGCCTGTGATATTAGAGCCTGATCTGTGAAGAAAAGTTTATTTGCCTTCATTTCTTGGGATCTTTATGATTGATACCAGTTCTCTTGAGGTCGGTGTCATTCCTTTTAGTGCATTTTTATTGTATGTCCTCATGAAATTTTATGGTGAATGCTGAAGGGAAGTTAAGATATTTGTTAGAGAAAAGCTCATTTGAAGAGGTAATTTTATCTGTCAAACCACCCAGATAGTCCGTCAAAGCCGAGACCTAGTGCCTGAGGAATTAATGAGTGCTTAGGCTAAGGTAATAGGAAACTTATCTGTATCTTGTTTCTTCTATAAGTATGTTAGTTATATTATCATGCCGTGAAACTGTTGTAATATAGTTCCCTTTTCTAAGATTCCTTTAGCAACGATTGGCTAATTAAGTATTTGACATTTGAGAATGCAATTTTTGTATCCGTTTAATTTTTTGCATAGGAGATTGAGGAGCCTATAGACTGTCAAAGGGTCATTGGTTGTGAGATCATTTTATCTTCTTGTCTTTGGAACATTAGTTTTGAGGACCTATGTTTTGTGAACATTTATCCAAATCCAAGGGTAGGCTTAAGAGGGAGAAATCACAAGGAGCTTAAGAGGGAGAAACAACAAAAGTGTCATGTCCACTACCTATTCAATTGCTCAGATAGTCTAGGTTTCTGTGCACACTTCAGGAACTCTTCAGAAAACATCTCCTCACCCCATTTAGAGCTTATCTCAATATTAATTTTGTTCAAATCTCATCTTAGCACGTCATTGTAAGGACTAATTTGCTGGAATAGGCTTTGGTATCCTACCTAGTTCCATAACTTTGATTCTGGTGGTTGTAGCAGGGTAAATTTTATTTATCTGATCAACTTATCAGACACATTACTTCTCTTTGCTTTTTTTTTCCTTTTTTTTTTTGGGGATAAAGGCCTTCCCATGCTTGTATGCAAGATTATTACTGGATTGCTTATGAATATGAGAGAAGACTGATGTTTATCCTTGGAATTTGTTGTTGTCCTGATTAATAATATGAAGTACATCTCTGTTTTTACATTGATTTGATATTTATATAACAGGAAGGCGAGGGATGAGAGGTCAAGCATTTGTGACTTTTCCATCTGTCGATCTTGCTCAGCGTGCATTGGTTGTCTATCTTTGAGGCTAAAAACTATTTTTTTATTTTTAAGGGCCGCTGAAATTAAGTTATAAACTATTTGCAAAATTAAGTTCATGTATGATGTTACTTGTTTTTTTATTACCTGGGTGTATTTTGGGAATACGTTGCCAAGAAAAGCATCTGCTTTGATGCTTTGGAGGGCCCACAAATTTCAAAAGCACTTAAAGTGCTCCCCTCAAATGTTTCAATGATGATAGGAACTGCCACTGGAGAAGCATCATGTCGGAGAGGCATTCTTCTCTGTTATAGTTCCCCTACCATCATGTAGGCATTTGAGGGGAGCTTTCAAGCGCTTTGGGATTTTTTTGGCGGCCCTCGAAGCATGCTCCAAAATAGGCCTCACTCTGCGAAGCAGCTCTATTTCTACCCTGAACTATTTGCCTTAAGTTATTTTGGGGGAAGAGAAAAAAGAAAGTAAAAAAGACAGGCTCGAAAGTGGGGAAACAGAGAATCTGCATTGATTACTCTACAAAACTTTAAATATGATGAGTCTCTTTCTCTGCAATACTTTAGATATGATAATTCTGTTCTTCTTTTTAGTCTTTTTATTTATTTTAGAATAATGAGCATTGCTCATTATAATCAATTACTCTCTTTTGCAGAATCTGGTTAATGGATATGTATTTAAAGGCAAGCCGATGATCATCTAGTTTGGTCGCAATCCTGTTGCTGGCAAAGCCTAAATGGGGATTTGATGTAGACCATGGGTACCTTGGGATGGAATTTTGATCAATCTAAAAATTATCAACTCTTCAACGTCCAATAAAGATGGGTATGGTTTTTTCATAAAAAAAACATAATGATGTGTATAGTGTGCATTTATGAGAGTCAATTTATTTTATGGGCACTTCTGATGAAACACCATAATGGCCACAAAGTGTTTCATCTAGGTTCCTATGAGCTGCGCTCGAACTTTAACAACCAGATTTTTGCGTCAAATTAATTCATTAAAATTTGAACAAGTCGATAAACCAGTGATTGGCTTGTTCAGGATTTTGTATCCTCAGAATGGAATATGCATGAGCTATTGTTGCTGCTTTTCTGAGAAGGGTCTTGGAGCACTCCCTGCATCTCGTTCGGTGGGTCCTGCTTATGATTGGTTGTGGGTCCCACTTCCAAATAGTTCTGCCGGTGGGTCCTGCTTCCAACTAGTTGTGGTCTTGCATCCAATTGTTTTCATTAAATGTCGCTTTTTCCGTTAAATGCATTCATTTTGTTTCGTCTTTTCGGATATTAATGCGGTTTGATGTCGTTTGACTCTCTGTTGTTCTTGTTTGCTACATCGCTCTGCCTTGTCCCTCTCGCTCCCGACCTCCGCCATGGTGGTCTGCGGTACCTCCATCTTTTCCATGACCAGTGCATCCATCTTTGCCAGACGGGTGTGGAGTTGTCTCTGTCTTGTCTCTGCCATGGTCTGACGGGGTGGTTGGTACGGCATTGCCTTGCTGGGTTTCCTGTGGGGTTTTTCCTGCCTCGAATGGCAGCCTCTCGCTGCTTTTGTGTGACATGCCATCCTGCAGCTCGTTGAGGCACTGTGGAAGGCGGTTGCCCGTGTTGATGGCTCGGATGGTACGGCAGTCGTTGTTGGGATGTGTTGCCTCCGCGTCTGCGTGTATGTCCTTCTCTTTCATCTCTCCTTCTTGTCTTAGGTTGTATATATTGGATTGTGTTTGATTTGTTTTTTTGTTTCATGGTGTTTCTACTTCTCTCTTCGGTTTCCTTTGGTTTTTTGCGTGTTCTTCATCCTCCCCGTCGGTGCCTCTGTTCGTATTTGCTCTCTTGTTGTGTAAGTCGGTTTCTTCTTCTTTTTTTTTTTTGGTGCTATGTTCCTTTTAAGGGTGGAGGTTTGATTTTTTTCTGATTTTTTTTCATTTCTCTGGTTCTTGCTGGCTAGGTTGTGGCCGTTTGTTTGGTAAGAGCCGCAGATATGGTGCTCTGCGATCCCTTTTCGGTATAAATGTAGGTTTGTATTTATGTTCTTTGGTATTTGTTTGCGATATTTTGTGAGTTTCGAACTAATTGTTTTCTTCTTCCGCTACTGCATGTTTTTCTATTGCCGGAATACTCACCTATAATTTCTTTCTGTATTCAAATTTATCTATGTTTTTTATGTTGCCGTAGTAATCTAATGATAGTGGGATAACTCTGGATGATTTGCTTTGCATGCAACCGTTTGTTTGCATTATGTCATGATATGTGATCAAAACTTCATATTACGTGTGATTGATGGAGGGTCTATCTTTGTTTGATATATTTAAATTTTTTTCCTTTAACTTTCTTCTCAGTTGCTCCTGATGCGGCTGTGTTTTCACCTCTTTTTTTTTTTTTTTCCTCTTCCACTACTCTCTTTCTTATTCAGCTTTTATTATGTCTTATTTATTGTTTACCTTCATCTTTTTCATATTTTTGTTCTGTCACTGTTCTAACTACTTATGTTAATAAGCAATGATGATAGGACACTAAAAAAACATGCTTTATATTTGGTGTTGTACAAAATTACATATAAATTATGAAACCAAATGACATTATTGTACTAACCTCGTAAAAGATTGTAGTCAATTTAAGACTCTTTTATGTATTTCGATCACACTGAGGGTTGGCTAAAAGCTAATCTTGCAAACTTGATAAAATCTAATATGTCGTTCACTGTTTTTTTTTTAAAAAAAAAAAATCAGCTAACAAAAACTAACATAAAATTAAAGATATTCAAAATTTGTTAATTCTACGTACAAAAGAAAATTGTGGCTAATTAAATAAAAAATGCAACTAATAAAAACTTTTAAGAAAGTCTTTTTTTATAGAAATCAGGGTAATGTAATAATAAGATGGGTGGGATCTGGCATCTGAAGCAACAGTATAGCAGAATCTAAGGTGAATTAAATTTGTTACGAGTCAGTTCTCTTTTTTTTGGGTAAAAAAATTATTACATACGAAATTGTATCCTACAAACCTGTTAAAAAAAAAAACGTCAATATTTCTAAAGCTTTAAAAGGAATCTAGTTTTTAAAACGATCACGACCCAATAAAAGGGAGGGCTTTCGAACATTGGATTTCTAGCTACAGTAATAGTTTTGCAGATTATTTGAGTCTTACTTTTGATTTTGCAAATTATAAGCAGTATGTAAATATTTTTATTTTATTTTATTTTATTTTTGCTAGCGCTTCAATTCTTACTGTCGCTGCGCTTTTTTTAGTGGTTTCGTACTTTTCTTTTTCTCACAAATACATTTGCCCTCTTTTTGCTCGATTTCATGTATATAAATTTTAGACATTTTTTTGAATATGTAACTTATTTAAAATTTTTCATCAAGAATTATATAGTAGGCACTCCGTACCTTGCGATGAAAATTAGTTTAAAGTTTTTGTAATTAATAAAGCCAAATATGATGGTTGAAGTATCTATAACCCCATTTTAAATCGCATAATCTTTAGTCTTCGTGGCATGTTTTGCTTAATTTTTGAATTTGTGGGACCTACATGTCAGTCTCTTTACTATCGGTTAATTGGCTTTTGCTTAATTTCGCTGTAGGGCCTGTCTGTTAGTCTCCTCATTTAACCTGTTCTTCTTCGCTAATTTGAATTGATTAAATCCTTTTAATTTGCACGCTACCCTCTATCGCTGCTTCGATCTCACCGCTGATCCCCTTCCTGACAGAAAATAAATCTGATTCATTTTGCCTCTTTGTTCCCCTCTATTGTTGCCGCTTCGTTATTGTCGCTGATCGCCCTCCTAATGGTAAAATGAATCTAATTCATTGTTGCCGCTTCGTTTCCGTCGCTGATCTCCCTTCTGACGGAAAAATGGATTTGATTCATTGTTGCCGCTTTGGTCATGTCTATTGTCGCCTCTTTATTTGCGTTGTTGATCTCCCTCCGGACGGAAAAGTGGATGTGATTCATTTTTGCCTTTTCTTTGAATCCGAAAGGTTGATTTATTGTATTTCCAGTAATGTCGTTGCCTATATATAATAGAGCCAGGCTCCTATACTTTCGAAAGTACGGAGGTCATTGTGCTTGTAAGTTGTTTTCAATGATGGGACATCCGATTTGGTGATTGGTTTCGTTATACTTGATCTATAATGTTAGAACTACCTAGAAACCAAATTTTATAATTTTTAGACTTTGTTGACCTAGTGAATGAGTAGTCTCAAAATGAACGGTTGAAAATAAAAATCTCTTAAAAAATAGTAATAAAAAACTTAAATTTCAAATCAAAAGTATTGATCTTATTCTTGATTTTTAGTAGAATTTTTTATTAGAGTTACATTTAATTTGGATTGTTCTACACCGTTGAACTTACCAACCAGCCACATCGGCCGTTAAAATAGTAATTTTTGGAACTTTTTGATGGCTTGATAAATAATGTCGAAAAATTATGAAATTTAGTTTCTAAATAGTTCTAATAGCATAGATGATACCTAACGAAACCGATCGTCAAATCGGCTGTCTCATCATCGAAAACAACTTAAAAGTATAGAGGCTTCCGTACTTTCGAAAACACAGGAGACTTACTCTATATAATATTACATACATTGATTGATTTTTTTTGTGTGATTTTGTGTCACCAGGGATATCTACTCCTTTGAAGAGAGTTCTTCTGTAATCTAGTTACTGTTATTTAAAAATGCGTAATTTCTATATAATTAATTTTAAAATACTGAAATCTATTTCCTTTTAATTACTATATTTTGTTGCTATTACTTATTCTCTTCTTACATCATCTAACTATTCCCGCTGCTTCTTAGGTTTTCTAAATTGATCTACTATTGCATTTGACTTGCTGCTGTTAAATCTTGATGCTCTAAAGCATCTTCTTCTAGCTTTAGTTTAATATTAAACGACAAAAATGAAATATCTGTATATAAAGTTTGGATTTTTACCTTGATTGGAGCAATAAATTAGAAGTTTGTTCTTATGTTTTATAATCCTATTCTTATGTATTCTGTATTTTTTTTTTTCCTCTGTTGCTGAAATTACTTTTCTGCTAATGTCTTTGTTTGCTCTGCTGCACCTGTGTTTTTCAAAAAAAAAAAATTGTTGTTTGCTTTGTGACTTTTAATTTTAGTTACTATTGCTGCATGTTCTATACTTTCATCTGCTTTAATTTAAATTTTCCTCCATTCTTTTTTTTTTTTTTTTTTTTAATTAGTTGTGCTTCTTTCTCTTCTTCTTATGAATTCCAATTTTTTTTTTTCTTTTTAACTCAGCTGTTGCATATTCAGTATCTTTCAATATCTTTGTTGCTTAAAATGGTGATCTTGATTTAATGGTATTGTAGTGTTGTTGCTGCTTCTTCTGTTTACTATTTTATTTCTTCCTGTTACATTGATTCCTAATCATATATTTTTTCCCTTTTCTCTTTTGCGTGATTGTTAGGAAATATCTGCTTTTTGTCAAGAGATATTTGCTTGTTGATATGTACAAATTATTTTCCTTAATACTTATTTGGTACATCTCTTTTGTTGTTAGGTTTGTTATACTTAGGTTGTCAAATATTAAAAAACAAATTGTAATACCTGTATTTAAGTAAATTTTATTTTAAAATGGTTTGCCTCCTTAATTTTAAAAATATAGACATGAATATTTAACTATGCAGTATTTATAATTAGGCTCTTTAAATTCCCAATGTTTGTAGCCAACTACTGTACTCATAAAATGAGCTTCTCTTTGAGAACTTTAGTACAGGATACTGAAGCATTTTTCTAATTGTAAATCTTAGATATATACTTGAACTAATTCTTAGATTTGAATTTTATTTTGTAAATGATTTTTTTTTTTTTTTTTTTTTTTTTTTTTTTTTTTTTTTTTTTTTTTTTTTTTTTTTTTTAGGTATTTAAAAGTTTAAATTTAATTTTATTATAAATCTTACTTCAAATTTGAAATGTACTCAGAAATTCTAACATTTTCTCCCTATTATTATTATTATTATTTTTTAGAAGAACAATTATTTTTTTTTTATGATATTTTTTACATTGCTGCTGCTTTTTATTCCCTGTAATTTGTTCCATCCTTACATGGATTGCTAATTATATATACTTATCTTTTATTTTTTGGGTGTTTGTGAAGAAATATCAAAAAAATTGTGGGGGGATATTACTTATTGGTGTGATTACAGAAATCATGTAAATAAATTTAAGAAAGTAAAAAATATTTGGAATACTTAAGGAGGAAAGAATGAACTTCAACTAACAGGAAAATTAGGTTATTTTTTAAAAAATCAATAGCTGATTGTCAAAAATAAATGCAATAGCAGTAGTGCAAAATTTATGAGTAGCAAAATAAAACTATAATATTTTTTTCCAACTCAAATTTGCCTTGGAAGAAATAATAGTAAGAGAAAAATAATACTAACAGAAGACTAAGTGTAGCAGTAGGGAGCAAAATAAATTAGAATATATTAGTTGTGAATTGATAGTCAGAGAATAATTTAAAAATAGATAGTAACAAAAATCATCATCACAAAAGTTGAAATGAATAAAATAAAATAAAATTCAACAGGTGCACCTAATGTGTTAACAAAAAAAAAAAAAAAACATCATAATGAGCATAAGCAACAGTATCAAATATTGGAGCAACATGACAAATGACAAAGGACAGAGGACAATAGGTGATAAAATACACAGTATGTTTCTTACTATAATATATTTTAAATTTTATATGATATAAATTATAATTTATAAAAGCTTAATGCTAAGTATACATACTGTATAAAATATCATTCTTCTGTATCTGATATTGTTTACTATATATATACTGTTTTACTATTCCTGTTGGATTATACTACTATTGCTGTTAATCCTTTTATTTATTTATTTTTGCAGAATCATTTCACCACAATGCATGGGTGTCTTAACTAATTTACCTTATAATGATACTTTTCTTCTTGTTTTTTTTTTTTTTTTTTTTTTTTTTTTTTTTTTTTTCGCATTTGTAAAAAATTTATTTTATAAATAAAAATATTTTACTTTTTTATAGGCTGTCTAAAAGAAAAGTGTAGGGGCACAATCATGGCGTAGCATTTTTCAAAGTATTATAAAATATGTGGACGTTTGTGGGAAGGAAAACAAAGTAGCATCTAAATCGATCTATTGAATAGAAAATTGGAGGGTTTGGTCACATTAAGAAATTTTGATTGGGAGCAAGCAACATTGCCTATCAATTGCCCATTAAGCATAAACCAACTAGAGTTTGTCATATATTCTATAAATTTTTTGGACAAACATAATAATTGAAGGATTTGATCACATCAGGAAATTGTGTTGGGTGGATAGAGCCAGGTTTCTTATTAATTTTTCATTAAGCATGACCAATATATGTTCTATAAAAATTTTGGACACATTCATCTGAATTTTAATAATTGAAGAATTAAATCACATCAATCAATTTTGTCTTGGAAAAGAGCCACGTGGCTTATTAATTGCCCATTAAGCATTGCCAATAGTAGCTTTTCATATCTTCTATATAAATTTTGAACATATCTTCTATAAAAATATTTTTAAATTGTGTATTAAAAATAAATTTTATAATATAATAAATTATTTAGATATTTTATATTATATATATATTTTTTATTTTATAATATGAATTATTAAATTTTTATTAATTATTTAATATTATGTATGATTTATGGAGTATATGTATGTACTAAGTGTAAGTAAAGATTTCTCCTTTTTTTAGAATTAAGAATGCATTCTATTAAATATTATTTATATCAAGTGTATATTTATATATACACTACATATCTAAATTTTTTTAATAAATATTTTAAAATTAATTTATTAAATATAATTTAAATTATTAAATTTTGTCGATTATATATATTTAATTAAAATTTAATTTTAAAATATTAGTTTTTTAATATAAATTACGGTGTGTATGAAATATTAATACAATTAGTATGTAATAGTTTTTCTTTCTTCCATTTAATAAGACAAAAGATACTCTAAACTATTCTCCAATCTGAAAAAATTTCTCCTACTTTTTCTTTTCACTTAACAAATTTTATTTATAAAATAACTATCAAAACTAAAATTTTAATTAAATTTTTAAATAAAATTATTAATATATTTTAATTTTATAAATATTGAAAGTTAAAAAAATATTAATAAAAAATTATTTTTTATAATATATATATAAATATTTTATTAATTTATTTTATTTTTTTATATAAATTTTAATAACTATTTATTTGAATTATCGGAGGGCAAATTTTTAAAACCCCGAATTCGAATCTGACTATATATTCGAAATCAGACGGATTTAAAAAAATATATCTAAATTCAAATTTGATTAAAAATTTAAAATTCAAATTTGAAAATTCAAATTCAAAATAATAATTATAATTTTTTCTTTACAAATATTTTAAAATATATTATATTAAATTTAAATTTTTAAAATATAAATTTAAATATTATATATATATATATATATATATATATATATATATATATATATAGTAGAGCTTATATACTCTCAAAAGCACAAGCACATTTATGCTTGTGAATTTTTCAGCATTGAATTTGCATTGAGATTTGTGTTTTTGTAAAGTCAACTAAGGAGAGAAAGAAAAAATAAATAGTACAAATTTCAATGCAAATCCAATAGTAAAAAATTCACAAACACAAATGTGCTTGTACTTTTAAAAGTATATAAGCTCTACTATATATATATATATATATATATATATATATATATATATATATATATATATATAACGTAAAATTAATTCGGGTTCGGATCAGATACAGTCAAAATCTATAATTCGGGTTCGGATCGGATACAATTAAAATCTATATCCAAATTTAAATTTGTCGAATTTTTGTTTTTTATATCCGTATCTGAATTCATATTCGTTTAATATTGAATAAATTTATTTCGTTTGAATTTAAATTCAGATAAAATTTTGACTATTCATGTATTTTTTTTTTTTTGAAAGATAATATCTGTACCTGTTGACATCACTATTCCCAGAGTATTACATGTTCACTTAGATAGCATGCATGCTGTTGTAACTTAATTCTTCCTATTTCTTCTTTTTTTGGAGAGTAGAACTACGCATCTTTGCCCTCTTCACTGTTATAAAGTGAAGTTGTAACGCCTGTTTGCATTTTAAAAAATTTATACCTAACTTTTTGGTTAAAATGTAGGAAAAAGACACCCGTACTATATACTAGAGTAAGAAATTGACTCCCTCAATTTTTATTTTTTCATTTATATTTATTTATCTTAATTAGACCCTTTGTTGATTAGATATGAAGAGACGAAAAGTAGATCTTTTCACCTTAATAACTTATCAGATTGACAATTGACCCATCAAAACAGTAGCTAAACTTTAGTCTTATTAAAATATTAAATGATTGTAGCTAATGACCTATTTAGTTTTATTAAAAAAAAAAAATTCAATCTAATCCTTTTTTTTTAAAAAAAAATTTCAATTTAAACTTATTTGGATAGATTAAAAAAAATAACTTAGTAATATTTATTTAAATTTATGTATTAATAAAAAAATAAATTTAATATTACTGAAAATAAATATAATATAAAATAATATAATTATATATTAAATATAAATAAATATAATAATAATAATAATATTATTATTATTTTATTATTCATTCGATATGATTAAATATCTAATATCACTAAATATTAGACATTAAATTAATATGATTAAAAATAATATGACTATACACATTTAATATAATTAATTATCCGATATTATTACAGACTTGATGTAATAGTTAATATGACTAGAAAATTAATATAATATAAAAATAATATAATTATATATTATATAAATATAAAATTGATATAATTATATATTATATATATATATAGAGTGCTTTGGATTGTGAGAGAAGAAAAAGAAAAAAAATAAATAATTTTTTTCTAGTTAACATATAAACTTATATAAATAATATAATTTTTTTTTAATCCATTAAAATAAGACTAGATTAAAATTTTTTTTTTTTAAAAAAAGATTAGAGTGGAATTATTATTTTTCCAATAAAATTAGAAATTAGAAATTAGAAATTAGATATTACATGTGGCATTAGTTCAGGGACTAGTATGCAAAAGGTCACCTAAAAAAGAAAAGGAAAAAAATCCCAGCGTCATTATTGGAGCAACACCACAAAGTAATTGGAGCGAGCAACACCACAAAGTAATTGGAGCAATCACCTTCCATCGCTGCAGGGCATCCCCTTATCCTCTGCTCTTGTGTAGTAGGACGTTCGTATTTTTTTGAGAAGAAGCACATTGCAGCACGCGCGATGGCGGAGGGGATGGCATTCGACTTGGTGACGGGAGTGGTCGGCCAGCTGGGCTCCGCTCTCTGGGACGAAATCGGACTGCTGCGGAGCTTCAAGGACGATGCAGACGATCTCAGAAGCAACTTCTCGGCGATCCAGGCGGTGCTTCTCGACGCCGAGGAGAGAAGCAGCGTTGAGATCAAGGAGAGCCACGCTTTGTGTGACTGGCTGGCCAAACTCAAGGACGCCGCTTACGACGCCGACGACCTGCTGGACCTGATCCGGACGGAAGCGGTCCTCCGGAAACAACAGCGCGAGCTGCAGAATCAAAACCAGCTACCTAAAATGGTATGTGATCAATTCTTGTCCTGCGCTAATCCAATAAATTTGATGTTTAAGTTCAAGATGGCACGTAGAATGAAAGAGCTCAGACAAAAGATCGATAAGATCGCGAAACAGAGGCATGATTTTGGTCTCGTCGAAGCTGGCCCTCGCCGACAGGCTGAGTTCAAGCGCCCTCAGGCAACAATCTCGGTCGTCGACGAAAAGGAAATAGTTGGGAGAGATGATGATAAAGAGAAAATTGTGAAGCTACTGCTAGATACTAACGGCGATCACGACGTGTCGGTAATTCCGATCGTGGGATTGGGGGGTTTGGGGAAGACGACGCTCGCCCAGCTGGCCTTCAACGACGGGCGGGTTAAGGGCGAGCAGCGCTTTGATCTACGGGTGTGGGTCTGCGTGTCTACCGATTTCAACATGAAGACCATTGCAAAGCCCGTGATAGATGAAGCTGGAGAGAAGTGTGATGATCTTGATAACGCGGATGCCGTCGCAAGGTGCCTTGTCAGGATCTTTAGCCAGAAGAAATTTTTGTTGGTGCTGGATGATGTATGGAACGAAGATCCGGGTGAGTGGGAGAAATTGAAGGTTCTATTTAAGGACGGCACGAAGGGAAGCAAAATCTTAGTGACCATGCGGAACGAAAAGGTCGCCAAGATAATGAAAACAGTCGAACCACACCGCCTGAAAGGCTTATCAGATGATGATTGTTGGGAATTGTTCAGAAGACTAGCCTTCAAGGAAGGGGAAGAGGACGAGTATTTGAGTTTGGTCGAAATCGGAAAGCAGATTGTTAAGAAGTGCGGCGGTGTGCCGTTAGCAGCGAAAGCTTTAGGAAGTATGATGTTCTTTAAGAGGACGGAGGATGCATGGTCCGCTATTAGAGATAGCGAAATATGGAGGTTGGAAGAAGAGAAAAAGATTTTATCATTACTGAAATGGAGTTACATTCAGATGCCGTCAGCTTTGAAACGGTGCTTTGCTTATTGCTCCATATTCCCCAAAGACAGCAAGATTGACAAGGATGACTTGATCCAGCAATGGATTGCTTTAGGCTTCATTTCATCGCGTGACACAACCACTTTGATGGAAGCTATTGGAAATGATTACTTTGATGAACTATTATGGAGGTCTTTTCTTCAAGAAACATATAGAGGAGGGGATACCTGCCGGATGCATGATTTAGTGCACGACCTCGCACAATCCGTAGCAAGTAAAGAAGTTGCTGTTATAGTTGGAGAAGAGCCAACAAGGATCCTAGAAGGTTGCCGCTATGCATCAATATGCGATCGTTCCATGCCACAGGTTCCAACCGCAGTAGTACGGAGGTTGCGAGCTCTCCGATTTAGGGAATCTGCTTCACTTACGACATTTTATAGTGAGGCAAAATGCTTACGCCTGTTGGATTTGCATGATTCCGGAATTTCTATGCTGCCAAGCTCAATCGGTAAGTTGAAGCTCTTAAGATACCTCAACCTTTCGGGAACCAATATACAGGAATTGCCTGAATCAATTACCGGCCTCTGCAACTTGCAAACCTTGGATCTTTCATTATGCAACAGGATCAGTACATTACCCAAATCTCTAGGAAGTCTTGCAAATTTGCGGATTTTAGATTTAAGCAACTGTTATTCTCTGACATTACTTGACTCAATCAGCAACCTTCAGAATTTGTACAAACTGAATTTGAGGTTTTGCAGAGAGTTGAGATCACTTGAACCTATATGTCACCTTAAAAACCTACATGACTTAAACCTATCATATTTAGAAAATTTGCGGGCATTACCTGAATCTATTGGAAACCTTAAAAACTTGCGTATTCTGAATCTTTCGGAGTGCAGTTCTCTACTATCATTACCCTCATCGTCAAGTGATCTTCAGCATTTAGAGAAACTAGACATTAGTTATTGTCGCCAATTATGTGTGCTGCCTAAAATGATCGAAAACCTGACCAAACTAAGAGAATTGTTAAACGAGGATTGCTTGGAATTGAAGGGCATGCCCCGAGGGATCGGCAAGTTAGTTAGCTTGCGGGAATTGTCCCTTTTTGTCATCGGCAAGCAAAACCACGTCGAACATTGTGCTTGCATTTCTGAGCTAGAGCATCTTAAGCTTGTCGGCGAGCTGGAGATCAAGGGTCTCGAAAATGTAACGAATCCAGTTGATGCCAAGGCTGCAAATTTGATTGAGAAGAACCTGCGGTCTTTGAAGTTGAAATGGAATGTTTTAAGTGCGGCCGAAGACATGGACACCGTACAACCGTCGGAAGAGATGGATGCCGTGCTAGAGAATCTTCAACCACATCAAAATTTAGCGAAATTGGTAATAGAAGGCTATGCAGGCGGGAAGTTTCCTAGCTGGATGATGAATAGGATTGACTCGTGCCTTCCAAATCTTGTCAAAATCAAACTTGTGAATATACCCAGATGCAGCTCACTCCCGCTGCTGGGGCTACTTCCTGTTCTTGAAGAATTAATTATACGAAATATGGCCGCGATAACAAATTTTGGAGTAGAATTTGATGGAGATAGCCATATTAATGAAAGTGCAAATAAGTTCCCTGCGCTGAGGAGACTTCACTTGTCTGACATGCCGGTGCTGGGAGAATGGGTGACGATATTGACGGTGGATGACGAAGAAGGCAGGCGAGAGCGAGTTCCCATTTTCCCGTGTCTCACTAAATTGACTCTAGAAAAATGCAGGCCGGAGCCTTGCCTCCCGGCATCGGTTGAGAATCTGACCATTTCCAGAACAAGTGAAGAGAATCTATCATTAATTCTTGAACGTGCGACGATGGATAGTGGGACGCCACTTGATGATGGCGATGGCGATGGCGCCGTATCACTCCAACTACCGAATAAGGGACTGAGGCTGGGGAAACTAACAATAAGAGAATGTCCACATGTAACTTGTTTGCCCGAGAGCTTGCGGAGTCTCACGGCCCTCGAGAGCCTGACAATAGACGATTGTGAAGATCTTGAGAGAATTGAAGATTGGCTCGGGGAGCTCACCAAGCTGAAGGACTTGTACATCAATAGGTGCAGCAGTCTCCGGTACTTGCCTGTCCACAAGATGACCGCACTAACAAAGTTATATATTGAGGATTGTCCGTTGTTGTTCAATGCAGTTGAAGATGTCCGAGTTAATGAAAGGTAATTAATTAATTTGGAACTCTAACTACTCTTTAATTTCCTGGCTAGCACCTTAATATTCCTCTTCTAAGTAGCATATACATCTCTTTCTTTTTATTTTTATTCTTATTTTTATAATACGTATGGAAACCACCGCCTCGGCCCCCCCCCCCCCCCCCAACATGGTTTAGTACATTTGTTATGAAATATTTTAATTTGCTATTTAATTTTTTTATTTATATTTATTTTATCATAAGAATTTGCTATCAATAGAATAGTGAAGTTCTAAAATATATGAATTTGAGGATAGTAAAATAATATATTTTACAAACCACTAAGTGGTATATATATATATATATATCACTTTAATATTTCATAGTTTATTATAAAATTTAGCACTTTAGTACTCTAATCTACCAGATTCTAATAATGATGCAAAAAAAAAAAAAAAAAAAAATTAAAATGAAACTATTCAAAACACAGGGCGATAAAGTAAAAATGACTTAAACCACCGAGGGACCAAATTGAAAATTTTCCTTCTGGATAAACCTTGATAGCATATCTATAGAGATACATAGTTACTACAACATAAGTTACAAATCATCTGCTATTCACAATCTCCAATCCCAATTTTGATTTCTATCTCCCTACTTATGTATTTGTAATATTTTGTTTAATTTATATTCTAAGTGGTAATAATTTTTAATATTAGTTTTACCACTTTGTTCTTCTTTCTTCCTGTTTATATATACTAAATTTTTACTAAACAAAATATTTTACTTGTACAAATAATTCATAGGTTATATGAAAGAATTATCTGTCCACAAATTTCGTAATATTAACTACTTTATTAATTTGCACAATTGAAACAATAGCAGTTTACTGTTGCACAATTTAAAAACCACATTTCAATGTCAATTATGTAAAAGTGCAATTACAATATTCGAAAATATGATTGGTTGCTTAAAAATATTTACAAGTGATCTCTTGCACGCATATACACTAATTAATAAAATTTTAAATTTGTAGTAATTTGGAATGCCGAAAAATTTTTATTTGAAAAATATATGTTATTTATAAAGTAACTTTTTTCGATCACATTGCTAGTAGACTATTCTAAGTCATGAGGTATTTTTCTTAGCGAGTTCTTATTTTTTCGTGTCTCACTCAATTGAGTCTATATGAATGCTCTCAATTCAGGCCTGAGCCTTGCCTCCCGACATCCCTTCAAGCCCTGTCCATTACCGGAATGAGCAAAGAGTTTCTATCGTTAATTCTTAAATGCCCGACGATGGATAGTGAGACGCCACCTGATGATGGCGATGCTGTATCACTCCAACAACCAAATATGGGGCTGCGGCATCTAACAATAAAAAAATGTCAACAGCTAACTTGTTTGCCCAAGGCCTTGCGGAGTTTCACGTCCCTCGAGCACCTGACAATATGGGATTGCGGAGATCTTGAGAGAATTGAAGATCGGCTCGGGGAGCTCACCAAGCTAGAGGGTTTGTATATCTGGAGTTGCCAGAGTCTCCGCTACTTGCCTGCCCACAAGATGACCACACTTCAGCTTTTATCTATTATTGGTTGCCCGCTGTTGTTCAATGCAGACGGACAATTTGTCAACACCAATGTCGATCACATCAAAGATGTTCAAGTTAATTTCAGGTAATTAATTTGGAACTCTGATTAGGCTTTAATTAGCAGGCTAGCACCTTAATATGATATCTTGTAGCTAGCATATACATCTCTTTCTTTTTATTTTTATTTTAAATTTTTATTCGGATGGAAAAATTCAATTAGCCCCGCCACCATGTGGTTCAGTGCATTTTTATTTGCTATGAAATATTTCACTTCGCTATTTTATAGATTTCTCTTTATTTTGCCGTAAGAATCTGCTACCCAAAAAAATATTAAAGTGCTAAAACTTATGAATTATAGAATAGTAAAATATTTTACAAATCACAAAATGACTATGTGAAAAAATATATAATTTATATGTAGGCGACCATGATTCATAAAAAATTGTATTATTTTACTATCTCATATCTCATGGTTTATAAATTTTAACACTTTGATATTCCACTTTAGGAAAGGTTCTTAATTACTATAATACAAAAAAAAAATCACAAAATTTTTAAATAAAATTAATTAAAACACAGGACGGTAAAATAAAAACAAATTAAATCAGGAAAGAGGCAAATTGAAGTTTTCCCTCTCCGGATAAAACTCTGGTAGTACACCTACAGTGATACATACTTAATGTAACATGAGTTACAAACCATTTACTATTCACAATCTTCAATCCCCACCTTCTGGAGCAATTGATTTTGATTTCTACTTCCCATTTATGTATTTGTGAGATTTTGTTTAATTTGTATTTTGAGTGATTATAATTTTAAAGATTAATTTTATTCTCTTCTTATTCCTTTCTGTTTAGATATGCTAAATTGATGTTGAACAAAATATTTTTTTTGTACAAGTAGTTTTAGATTACACGAGGGATTGATCTTTCCGCAAATTTTGCAACAATAGCAACTTCACGAATCATCTGCTTTGCACAATTGGAACAACAGCAACTTGCTGTTGTACAATTTAAAAATCACATTTTAATGTCAATTACGTAAATATGATTGGTTGTCTTGAAATATTTACAAGTGATCTCTTGCATGTATGTAGACTAATTAATGGAATTTCAACTTTTTCTTAATTTGTAGCGATTTGGAATGCTGAAACTTTTCATACTTGAAAGATAATATAGTATTTACAAAGTAATGTTTATCAGTCACATTGCTTATATACTATTCAAGTCATGGAATATTTTTCTTTGCAAACTGAAATCAGGTATCTTATCATGCATGATTAGAAAGTCTGAACAAGATGTACAGCATGCGCTAAAAAATTTACTATTTTGTGTTGTTGTGGTGCAGGGATTACAAATACAGGAAGCAAGAGTAGGTGAGCTCATTAGAGGATGAGAAGAAGAGTTGGACGAGATGTTGGAGGAGATTGGATTGGTTAGCAAGAAGAGCATAAGCATATGTACCTATTGTTTGGAGGTAAAAGGATATTATATATTATCTAAACAATACTGCACTTTAAAAGCGAGTACCCGAACTTTACAAATTTCGATATTAATTCGTAAACCTTGTATATACTTCTTTTGATATAAGAAATTTCTTTAGAAAGATTTGTTAGACTCTTGTAGAATTTAGCCTCTTAAGCTACACGAAGTGCGAAATATTCCATCAAATATAAATAAATGTTTTTATCTATTTTTAAACTATTGTTTTATCAAAAAAGTTAGGTATACTTTTGAATTCTATAAGAAACATACTTTAACTTGGTGGAAAGTTAGATAGTAAAATTAAAATTTTTGAAGTTCGAATATTTATCTCAAAATGTTTTATAACTCATATAAGGATTATTCTTTTTTAGCTTATTTGGTGACCACTGTTCCCCTTTGAAAAGAGCATCCTGTTTTTTTTTTTTTTTTTTACTTTTTTTTTGTTTATGAAAAATAACAAGCTTTGTCTCCATGAATTGATGGAGAGTTTTATTTATAGACTTGTGGTTTTTTGTTTCAGGATGGTGTTGTTTTTATCGAACAAAAATTATCGAGTGATGTTGATGTTGTCGGTTGATATATATTTATGTTTTCGTGATATAAATTAAGTTACTGAATGTATTATTTTTATAATTTAGTTTAATTTTTTGTACTTTTTTGATGTCCTCTGTACATGTTATGAGCTTGAAAAAAATTGTTTGGTTTGAATAAATAAAATATTGCTACTTATTTAATAAGTATATTGGAAAGAACATTAATTTTAAGCAAATCTCGTGCAGAGTTTTTTATTAGTATGTATGCATTGTGTATGTTATGCCCTTGTTTAAACCAGTTGTTCTTTTTTCCATGCAAGTTGGACCTAGTATTCATGTACCATAATTGAGAGGGTTTCCATGCATTTTTACTTTAAATTTACCTTTTCTTTCATTTAATTAGATCCGAAGCTGATATATATTAAGGAAAATGATAAGTTTTATTTTCTTTTTCTTAATTTAAAATTTTTAGTTTTTTAATTTCTCAAATCATTATTGATTTATTAATAAATTAAACTGAATTAATCGAAGTGAGTTAGTTTTTTAGTTTGGTTTTTACGGGAAAATGTGTTTTAACTGGAAATATAGATTTATGTTGCTGCAATATTTAATTTGTTTGATTTAAGCGATCTTATCGTCTTTCGATATAAAATTTAGACTAATTATTTATTTTAATAAATTTATAGTTGCATGAATTAATTTGTAGAGATAAAAATTTTATTTAAAATTTAAAGTTAAATAGTTATTAGTTGGCTCAAATTAAATGAGTTAAAAGATTATGAACAAAAATTTTATTTAAAATTTAAAGTTAAATAGTTATTAGTTGGCTCAAATTAAATGAGTTAAAAGATTAAATGAGTTAAAGAATTTGGCAAAGGATGTCGTTCCAGATGACTTCTATTTTATCTTTGGCAAGTATTCATATATATTTTGAAGCAAGCTCAGTAGAGTGAAATACCATTTAATGAATTGAGCATCAAGTTATTTTATAAACCTAAATTAACTGCTCTCGTTACAATATTGCCATTTTCTGCAATTATTTGTACATATGTTCTGGTTAAAGTTATCTTTTAGTGGTGCCTTTCAGGTTCACTTTTTGAAAGTGTTGATGCTGCTCGATCTGGTTTGCATATTAAGTTAATGCAGGTTAGATATACGTATTAATGTTTTATTCTCTAGCTCTCTGCTTTATCACTCATGTTGCAAATGCTTATTTTAAACTTACAGCTAGGTGCTAAAATCAGTTGCTTCATTTACTTTGTTTTTTTTTTTTTTTTTTTTTTTTTTGCATCTGCTTAGCCAGGCTGTCTAATGGTTCTTATTAAGGTTTTCGTTCGTCTCCCTCTCTTTTTTTATGTTTCATGATTTAACATTAGTTGATGTATTTCTCCTCTTTCTCTTCTTACTAATTGTTTATATTTATACACTGTTGCTGGCAATCTTCCTGGTCTTTGGCCTGCGGAGCTTAGTAGTTCTCTTCTTTATGCCTGTGATATTAGAACCTGATTTGTGAAGAATGTTTATTTGCCTTCATTTCCTGGGAATCTTTATGATTTGATACCAGTTCTCTTGACTGCTGGGTGTCATTCCTTTTTAGTGCATATTTATGTGTATGTCCTCATGAAAATTTTTATGGTGAATGCTGAAGGGAAGTTAAGATATTTGTTAGAGAAAAGGCTCATTTGAAGAGATAATTATTATGCTGTCAAACCACCCAGATAGTCCTTCAAAGCCGAGACCTAGTGCCTGAGGAATTAAATCAGTGCTTAGGACTAAAGGTTAATAGAAAACTTATCTGTATCTTGTTTCTTCTATTAAGTATGTTAGTTATATTATCATGCCGTGAAACTGTTGTAAGATAGTTCCCTTTTTCTAAAGATTCCTTTAGCAAAGATGTGACTAATTAAGTATTTGACATTTGAGAATGCAAGTTATTGTATCCGTTTAATTTTGTGCATAGAGATTGAGGAAGCCTATAGACTGTCAAAGGGTCATTGGTTGTGAGATCATTTTATCTTCTTGTCTGTTGGAACATTAGTTTTGAGGACCTATGTTTTGTGAACAATTTATCCAAATCCAAGGGTAGGCTTAAGAGGGAGAAACAACAAAGGTAGGCTTAAGAGGGAGAAACAACAAAAGTGTCATGTACACTACCTATTCAATTGCTCAGATAGTCTAGGTTTCTGTGCACACTTCAGGAACTCTTCAGAAAACATCTCCTCAACACCCATTTAGAAGCTTATTCTCAATATTAATTTTGTTTCAAATCTCATCTTAGCATCCGTTCATTGTAAGGACTAATTTGCTGGAATAGGCTTTGGTATCCTACCTAGTTCCATAACATTTTGATTCTGGTGGTTGTAGCAGGGTAAATTTGTATTTATCTGATCAGCTTATCATGACACATTACTTCTCTTTGCTTTTTTTTTTCCTTTTTTTTTTTTGGGGGGGATAAAGGCCTTCCCATGCTTGTATGCAAGAGATTATTACTGGATTGCTTATGAATATGAGAGAAGACTGATGTTTATCCTTGGAATTTGTTGTTTGTCCTGATTAAATAATATGAAGTACATCTCTGTTTTTACATTGATTTGATATTTATATAACAGGAAGGACGAATGAGAGGTCAAGCATTTGTGACTTTTCCATCTGTCGATCTTGCTCAGCATGCATTGGTTTGTCTATCTTTGAGGCTAAAAATTATTTTTTAAATTTTTAACGGCCGCTGAAAATTAAGTTATAAACTATTTGCAAAATTAAGTTCATGTATGATTTTACTTGTTTTTTATTACCTGGGCTTATTTTGGGAATATGTTGCTAAGAAAAGCATCTGCTTTGATGCTTTGGAGGGCCCACAAATTTCAAAAGCACTTAAGTGCTCCCCTCAAATGTTTCAAATGATGATAGGAACTGCCATAGGAGAAGCATAATGCCGGAGAGGCATTCTTCTCTGTTATAGTTCCCCTACCATCATGTAGCATTTGAGGGGAGCTCTCAAGCGCTTTTGGAATTTTTTTGGCGGCCCTCGAAGCATGTTCCAAAATAGGCCTTACTCTGCGAAGCAGCTCTATTTCTACCCTGAACTATTTTACCTGAAGTTATTTTTGGGGAAAAAAAAGAAGTAAAAAAGACTGGCTCGAAAGTGGGAAGCGAAGAATCTGCTTTGATTACTCTACAAAACTTTAAATATGATGAGTCCGTTTACTCTGCAATACTTTAAATATGATAATTCTGTTCTTCCTTTTTAATCTTTTATTTTATTTTAGAATAATGAGCATTGTTCATAATAATCAATTACTCTCTTTTGCAGAATCTGGTTAATGGATATGTATTTAAAGGCAAGCCGATGATCATCCAGTTTGGTCGCAATCTTGTTGCTGGCAAAGCTACCTAAATGGGGATTTAGATGTAGACCATGGGTACCTTGGGATGGAAATTTTGATCAATCTAAAAATTATCAACTCTTCATCGTCCAATAAAGATATGGGTATGGTTTTTTCATAAAAAAAAAAAACATAATGATGTGTATAGTGTGCATTTATGAGAGTCAATTTATTTTATGGGCACTTCTGATGAAACACCCATAATGGCCACAAGGTGTTTTCATCTAGGTTCCTATGAGCTGCGCTCGAACTTTAACTACCAGATTTTTGAATCAAATTAGTTCATTAAAAATTGAACAAGTTGATAAACCAGCGATTGGCCTTGTTCAGGATTTTGTATCCTCAGAATGGAATATGCATGAGCTATTGTTGCTGCTTTTCTGAGGAAGGGTTTTTTTATCATATATTAAAATCTCATTTCGAAGTGCAAATTATCATTAGTACTTTCTAATATGCTGAATTGACCAGTCAGTTTTGTTATCAATTCCTTGATCGACTCTGTTCAGTTTGGCCTTTTGGTTTTTGTGGTGATTTTTGACATATTATTCTGCTTTTGTGTTGATAAGCTACGAGGACTCGTTTGCCAGATTTTAAAGTTCAGCAACTACGATTCATGCTGTGGAACTCTACTGCCGCAATGAGATGGTTAATTGTGCGCGTGCCCTAGTTTTGCTTTACCCAGGGAGGACAAAATCAGTTGGAACCCAGGTGGTAATGAAAGGTACACACTAGTAGATTGCAAATTATATGTGCGATGCTGGTCGGTAAAAAAAAAAAGTAGTTAATTGTTGGTTTGCTCACTTGTTTTTTGTGCGACGCTGGTCGGTTTGTAAATTATATGTTGTTTTTTTTATATATATATATTTCAGGTGGAGGGTACCCCGGAGAGGCCGAGGATGAGCGTTTTTCGGTCGAACAAGCATTTGTATGTCCAAGTGATTGATTATACGAAGATGCACACTTTGGCTTCGGCTTCAACAATGCAGAAGCCTGTTTCCGAGGGACTCGATTTCTCTTCCAGGCCGACGATTGTAAGTTGCAGGGTCACGCACGGTTACTTGACGACCAACTGACCGTTAACAGTGATTAGTACATAAAAAGAACCCAATCTTTTGCACTTTATCGGCTTCGCGCATGACGTGAAGTTTGTTGGTTGTTTTTGTTTTGTTGCAGCAATTTGTTTTTACACAACTTCACCAAATTTTTTGTTGATTGCACATTATTTCTCTTTAACAAAATTGCATCGCATCTAACGAGGAAATGTTTTGCAGAGGTGAAAACTCTGTTTATACAACCCCCTTCCTATGAAAAATTACTCCACTTTTGCAAGACCAGAGAAAAGCTGAAGAGATGAATAGAAGCAACACAGAGTTCTTTCATTTCATCCATAAATGATAAGAAAGAGTTCAATACCTATCCTTTTATCTTAAACCGTCTATCGTGGTTACTACGGAATTTTCCCTTTCCGTTGAATTGAACTACTACTCATTCATTGTAATATTCACTTCCAATTAAGCACTGTTAGTCCATCTTTTTAACCAATTTCATGTACACATTTTTATGGTTGTAGGAGTTTTTTTCGATACGGGAGTACCTTTGTGTGATAGTTGTAGGAGTTTTTAGTATTGCAGCTTTTGCTTGAGCATATTTAGGTAATCTGATTTGGCTTCGACTTTTGAGATCGAGGACTTCTAACACTATTTCAAGTCCTGAACTTTGGTAACAGGAAGTAGCGAAGAAGGTTGGTGAAGCCATCGCCAAGGCTTGCTTGGAGAAAGGCGTAACAAAGGTGGCTTTCGACAGAGGCGGTTACCAATACCATGGACGCATAGAAGCTCTAGCAAATGCCGCACGGGAACATGGTCTTGAGTTCTAATATGACTTGTGTAAGTTCTGCAAAGGTTTTCCCTTGTCTATTTCTTTCTTGTTCATGCTAATCATAGGAATCAGTGAGTGGTGTTCACCCTGAAAATCTTTGTATGCTGAACCACTCTTCGAATTGTCTGAAATACTGTTATTTTCAATATAGCAAGCCTTCTTCCTTCTTGATATCTAGTGGAATCTTTGGCATGTAAACAAGTCGAAATAATCGTTCGAGCTCAATGCGTATATGTAGCATCCAGTAGCATATATAAAGAGTGGAATCTCAATAATGCCGAGCTCATGCATTGCTCACATCCACCCACCCTTGCATCTAAAAAGACATCCTTTGGAACATAAAATTCATAGTAGTTATAGATAGTAGTTTCGAATTTAGGTGCATGCACACCAGAAATACAGAGTAAAAAAAAATCTCAGAATTACTTTCAAATTTAGAAGCTTGAAGTGGTTATCATTTGTTCAATCTCCTATGCAAATGTTGCAAAAACAAAACTTAATTCATAAATGTATACTAACAAGGAAATTTGTCAGAGTTAAAAATAAAAAAAGGAAAAAAAAAATAACGTCTCTACTGCAGGGTGGAGATAATAGTTTGCCTCTCATTAGAGTCAGCATTCAGATTTGATGGCAATGGAGAGTCTTCAATCGATCACTTGCAGAATTGTGAAAATAATGAAAGAAGAATTTAAAGAAAAAATGGTCCAGAAGTTCTATTCTTATCAATGTACTTGCTTCAAATTGCGGGGTAAAACTTTTAGATGATGGTTCCGTCGGAAATTACAGCATTCTTTGGTATCACTGTGATTCCTGAGCGAATGTAGAAGCCTTGTGATGGTCTGTCTGCTTCTAGTACATTCTGCATTCATCAGCAAGACGAAAGTTAAATTACTAATCTGCCAATTCTTATAACTAAAAAGGAAAGTAACATGCATATTAATTTAAAATCATAAAAGCAACAGATACTGGAAACTATCAAACTAGATTGCTTCTAGATGAAAGCTTAGGAATTTAGGACATCGACAAGTTATTACATGGACTGAAGTACATGTCGAGAAAAGTTTTGAAGTTCAATGACTTACCCCTAAGTTAGCGATGACCACGTTCTTTCCGATTCCTGTATTCTTATCAATTATGCAGTTCCTGTAAACCAGAACACATGATACAGATTACAGATGCTATCAGCTAAACCTGAAATACTACTGTATTACTTTTCTTCGCAAAGTTTACCTAATCTTGGTGTTCTCTCCGATACCAAGTGGCACATTTCCTGCTGCTAGGCTGCAACCTCTTTCTTGCTCAGTTTGGTAATAATCCGCCCCCATCATCATGGTGTCCTAGCAATCGGATTACAGTAAGCATTCTTCATTTAAAAGGAACTATGAAACATAGCAGAACATATGGAATAGATACAGAAGGATTGAATCAGAGTGAACTGCTCATATTGATATTAGGAAAAGAAAATACAGAAGATCAGGAGATCTGAGAAGAGGAAGCAATAATCTTAAAAGTACTCACCTTGACCTCCACCCCGGGTTCTAATCTCGAGCGGAGACCGACGACAGAGTGCTCAATGCTGCATTCCGTTAAGAAGCATCCGTGTGAAACTATGGAATCCACTACCTGTACAAATGAAAGCAGTCATTCTCATAAGAGCTTCCAAACATAGAAAGTGTAGTGTATTCATCGATAAGTTCGTTGCTAGAGAACCTTACCTTGCACTTCTCTATCTTCGTCGGTGGTAAATATTGAGGCGATGTGATGATTGGCTTCAGGGGATCATAAAAGTGAAACTTGGGAGACTTCAAAGAGTATTAGTAAGTTAGATTAGAAGATACAAAGAAGGACCTTTTGTAATTTCAAACACAGAAAAGAAACAAAAATATAAGATATGTTTCAGATTACCTGATCAGTAAGAGAGAGATTTGCATCGAAGAACGACTTTATCGTTCCAATGTCCTCCCAGTAGCCATCAAATAGATATGCCTGTGGTAGCAGGAAAAGCCAATACACTGGTTAGAGGCTAATAACTATCAAGGTATTCAAATAACATTTTGCTTCTTTCCTGAAGAAGAATCTTTCTATTAATTCTCATGGATGAAGTTCAGTTACAAATTTATTGAAGTATAGCTTTGTAGTAATCTCCCTAAGGACATTTATGTATTCAGCATTTACCTGCACATTGTAGTCTTTGGCAGCTTTTGGAATGATCTCTGATCCGAAATCATTGGCAGTGGGATAGTGCAATCTGGGCACAGCACAAAAACAAATATTCCAGCATTAATTCCACTTCAACAGAAAATTCACTTCTTCAAAAAGCAAGTAAAACCATTGTGAACAAAACAAACAGCAAATAATAAGCTCGAGTTTTATTATTAGAAGGTAACATCAGAAAGAAAATAACATCCGACGCAAGCTTAGTGTATAGAAGAAATAATACATAATCAAAAAATTTCAAGTTTCTGGTACCTTAGAAGCCTCAGCAAAGTGCTAGTCCTGAAGACATATATCCCCATCGAAGCGATATATTTGTACTTCTTTGCATCTTGAGGAGACAATCCTAGAACAGTTGTGTCCACTTGCTGCACTAATAAGAACCTTGCTTAGAAAGATATCCAATACCAAAATGCAGCCAAATACTACTAAATTGTAAGAATTCGTCGTCGGCGAATAAAAGATTTAGTGATTAGGTATATCTGCCATTTTTTTTAGGCTTTCGCCCTCGGGTTTCTCAAGAAATTGCTCAATGCGTCCTGTTTCGTCGATCTTTACTAGCCCAAAGTCGGAAGCCCGACTGCAGGAGATATAAAATAGTTGTCGTTTAAGAAGATAATGAATTCAAATCATTCAGCTTCACTATTGACAGCATAAAGTACATCAGGCTTATTACCTGTCGTCTATGGGGACGCAAGAGACACTAATATCAGCGCCCGTATCGATATGCTTCTGCATGATGTTTCATATCGAATTAGTTGTCTCAAAAATAGGAAGAAAATACATACAAAAATAGATACAATTATGAGCTTATATGTTACAAAAGTTGAATCAAACCTGCACAAAGTCCATGTAGTCCATCCTGTACAAATGATCACCAGATAAGATCACTATGTTCTCTATTTGTCTTAGTTTCGCATCCTGCAACAAATAGAATGAAAAACAAATTAGATGGATCGGCGAATTAAGATCACGTTGGACGACGAACCGGAGCACGAAAATGAGTAAAATTAGAGACCTCGAAGAGCCACGCGAATCGTCTGACAGCGTCTGCCGTTCCCTGAAACCACCTATCACCGAACTTTCCCGGAGTTTGAGTAGCTGCTAGTACCTGAAGCAGAAGCAACGAAAGTACCAATGTATATTAAACTCATAGTTGGTTGATTTGCTTTTGTGTGTGCATACCTCGACGGTGGCGTTGCTGAAATTGTAGGTTTTAGCGATATGACGATTGAGAGAGTGCGAATTGAACTGCGTCAGGACGTAGATCCTGTTTATCCCGCTGTTGATGCAGTTGCTCATGGGAATGTCGATGAGCCGATAGCACCCGCCGATCGGCACCTACAAATCAACAAATTACGGAATTCAACATAGAGAAGAAAATATTGATCACATTCATACTTCTATCATTTTCTTCGCGAAATTGATGACGAATTTTAGTTTTGCAGAGAGAAAGTATATGTTCACTACAATAATTTTTTTCTATTATGTCAATTTAATTGCATCAAAAATATATTTTGTGATAATACAAATTATATTATTTAGTCATTTATTATCATAAGATTTATATAGCACTAATTTACAAATTATCAATTGCATTGTAACAGTATTAGTTGCTTACCGCGGGTTTCGCTCTCCTTTGTGTAAGAGGGAAAAGGCGAGTGCCCGCGCCTCCTCCCAATATGATGGCAGCCACCGACCTGGGATCGGCCGCCGGTTTCACCAACGTCGGCGTCTCCACAGGCTGAATCTGATCAATCAATTAGAATCGATCAATATGAACATACCACATGACAACAATAATGAACGGTAAATAAACAACAATAATGTGATTACAGTACTAAGAGATCTTTGGCGACGTCGACGCAAACGGAGTCGCGTATAGTAGCAGTAGTAGTAGTAGTCTTCGCAGTAGTTCTCAATTTCGGCATTGGAGTGCTACTTCGCGGGGGGATTCTTTTGCCCATAAAAGACGAGGACAAGTACGAATATGAAGGCGAGATCGTCGAGACGCGGCGATCGCAGCGGAGGGAGAGGGAGGAGGAGGAGGGCATTGAAAGCGCCGCCGCCATGGCGAAGCTTGTGTTGAGATCACACTAGAGAGAGAGAGAGAGAAAGGTGGAGGGAATAGAGGAGTATTTGAACTAGGGATATAATACAATACATTGATATATTAATATTAATGCATGAATAAATATTATTTGGAATAGGAATAGGAATAACCGGGGGAGGAGAATAAGCGCGTGTTGTTGAATACTTAACAAACTAGATTTTTTTTTTTGGTCGTTTGATGTCCTATGAGAACTCGCCATGTGTTACTTCAAAATATGGGTGAAAATATATGGAGATCCCTCGACTATAGTCGGTTCTGAAAAACCTCCCTCGAACTTTAGTTTTTTTTAGGAATTAAGTGATTTTAAAAATATATATATAAATTAAGCAGTAGCTAAAACTAGATTAATTATCTAATAGTCGCTAATTGAGCTATTAAATTTAAAGAGTAATTAGAATAATTCAGATAAATGAATTAGAAACTAAAGAGGTTAAATCAAAAGGTTAAAGTTGAAGGGTGTGTTTCGAAAAATCTGATAACCGAGGAGGTTTGCTTGTATTTTTATCTTTTCACTTAAAAATATCCCGCGTGAGAAGGAGAAAATTGAATATATAATTTTTTTTTTTAAAAAAATAAAGGCTAATAAAGATTTAAAATTTTAAAAATTTAAAAATTTTATGAAGGATTTTTCTGAATCGCATTAGATCATAACAAAATTTATATGAAATTTAGATTATTATAGATATAAAAGTAATTTAATAAATATGAATATTTGTATATAATCTTTACATCTTTACAACATCTTTATCTTTACAATACATGAATTGAGAATCTCCAAAGCCTTCCTTACGTGTCCTCTTCTCCCGAATTTTTGAGTTGTGAGGAGTTACCGGTTCTCTTTCTTAACTCTCTCCCCCCAAAAGAAAAAAAATCTAGCTCTCTCTCTCTATCTCTATCTCTCTTTCTCTCCCCATTTCCCCTGCATCTCTCTCTTCCCCTCTAGCCGTCCCCACTCTCTATCTCTCTTTCGCTCCCGCTTTCTCCTCCACACACTCTCTCTCTCTCTCTCTCTCTCTCTCTCTCTCTCTCTTCCCCGGCCACACGGCCGCGATCTACGATGCGCGGGCGGAGCTCCGTCGACTTCGCCACCGTCGTCGCCCCGATCGCTATCCGGAGCTCCGTCGACTTCACCACCGTCGTCGCCCCGATCGCCATCCGGAGCTCTGTCGACTTCGCCACCGTCGTCGCCCCGATCGCCATCCGGAGCTCCGTCGACTTCACCACCGTCGTCGCCCCGATCGCCATCCGGAGTCATGCTTACCAACACCGTCACCTCCGTCGACTTCGGAATTGTCCGGATCCGTGGGAATTTGGGGAATTTGGGCTAATTACAGGGGAATAAGGAGTCGGGAGTAGAGGGGATTGTGGTGGAAGAAGAAGAAAGGAATTTGGTTGGTTCTTGGTGTTGGAGAGGTGGTGGATAGGGTTCGGATTAGGGTTAGGGAGCGGAGAGGTAGAGATGGGGTTGATCTCGGGGATAGTGATGGGGACGTTGGTGGGAATCGCTCTCATGGCAGGGTGGAGCCGCATGATGAGGCATCGGAGCACCAAACGCGTCGCGAAGGTGTGTGTTCGATTTCTTTGATTCATCTGTTAATTTGTTCTTTAACCCATTTCAAAACCATCTAAAACGTAAACAAAAAAAAGATCAAAAAGCCCAAAATGAGAAAAAAAAAAAAGAAAAAAAAACCAACCAAACCGCGAAGAATCCAGAAGAAATTGTTGCTTGCAATAAAGTATGCTTAGTTCTTGAGAAGAAAACTATAGTTACTTACAATATGTTTATTTATGAAATATATTGTCTTAATCTTGCTATGTAATTTTAGCGGTTGGTTCTACTATTTTATCTCTTTTGTTCTATAGTTTTAATCGCTGATTATACAATTTTATTACAAAGAGTCAACAGTATCTTGAAATAGAGTATCTCCTGCACCAAAGTCTTTGATTTGGTTCCCTCAATCCCTTTCATTATCGCCTCAAAAGGGGACGGGGCACTGCTTTTAGTTGTTCGAGCTTTGTTCCTTAAGTCCAACATGGATTAGTGGAATATGGCAGGAAAACAATATATCAAAAATAACAACCTTAACAACAACACTCCAGCAACAGTTCATGAAGAAACAAACTTAAAATTCAATTAATGCTACCTATTTTCAATGCAAATTAGCGGTAAGAAATGAGCCCAAAGTAACATCTAACTAGCACAATGTTTAGATTTATTAAGTAGATCCATTAGCTAGAATTAGGACTCAATGTCAGATTTTCCACGTCTTGGTGTAGGAGGCTGCATCAAATTTCAAAGAGAAACAATGTTGTTAACTAAAGATCTTAACTTTGTGTCATATGAGAGAGATAACAATATCACAGATATACTTTTTCACAATAAGGATAAAAATGTAGACTAGTGGCAATATTACAAGATGTCTGCAGTAAACTACAAAAAAGGAAATCGCCTGTGTGGTACGCAGTGACAATAAAGGAAAAGGTGAAACAGATATTCCTATAAGTGCCGCAATTTTCAGCTATAGCAGTAAACAAAATACTGGAGAAGAAAGATGTTGTGTTCATTTCTCGAATATATAATTTTAATTCTACTTTGTAGTCTTGCCTGAGTATCATATGGTGATTATTTCTGAAACATATATAATCTTAATTCTACTTTGTAGTCTTGCCTAAGTATCATATGGTGATTATTTCTGAAACATATATAATCTTAATTTTGCTCTGTAGTTTTGAACATTAGTTCTATCATCTTATTAATTTTGCTTTATAATTTTGTTTGCTAATTCTGCAATCTTATGAATTTTGTTCTAAGTTTTAGCTGCTGATACTGCTATCTTATTTCGCGGAATAATCCATGGTTACTTGCAATATAGTGTACTCAGTCATTGAGAAGAAAGGTATAGTTACTTGCAATATATTGTGCTCGGTTCTTGAGAAAAAAGGTATGATTGTTTGTGATGTAATGTGCTTAATTCTGAAGAAGAAAGATATTATGTGCGCATTTTTGAAATATATAGTCATAATTTTGTTCTGTAGTTTTGACTACTGATTCTATTATATTATGAATTCTGTTCTATAGTTTTAGCCGCTGATTATATTATTTTATTTCACTTTGTGGTCAATAATTACTTATAATGGAGTAAACTTAGTTCTTGAGAAGAAATGTGTAGTTTTTTGTGATACAATCAGCTTTGTTTGGGGCATTACCTCTACTGTCTCATTAATTTTGCTCTGTAATTTTGTTTGCTTGTCCTACTATTTTGCGAATTTTATTCTATAGCTTTAGCTCTTATTTCTGCTATCTTATTTTATGCTGTAGTTAATAGTTGCTTGCAGTAGAGTATTCTCAATTTTTTGAGAAAAAAGATATAGTTGCTTGTGATACAATATGCTTAGTACTGAAGAAGAAAGATATTATGTTCATTTATGAAATATATAGTGTCAATCCTGCTCTATGGTTTTGGCAGTTGATTCTACTATTTTATCAATTTTGTTCTATAGTTTTAGTTACTGATTATACTATTTTATTTCGCTTTGTAGTCAATAATACCTTGCAGTAGAGTATGCTTAGTTCTTCAAAAGAAATGTATAGCTCTTTGCGATACACAATATTTGGTTCTAGAGAAGAAATATGTTATGTTTATTCTTCGAATATATAGTCTCAATCCTACTCTGTAGTTTTGTCTAATATGATTTGGTGAAAATTTCTGAAACATGTATAATCTTAATTTTGCTTTGTGGTTTTGAACATTGGTAGTTCTATCATCTCATTAATTTTGCTTTGTAATTTGCCTAAATTCTAAATCCTAATGGTATAGATACAGTATGTTTGATTTTGAAGATTGTATATATTTCAAAAATGACCAACATATTTGGAAAAGGGATAGAAGGGAAAAAAGGAAAAAGAAAAATCAGAGGGGAAAAAAAGCTGGGAGAAAATAAAAAAGTTTGAGGTAATATTTATAAAAACTTAATATATTTTATGTCCTTTTCTGGAGGCAAGCATTTCCTCTCATGTATTATATTAATTTTGATTGATAGACAAATCTGAGGCTTATAAATTTTGTATGAAATAAAAATTATATTTAAAATAAAAAATAAAATATTTTTGAAGTATCAAAGAATATATAAAGTTTTATCCAAAAAAAACATAAAAAACACTCCTGCAGCGTAGCGCGGGTCCAACGTGGAGCTCTCAAAAAAAATAATAATTCAAGGGTTAAAAAATAAATATAGGTATTTAAATAAAAATATTATTTTATTTTAAGTTTTGGGCCGAGAATGTCGTGACTGTAGGCCCAGTTCTTACTCTTTTAATTGAAAACTTCCTTGGGAGCACCTTCAAATGAAATAAAAAGTATTAGGTTTGTTTTGTATAAAACTAAAGTTACACTAAAAAATAAAAAAAAAATATTTCTGTATACTTCTGTTTCTGCTCACTACAACAAAATAAATTTTTTATGGCAATTTAATAGCGGCAATTATAAAATGGTCGCTATTAAATAATATATAATTATATTTTAGCGGTAATTAAATAATATATAATTATATTCAAATTCAAATTCGATTAAAAATTTAAAATTCAAATTTGAATCTGACAATTATTATTATTTTTCTGTACAAATATTTCAAAACATATTATGTTAAATCTAAATTTTTTAAATATAAATTTAAATATAATATTAAATATTTATATACATATATATATTATATAACGTAAAATTAATTTGACTTTAGATCGGATATAGTCAAAATTTATATTCGAATTCAAATTTATTGAATTTTTATTTTTTATATATGTATTCGAATTCATATTCGTTTAATATCGAATAAATTCATTCCGTTCGAATTCCAATTCAGATAAAATTTTGAATATTGGTATTTTTTTTTGTTTTTGTTTTTTTGTTTTTTTGTTTGAGAGAGAGAGAGAGAATATTCGTACTCATTGGCATCTGTATTCCCAACATTGTTTAGTTATATAACAAAAAGAGATGTATCACTTGCAGAAGTATGTAACAGTGAGGAGTGCAGCTGTAGCCTGTAGCCTGTAGCCTGTAGGCGATCAGATTATGAGCAACTACAAACTATGGCCGGCACACATTTATTTAATTACATTTTACATGTTCACTTAGATACCATGCATGCTGTTGTAACCTAATTCTTCCTATTTTTTCTTTTTTTGGCATAGGGCCAGCTCGGCCACCCTGTAATCTTTGCCCTCTTCACTGTTATAAAGTGAAGTAGTAACGCCTTTTTGCATTTTAAAAAATTTATACGTAACTTTTCGGTTAAAATGTATAAAGACATCTGTACTATATACTAGAGTAAGAAATTGCCTCCCTTAACTTTTATTTTTTCATTTATATTTATGTCTTAATTAGACCCCTTTGTTGATTAGATATGAAGAGACGAAAAGTAGAGTAAGTAGTTAAGATCTACGACAATGGTGACAACAATAAAAATCAGATTAGCTGTTGTCTTTAATAATAACAGTACCCACACACACAAAAAAAAAAAAAAAAAAAAAAAAAAAAAAAAAAAAAAAAAAAAAAAAAAAAAAAAAAAAAAAACTGATTTTTAACTTCTAACTTATGGTAGCAACACGGTTTTTATAAAAGATTTTCATTATCTTTTCATTTTATATAGATTTGAGGTAATTAGGTATAATAAAAATTTATAATTTTTTTGCTGACGTGGTTTAATTAAGAAAAAAGTAATGGTATAAATGAGGCGTAAATTAAGAAAATAAATTTTTTTATGACGGTTGTACCCCTCTGAAAATTTTATTTTATTTAGATAATTTTTTTTTTTTTTTTTTTTTTTTGATTAAACAGGGTTAAACCTATTTGAAGATAAGAGACAAGAGTTGGTCCCCCCCCCCCCCTCACAAGAGGGGGTTAGGGCCCCAGCAAAAGACCAGAAAAAGCACTACAACCACACTCACTATGCCAGAGCTTCACTAACACAAACAACAGCCAAAGAAAACATCAAATACAACCGCAACAGAAATAAAACCAGCAGTACAGCCACGATGTGTCCCCCCGCAGCTTCGCAGCAGCAACGCACCTCGCGTAGGGTTAGTCGTGTGCCTGACGAAGTTGGCGGCGCCCGTCGCCTAGCTCCCCCAGCGATCAGCAGATATGAAGGTGTCGGATTGATACCGACCAATAATCCGAAAACAACAAAAAAACCTGCAGCTAGTAAGAACTCGCTGTTCCCAATCGGATGGCCACTCGCAATTAAAAAACCAACAAAAACAAGCGCATTGCCCAAGCTGCGCCAGGGTCAACCCCACCAACCGCCAGATCTGGTCGCAAACCATACCCGGTTTACTACCCTCCCAACGTCGCTCTCCACAGTGCCAAAGTGCTGCTAATACTCCTGCCGCGCATCCCCGTACTAGTGATCCGGTTGTCAAAAATCCTGTGGTTTCGCTCCATCCAGAGTTCCCAGCAAGTGGCTGCGACGCACGCGTCGAGATACGCCTGATCGCTCCGACCGGCAATCAATTTAATCCTCTTCCATCTGGTCGCTAGTTCCCCTGGTTCTTGCAGTAATGACGTCAACAAAAGTTGATTACCCTGTAGGATCCCGCTCCAGACCGAGCGTGCAAAACAGCACCGGAAGAGAAGGTGATCCAGAGTTTCTTCACCGCTGTAGCAACAGGCGCAGATGGACGGACCGTGCCACCCTCGCTTGATCAGCCGGTCCGCGGTCATCAGCCTGTTCCTTGCTGCCAACCATAGAAAGATTTTGATGCGAAGAGGTACCTTAATGCTCCAGAGATGAGGAATTCTGCGATCGTCGACTCCATCGAAGACAAAAAATCTGTACGCACTCCGAGCACAGAACCTTCCTTTGCTATTCCATCTCCAAACCAACTCATCCGCGTTGGATATCAAAGTGATATTCCGGATCTCGCTGGATAGTTGCGCTGCTTCGCTGTGCCCCACGCGATCTTGTTCCGCAATGTTGCCAAAACCCAAGTTGCTCCTGTTCGCGAAACGTTGCATCCACCGTTTCACCGAGATGTGTCGAAGTGAAGTTAACGTGAACAAGGTCGGAAAACGGTTGCGCAACAGCTTGTCTCCCATCCATCTCGCGTGCCAAAATGGAGCTGTCGCTCCGTCCCCGAGCGTGAAGGAAATGGAGGTGTGAAAGGGTTCCGAGATGCTGAGGACGCCCTTCCACAGCGGAGCGCACTTCGTGGGGATTGCTCCGCCCGCACACGGCAATCTACGCCTGTAGTGTTTACTGTGTAAAAACCGGACCCATGGCAGATTTTTGGCCTTGTAGAAATTCCAAAGGCTCTTCATTAGAAGTGTCGTGTTTGAGGCTGCGAGATTCTGGATTCCGAGGCCTCCTACCGCCTTGGGGCGGCACACCTGGTTCCAGTTGACCGAGCAATGGAAGCTGCTAGTGGGGACCTTACCTTTCCAAAAGAAGCCCCGCCGAATTCTGTCGATTGCTCTAAGCGCCCAAATCGGGATCCTGAAAGCCGAACAAAAAAAGGTAGGAACGCTAGAGAGCACCGAGTTGGTTAGGACCAAACGTCCCGCTCTTGAAAATAGCCGGCCTTTCCAACCCGCCAAGCGGTTACCGATCTTTTCTATGAGCGGGATGAAGTCAGATTTGCGCAGCGACTTAGGTGAGAGGGGGAGGCCCAGGTAAGTAAACGGGAACCCGTCGGTGGAGCATCCGAAGAACCTAGCAAGAGTGTTGGCCTGAGAAGTCTCCAGGTGAACCAGAATGATGCGGCTCTTAGAGAAATTAATCCGAAGCCCCGAAGCCGCCGAGAAAGCATCGAGCACGATCTTGATCACCTCTGCCGCTTTCAAGCTTCCGTCGAAGAAGAGAAGGAGGTCATCGGCAAATTGTAACGTATGTATAGCGACGTCGCCGACGCCAACCGGCACCAACAGCGAATTAGTAACCGCCGCATGAAGCATCCTGTATAAAACATCGATACAAAGAATAAAGAGTAAAGGGGAGAGGGGGTCCCCCTGTCTAATCCCTCGTTTACATTGGAAAAAGGCGCCCGGGGTTCCGTTGAGCAGAACCGCATTAGAGGAAGATTGCAGTATTGCTTTAATCCAGCTAATCCACCTGTCCCCAAAACCCCTCGCATACAGAAGATTGACCAGGAAAGACCAGTTAATGTGATCAAAGGCGCACTCAAAGTCAATCTTGAATAAAACCGCTTGCTGATAGGTGGAAAAGAGATGATGAGACAGGATGTGCGCCGTGAAGAAATTATCGAGGATCGAACGCCCTTTGATAAAAGCCGTTTGAAAAGGATTAATGAGCGCATCCATAAATCGTTGAAGTCTAGCCGCCAGCACCTTCGAGACAATTTTGGTCACTCCATTAACCAAGCAAATCGGTCGAAACTCCCGCACATCCGTAGCCCCCACTTTTTTCGGAATAAGGCAGATCCATCCTTTGTTGATTTCCTGCAGATCCAAGCGTCCACCGTGCAGCTTGTGAAAAACCTCCACCAAATCGTTCTTGAGTACCCCCCAAAAGCGCTGGTAGAAAAGTAAAGGGAGGCCGTCTGGTCCCGGAGCCTTATCTGGCACGCTGGAAAAGACGACGCTCTTGATTTCCATTACCGAGAAAGGTTCCTGCAGACTCCACAGATCAAAACAGTCGTTAGCAAAGAGAAAAGGTAAATCGACCGCCGGATAACCGCTAGGCTCAGTGCCAAGTTGATCCAAGAAGAAAGCGAACAGACGATTTGCCATGTTCGCATGCCCCGAGTGTGAGGAGGGCCCGTCGGTCAACCGGGCGATAAAATTCTTGTTCCTTCGGCCGTTAGCACATTGATGAAAAAACTTGGTGTTCGCATCCCCCGCCCTCAACCATTGAACCCTCGATCTTTGCTTCCATTTGAGTTCATCCTGAAGACTAAGCTCCTCGAATCTCTCCTTGAGTCTAACTCTCAGCAAACACTCTCTCGTCAATAGCACCCTAAGCTCTTCCGCCCTATCAATCCAGCTGATCCAGGATAAACACGCGTCGGCTTGTGACTTTAGAGCAGTAGACAGGCCCGAACTCCACTCTTTTAGGGCCGAAGTAACACGCCTGATTTTGGAAGCGAAACCGTCAGCTTGCTCGTCTCTCGCCGAACCAACGGACCAGGCTTTGGAGATAACTTCAGCAATCGCCGGATGTCGCAGCCAGAAGGTCTCGAACCTAAAAATGTGCGACGCAGGAATAAAAGAGAAGGCTGAAAGCACAAGGGGCGTATGGTCAGACCTAGGCCGCGGGAGAGCTCGGAGTAAAGATCTGGGGAAGAAGGTCTGCCAATCCGGTGAGATGAGCGCCCGATCCATGCGCTCCAAAGTAGGGGTGCGCCTCCCGTTCGTCCAAGTGAAGGATTTGTTGATGATGGGGAGGTCCAGTAGTCCTAGCCGATTGATAACCTCCCTGAAAGCCAGCATGTCGTCAACGTATGAGGGTGGGCCATTCCTATCGTTAACCGACAACAAGATGTTAAAATCCCCCAGTAGTGCCCACGCGCCCGCAGACCTCGAACCTATGGAGCAAAGTTCGCGGATATATAAGTTTTAACTATACATTTTTACAAAACAAAAATTATAAAAAAAATAAAATTGTACTTTTATATGATGCGATAATAACTCATAAATGTGCGAAAAAATGCATGTAGATAACAACTTTTTTTTTCTTTTTTTTTTAAAATAAGACAAATGGAAAACTAAATGTTAAAAGTAAAACAGTAATTTCACAACTTTCAAATAAGAACACATTATCTCTAGTTAGTCCACTAAGTAAATAAAACGTGATTAAAAGTGAAAATAGATGGACATATATAAAATTAAAGGTTAATGCTCATGAGTCCATATTTTGCAACATAACTGAGATATAATTATTCTATTTGTCATTAAAAAAATAACAACAACTTACCTCTTTGGTGAGTTTAACTGAAGTATTTCTCTTTGTTTAGGCAATCAAAATTTATACATATTAATTCTTCAAGTATAATTAATAGTATTTTAAAATAATATCTTACACAATATATTTCATGCGAAATTTACAGACTTCGTTAACCTAGAATTTAGGGGTGAAAATCATTAAGATATTATTTAATTTGGCCAGAAATCGAAGATTATTGAATTCGGATTGACAATTCGGATTCATATTCGAATCTAAAATTTAAAATTTTTGTGGATTCAAATTAGGGTTTACTATTTCTTTTTGAATCCGGATTCAAATCATTCGAGTCCAAAACTGATTTTAACATAATTTTTTAATTTCTTAAATAATACTATTTAATCATCATTCAGAAATCACTAACATCTCTATTACCTTTATGTCATCTTCCTCTTCTAGAAGGTCTTGCCTTTCGGCCGCCTCATTTGAAAATAAACACTGAAACGAGAAGATCCAAAAAGCAAATTTGAAACTAATCAATATTTTTACAATTCGTACAGTAGAATAAAGATTGACAATTGACCCATCAAAACAGTAACTAAACTTTAGTCTTATTAAAATATTAAATGATTGAAGCTAATGACCCATTTATTCTTATTAAAAAATATATTTTCAATCTAATTTTTTTTTTAAAAAAATTCCAATTTAAACTTATTTGGATAGATTAAAAAAAAAAAAACTTAGTAATATTTATTTAAATTTATGTGTAATAAAGAGAGTAAATTTAATATTACTAAAAATAAATATAATATAAAATAATATAATTATATATTAAATATAAATAAATATAATAATAATATTATTATTATTGTTATTATTAATATTTTATTATACACTCGATATGATTAAGTATCTAATATGACTAAATATTAGACATAAAATTAATATGATTAAAAATAATATGACTATACACATTTAATATAATTAATTATCCGATATAATTACACACTTGACGTAATAGTTGATATGATTAGAAAATTAATATAATATAAAAATAATATAACTATATATTATATAAATGTAAAAATAATAGTTGATATGATTAGAAAATTAATATAATATAAAAATAATATAACTATATATTATATAAATGTAAAAATAATATAATTATATATTATATATAGAGTGCTTTGGGAAGTGAGAGAAGAAAAAGAGATTTTTTTTTTAATTAACATATAAATTTATATAAATATTATAAATTTTTTTTTTAATCCATTGAAATAAGACTAGATTAAAAAAAAAAAATTTAAAAAAAGATTAGAGTGGAATTATTTTTTTCTAATAAAATTAGAAATTAAAAATTAGATGAGGCATTGGTTCAGGGATTAGCATGAAAAAGGCCACCTAAAAAAAGAAAATGAAAAAAATCCGAGCGTAATTATTGGAGCAACATCACAAAGTAATTGGAGCAATCACCTTCCACCACTGCAGGGCATTCCCTTGTCCTCTGCTTTAGTGTAGTAGGACGTTCGTATTTTTTTGAGAAGAAGCACAAAGCAGCACGCGCGATGGCGGAGGGGATGGCATTCGACTTGGTGACGGGAGTGGTCGGCAAGCTGGGCTCCGCTCTCAGGGACGAAATCGGATTGCTGCGGAGCTTCAAGGACGATGCAGAGGATCTCGAAAGACAACTTGAGAAGATCCAAGCGGTGCTTCTCGACGCCGAGGAGAGAAGCAGCGTTGAGATCGAGGAGACCCGCGCTCTGCGCATCTGGCTGAGAGAACTGAAGGGTGCCGCTTACGACATCGACGACCTGCTGGACGAGATCAGGACGCAAGCGCTCCTCCGGAAACGACAGCGCGAGCTGCAGAATCAAAACCAGCTACCTAAAATGGTATGTGATCAATTCTTGTCCTGCGCTAATCCAATAAATTTGATGTTTAAGTTCAAGATGGCACGTAGAATGAAAGAGCTCAGAGCAAAGACCGATAAGATCGCGAAACAGAGGGATGATTTTGGCCTTGTCCAAGCTGGCCCTCGTCGGCAGGCTGAGTTCAAGCGCCCTGAGACAACAATCTCGGTCATCGACGAAAAGGAAATAGTTGGGAGAGATGATGATAAAGAGAAAATTGTGAAGCTACTGCTAGAGACTGACGGCCATCACGACTTGTCGGTAATTCCGATCGTGGGATTGGGGGGTTTGGGGAAGACGACGCTCGCTCAGCTGGCCTTCAACGACGGGCGGGTTAAGGGCGAGCAGCGCTTTGATCTACGGGTGTGGGTCTGCGTGTCTACCGATTTTGACATGAAGACCATTGCAAAGGCGGTGACATATGTAGCTCAAAAGAAGTGTGTTGAACTTGATAACCCGGAGGCCGTCGCGAGGTACCTTGTCGAGATCTTTAGCCAGCATAGATTTTTGCTGGTGCTGGATGATATATGGAACGAAGACCCGGGTAAGTGGAAAGAATTGAAGGTTATATTTAAGGACGGCAAGAAGGGAAGCAAAATCTTAGTAACCACACGAAGCAAAAAGGTGGCCGAGATAATGAAAACAACTGAACAACCACACATCCTGAAAGGCTTATCAGAAGGTGATTGTTGGGAATTGTTCAGACGACTAGCCTTCAAGGAAGGGGAAGAGAACGGCTATCCAAGTTTGGTCTCAATTGGAAAGCAGATAGTGAAGAAGTGCGGCGGTGTGCCATTAGCAGCGAATGCTTTAGGAAGTATGATGCGCTTTAAGAGCAGGACGGAGGATGCATGGTCCGCTATTAGAGAGAGCGAAATATGGAGGTTGGAAGAAGAGAAAAAGATTTTATCATTACTGAAATGGAGTTACATTCAGATGCCGTCAGCTTTGAAACGGTGCTTTACTTATTGCTCCATATTCCCCAAAGGCAGCAAGATTGACAAGGATGACTTGATCCAGCAATGGATTGCTTTAGGCTTCATTTCATCGCGTGACACAACCACTTCGATGGAAGATATTGGAAATGAGTACTTTGATGAACTATTATGGAGGTCTTTTCTTCAAGTAACATATAGAGGACTGGATACCTGCCAGATGCATGATTTAGTGCACGACCTCGCTCAATCCGAAGCAAGTAAAGAAGTTACTGTTATAGTTGGAGAAGAGCCAACAAGGATCCGAGAAGGTTGCCGCTATGCATCAATATGCGATCGTTCCATGCCACAGGTTCCAACCACAGTAGTGCAGAGGTTGCGAGCTCTCCGATTTAGGGAATCTAGTTCACTTACGACATTTTATAGTGAGGCAAAATGCTTACGCCTGTTGGATTTGCATAATTCTGGAATTTCTATGCTGCCAAGCTCAATCGGTACGTTGAAGCTCTTAAGATACCTCAACCTTTCGTCCACCAATATAAAGGAATTGCCTGAATCAATTACCGGCCTCTGCAACTTGCAAACCTTGAATCTTTCATACTGCCGCGTGATCCGTACCTTACCCAAATCTCTAGGAAGTCTTGCGAATTTGCAGATTTTAGATTTAAGCGAGTGTGATTCTCTGACATTACTTGACTCAATTAGCAACCTTCAGAATTTGTACAAACTGAATTTGAGTTCTTGCCAAGAGTTGAGATCACTTGAACCTATATGTCACCTTAAAAACCTACATGACTTAAACCTATCATATTTAGAAAATTTGCGGGCATTACCTGAATCCATTGGAAACCTTAAAAACTTGCGTATTCTGAATCTTTCGGATTGCCGTTCTCTACTATCATTACCCTCATCGTCAAGTGATCTTCAGCATTTAGAGAAACTAGACATTAGTTATTGTCACCAATTATGTGTGCTGCCTAAAATGATCGAAAACCTGACCAAACTCAGAGAATTGTTAAACGAGGATTGTTTGGAATTGAAGGGCATGCCCCGAGGGATCGGCAAGTTAGTTAGCTTGCGGGAATTGTCCCTTTTTGTCATCGGCAAGCAAAACCACGTCGAACATTGTGCTTGCATTTCTGAGCTAGAGCATCTTAAGCTTGTCGGCGAGCTGGAGATCAAGGGTCTCGAAAATGTAACGAATCCAGTTGATGCCAAGGCTGCAAATTTGATTGAGAAGAACCTGCGGTCTTTGAAGTTGAAATGGAATGTTTTAAGTGCGGCCGAAGACATGGACACCGTACAACCGTCGGAAGAGATGGATGCCGTGCTAGAGAATCTTCAACCACATCAAAATTTAAGGGAATTGGTAATAGAAGGCTATGCAGGCGGGAAGTTTTCTAGCTGGATGATGAATAGGATTGACTCGTGCCTTCCAAATCTCGTTGAAATCAAACTTGTGAATATACCAAGATGCAGCTCACTCCCGCCGCTGGGGCTACTTCCTGTTCTTGAAGATTTAATTATTAGGGATATGCCCGCGATAACAAATTTGGGCATAGAATTTGATGGAGATAGCCATATTAATGAAAGTGCAAATAAGTTCCCTGCGTTGAGGAGACTTTACTTGTCCGACATGCCGGTGCTGCGAGAATGGGTGACCCAGCGGAGAAATAAGTTCCCTGCCCAGATAGAACTTTCGTTGAAGCGCATGCCGGTGCTACGAGAATGGGTGACGGTGGATGACGAAGAAGGTAGGCGAGAGCGAGTTCCCATTTTTCTGCGTCTCACTGAATTGTGGATAGAGGATTGCCCTCAATTGAGGCCGGAGCCTTGCCTCCCGGCATCGGTTGAGGATCTGACCATTTCCAGAACAAGCGAAGAGAATCTATCATTAATTCTTGAACGTGCGACGATGGATAGTGAGACGCCACTTGATGATGGCGATGGCGATGGCGCCGTATCACTACAACTACCGAATGAGGGACTGAGGCTGGGGCAACTAACAATAAGAGAATGCCAACAGGTAACTTGTTTGCCCGAGAGCTTGCGGAGTCTCACGTCCCTCCAGAGCCTGTCAATATGGAATCTCGCTGATCTTGAGAGAATTGAAGATTGGCTCGGGGAGCTCACCAAGCTGCGGGTTTTGGACATCAATAGCTGCAGCAGTCTCCGGTACTTGCCTGTCCACAAGACGATCACACTAACAAACTTATATATTGAGGATTGTCCGCTGTTGTTCAATGCAGGCGGAGATGTCCGAGTTAATGAAAGGTAATTAATTAATTTGGAACTCTAACTACTTTTTAATTTCCTGGCTAGCACCTTAATATTCCTCTTTCTTTTTATTTTTATTCTTATTTTTATAATACGTATGGAAAAATTTTGATTAGCCCCGCCCCACATGGTTTAGTACATTTTCAGTTTGTTATGAAATATTTTAATTTGCTATTTTTTTTTTTATATTTATTTTATCATAAGAATTTGCTATCAATAGAATAGTGAAGTGCTAAAATATATGAGTTTGAGGATAGTAAAATAATAGATTTTACAAACCACTAAGTGGTATATATATATATATATATATATATATATATATATATATATATATATATATATATCATTTTACTATTTCATAGTTTATAAAATTTAGCACTTTAGTACTCTATTCTACTTGACTGCAGGTTCTAACGAAGACGCAAAAAAAAAGAAGAAAAAATCATAAAACTTTAAGATGAAACTATTAAAAACACAAGGCGGTAAAGTAAAAATGACTTAAATCATTAAGGGGTCTAATTGAAAATTTTCCTTCTAGATAAACCTTGATAGTATATCTATAGAGATACATACTTACTACAATATAAATTACAAATCATTTGCTATTCACAATCTCTAATCCCGATTTTGATTTCTATCTTACTACTTATATATTTGTGATATTTTGTTTAATTTATACTCTAAGTGGTAATAATTTTTAACATTAGTTTTACCATCATATTCTTCTTCCTTCATGTTTAGATATACTAAATTTTTACTAAACAGAATATTTTATTTGTACAAATAGTTCATAGATTATATGAGGAAATTATCTTTCCACAAATTTTGTAATAATAACTACTTTACTAATTTGCACAATTGAAATAATGGCAGCTTACTGTTGCACAATTTAAAAATCACATTTCAATGTCAATTATTTAAAAGTGTAATTACAATATTCGAAAATATGATTGGTTGCTTGAAAATATTTACTAGTGAATTTCTTGCACGCATATAGACTAATTAATAAAATTTTAATTTTTTCTTAATTTGTTGCAATTTGGAATGCCGAAAATTTTTTATTTGAAAATTATATGGTATTTATAAGGTAACTTTTTCTGATCACACATTGCTTATAGACTATTCTAAGTCATGAGATATTTTTCTTAGGAAGTTCTTGTTTTTTCGTGTCTCACTCAATTGAGTCTATATGAATGCCCTCAATTCAGGCTTGAGCCTTGCCTGCCGACATCCGTTCAAGAGTTGGTCATTTCCGGAATGAGCAAAGAGTTTCTATCGTTAATTCTTAAACGCCCGACGAAGGATAGTGAGACGCCACCTGATGATGGCGATGCTGTATCATACCAACAACCAAATATGGTGCTGCGGCGTCTAACAATAAAAAAATGTCAACAGCTAACTTGTTTGCCCGAGGGCTTGCGGAGTTTCATGTCCCTCGAGCACCTGACAATATGGGATTGCGGAGATCTTGAGAGAATTGAAGATTGGCTCGGGAAGCTCACCAAGCTAGAGGGTTTGTATATCTGGGATTGCCGGAGTCTCCGCTACTTGCCTGCCCACAAGATGACCACACTTCGGTATTTAGATATTGGTGATTGCCCGCTATTGTTCAATGCAGACGGACAATTTGTCAACACCAATGTCGATCACATCAAAAATGTTCAAGTTAATTTCAGGTAATTAATTTGAAACTCTGACTAGGCATTAATTAGCTGGCTAGTACCTTAATATGATCTCCTGTAGCTAGCATATACATCTCTCTTTTTATTTTTATTTTTAATTTCTTTTTCGGATGCAAAAATTCAATTAGCCCCGCCCCCATGTGGTCCAGTGCATTTTCATTTGCTATGAAATATTTCACTTCGCTATTTTATAGTTTTCTTTTTATTTTGTCGTAAGAATCTGCTACCAAAAAAATATTAAAGTACTAAAATTTATGAATTATAGAATAGTATAATAATATATTTTACAAATCACAAAGTGACTATGTGAAAAAATATATAATTTATATATAGGCGACCATGATTCATAAAATATTGTATTATTTTACTGTCTCATGGTTTACAAATTTTAACAATTTGATATTCCACTTTAGGAAAGGTTCTTAATTACTATAATACCAAAAAAAAAAATCACAAAATTTTTAAATAAAACTAATTAAAACACAGGACGGTAAAATAAAAATAAATTAAATCAGAAAATAGGCAAATTGAAGTTTTTTCTCTCCGGATAAAACTCTGGTAGCACACCTACAGTGATACATACTTAATGTAACATGAGTTACAAACCACTTGCTATTCACAATCTTCAATCCCCACCTTCTGGAGCAATTGATTTTGATTTCTACTTCCCATTTATGTATTTGTGAGATTTTGTTTAATTTGTATTTTGAGTGATTATAATTTTAAAGATTAATTTTATTCTCTTCTTATTTCTTTCTGTTTAGATATTCTAAATTGATGTTGAACAAATTTTTTTTTTTTTGTACAAGTAGTTTTAGATTACACGAGGGAATGATTTTTTCGCAAATTTTGCAACAATAGCAACTTTACGAATCATCTGTTTTGCACATTTGAAGCAACAACAACTTGCTGTTGTACAATTTAAAAATCACATTTTAATATAAATTACGTAACAGTGCAGTTAAGATATTCGCAAATATGATTGGTTGTCTTAAAATATTTATAAGTGATCTCTTGCATGTATGTAGACTAATTAATGAAATTTCAACTTTTTTTTTAATTTGTAGCGATTTGGAATGCTGAAACTTTTCTACTTGAAAGATAATATAGTATTTACAAAGTAATGTTTTTCAGTCACATTGCTTATATACTATTTAAGTCATGGAATATTTTTCTTTGCAAACTGAAATCAGGTATCTTATCATGCATGATTAGAAAGTCTGAACAAGATGTACAGTATGCGCTGCACGAACGCCAAATAAAAAATTTACTATTTTGTGTTGTTGTGGTGCAGTAATTACAAATACAGAAAACAAGAGTAGGTGAGCTCGTTAGAGGATGAGAAGAAGAGTTGGTAGAGATGTTGGAGGAGATTGGATTGGTTAGCAAGAAGAGCATAAGCATATGTACCTATTGGGAGGTAAAAAGATATTATATGTACTATACTGCACTTTAAAAGGGAGTACCCAAACTTTACAAATTTCGATATTAATTCGTAAAACTTGTATATACTTCTTTTGATATAAGAAATTTTTTTAGAAAGATTTTTTTAAAAAAAATTCTTTAGAAACTTCTTTTGATATAAGAATTTTTTTTTTTTTTTTTTCAACCCTTAGAGATCTTGCTGTCTCACCCATGTTGCTAAATTCAGTTTCTAGTTGAATAAAACGGGTAGCGTGTTACCTTTCTCTCTCAAAAAAAAAAAAAAAAAAAAAAAGATTTGTTAGACTCTTGTAGAATTTAGTCTAAGCTACACGAAGTGTGAAATATTCCATCAAATATAAATAAATTTTTTTATCAATTTTTAAATTATTGTTTTATCAAAAAAGTTAGGTATACTTTCGAATTCAATAAAAAACATACTTTAACTTGGTAGAAACTTAGATAGTAAAATTAAAATTTTTAAAGTTCGAATATTTATCTTAAAATGTATTATAACTCATATAAGGATTATTCTTTTTTAGCTTATTTGGTGACCACTGTTTCCCTTTGAAAAAAGCATCCTATTTTTTTTTTTACTATTTTTTTTTTAAAAAAATAACAAACTTTATCTACATAAATTGATGGGGAGTTTTATTTATAGACTTGTGGTTTTTTGTTTCAGGATCGAATAAGAATTGTCGAGTGATGTTGATGTTGTCGGTTGATATAAATTAAGTTACTGAATGTATTATTTTTATAATTTAGTTTAATTTTTTGTATTTTTTTATATCCTCTGTATATGTTATGTGCTTGAAAAAAATTGTTTCGTTTGAATAAATAAAATATTGCTACTTATTTAATAAGTATATTGGAAAGTACATTAATTTTAAGCAAATCTCGTGCAGAATTATTTATTAGTATGTATGCATTGTGTATGTTAGGCCCTTGTTTAAACCAAAGGTTTCTTTTTTCATGCAAGTTGGACCTAGTATGCATGTACCATAATTGAGAGGGTTTCCATGCATTTTTACTTTAAATTTACCTTTTCTTTCATTTGATTAGATCCGAAGCTGATATATATTAAGAAAAATGCTAAGTTTTATTTTTTTTCTCAATTTAAAATTTTTAGTTTTTAATTTCTCATTGATTTATTAATAAATTAAACTGAATTAATCGAAGCGAGTTAGTTTTTTAGTTTGGATTTTACGAAAAAATGTGTTTTAACTGAAAATATAGATTTATGTTGCTACAATATTTAATTTGTTTGATTTAAGCGATATTATAGTCTTTCGATATAAAATTTAGATTAATTATTTATTTTAATAAATTTATAGTTGCATAAATAAATTTGTAGAGATAAAAATTTTATTTAAAATTTAAAGTTAAATAGTTATTAGTTGGCTCAAATTAAATGAGTTAAAAGATTATGTAGCAAAATTTAAATTTTTAAAAATTAAATAATTAAATTAAAATAAGTAATTATTGATGTAAGTTATATAAATATTTATTCTGTTATTCAAGAAATCTGAAGAATTATAAGAGGTATTTACTTCAAAATATGTTAAAATATTTTTTACCGAATAGTATCTTCCGAGAACATAACACTTGGGACCAAACGTTAAAATAAAGAAAATCCTATAAAATTAACCTAAATTTTATTTTATTAAAAATAATCGTAAAAATTTTAATTTTTTTTTTTATTTTATTGCCTATATTTTTTTTTAAAAAAATTCTATTGAATTTTAATATTATTACATTTATAAATTGATAATAAATTTTAATTTAATCGATAGTTAGTTAATTTTAATAAAATTAAAAAGTTTAAAAAATATCGTCCAAAAAAAACATAAATTATAAAATCTCCCAGCCATGTTTCAAGTACCACGTATATTAAATATTACGTCTATTTTCAACTTGTGTTTAGCTACTCGTTCAAAATTTTAAATAATTATTAAATTAAGTTGTCAAATTTTTCTAAAATAGATTGATAGATTACATCCCTTTATATCTCAATATTTATCTAATTTATAATTAATTTAAATAGTAATAAATTTAAAATTATGTTAAAAAAATTATCCTACTTTATATAATTTTACTCTATAAAATATTTCTACCATCATTTTTAAGTTTATTTTTATAAAATTTTATAACTGAATTCATCAATTATCTCAACATATAAAACTTATTTAAGATAATAAAAAAAACAACAAATAAAAATGAGCATAATTTTAAATTCAAGACGTAAGTAAAACAAAGGCGGCGGTCTATATGTAATATTCTATAGTTTAGGGGGGTCTCATGCAATTTCACCTTATCCTTCAAAATTAACTTTTTGGAGTGTAGCATCGCTCTTTTGATAATAAAACGGAAAAAAGTTCATCTCTCCCATTTCGCCGCTTTCCATTTCTATTTCTTCTCGAGGCTTCTCCTCTCTCTCTCTCTCTCTCTCTCTCTCTCTCTCTCTCTCTCTCTCTCTCTGCGTTCTACGTTAATCTCTTCTCCTTCCTCTCCTCGATCTCGCGCAAAAGCTTCGATTTGGGGAGCCATGGCGGAGGTTGCGGCGAAGGGGAGCGTCCTCTCGCCCTATGGGCGCTGCTCTACGGGAGTCTCGTGGCGTAATGTTTTACAGCTTCAGATTTTCAGGAACTCCTAAGAAATTCCTGAGGTGCTCTATGTTATCGGTACACAAATTTTAAGTTTCGATATTCAATATTTAAACCCTCAAATATTTAACGTTTTTACCGTGATACCGATTCGAAATATAGCTTTATATAGCCCAACAACAACAAAAATTGAATTTGTATCTAATAATCTCATTTTTATAAAAACTGTATTTATTGAGGGTTAACAAAACTAAATTGGTGCATAAATAAAAAAATAAAAAAAAATAGTTTTGACAAAACTAAATTGGTTGCAAATAATCTATATTTAAAAATCCCGAATTAGAATCGGAAGTAAAAACATACTTGCCTTTTGAAGTGGAATCGTAATGCATACCCCTCTGCAGTTAGAAAAATACTTCATAATAGAAAAATAATAATAAAAAAATTATAAATAAAATTAGTGCATAAATAAAAAACAATTAATTAAAAACATTGATGACAAACATAATTTATTCTTAACGAAGTTTTCAGTCATGATCTTACTCATTTTCTTCATTACTAACGCTGCCATCAACATACCTCTTTGATGCATCAGAATTTATTCAAAAAAAAAAAAAAAAAAAAAAAATCATCTTTCTTTTCAAATATCTTCATTACGTTTTTATATATTTTCTATTTTCGAAGCAAGAGAAAGAAAAAAAATTTTAAAAATAAAAACCAAAATTTTTTGCCTCTCCGTTTGAAAATAAATAGGGAGCCCACAAGACCCAATGAGTAAATTTGAAACATAATAACAATTGGATACAAATTGACATTTGATCCTTCAAAAACTAAACAAAGCTGACCTCACAAAATATTAAATGATTGAGGTACTACCAAGCAAAAGGGCATCTCCCAAAAAAATAATAATAATAATAAAATAAAATAAAAAAAATAAAAATAAAAATTTAATAAAAAAAAATTAATTAACTACTATTTAAAAATATATGATATATATTTCATTTATTCAAAAGTGAAGACGGCTTTACTAATTATATTAATATAATTAGTAAAATTTATTTTATTTTAAAATAAATTAAATATAAAATATATGTCTATTTTAAAATTAAATATATGTCTATTTAATTCATTTTATTTTAAAATGAATTAAATATATATATATATATATATATATATATATATATATATATATATATATATATATATATATATATATATATATATAGTATTAATAGCATTAAATCATTAATGCTATTAAATTTTTGATTGTTGGATGAAGGGATGTAGGATGATAGTGTCCAGGAATGTAGAATGATAGTGACATCTAGAGTTTAGTGGATAATTAAAAAAATAATATAATTCAAAAGATGAAAATGATAAAAAAAAAAAAAAATTAATATTGAAAAATTTGATAGCACAAGATGCATGATGCAATCGATAGTATAGTAAACGGACAATATATATATATATTAATCGAATACAAAAATAAGCCGTTGAAAATGAATATCTTTCTAAAAAATAATGATAGGAGTTTTATAATCAAGATCGAAAGTATAAATCTTATTTTAAATTATTTAAAAAATTTTCTAATCAAAATTTAATTTATTTAATTTTTTTTATACTGTTAAACGAGCAAACGTCTCATATATATACTATTAAAACTATAAATTTTATAATTTTTTGATCATTAGACTAATAATATTGAAAAAATTTAAAATTTGATTTCTAAATAGTTACAATAGTTTATATCATATTCAACGATACCGATCGTCGATTCGAAGGCTCTATCATCGAAAACAAATTGGTAGCACCCATGCACATGCACGTTTACTACCGACGGTATGCTAATCAAATTCTCTCTCTTTATATATATATATATATATATATATATATATATATATATATATATATATATATATATATATATATATATATATATATATATATATCTATCGTAGGGCTACTATACTCTTATGAGTATAAATTTTTTTGTACTTATAATTTTTTCACTATTGGATGAAGGAATGTGCAGTTAGGATGATAGTGGTCCCCTTAGGATTTACTAGGTGGTTGGAAAAATAGTAAAAATCTTAGGAACTACTATAATCCTAACCGCACATTTCTTCATCCAAGGGATGAAAATTTATGAGTACGAAAAAATTTTACTCATAAGGGTATAGTAGTCAGACCATATATATATATATATATATATATATATATATATATATATATATATATATATATATATATATATATATATATAGGCCGGCTAGTATACTATCGATAGTACCAAGCATTTGGTGCTATCAAGTTTTCTACCGTTAGATCAAGCCTCTTAATTATTTTTACCCGTTAGATTTTACTATTTTCCCAACCACCCATTAAACCCAAGGGGCCTACTATCATCTCAACCACATATCTCTTAATTCGACGGTTAAAAACTTAACAGTACCAATGATTTGGTACTATTAATAATATTCCAATTTATATATATATATATATATATATATATATATATATATATATATATATATATATATATATATATATATATATATATATATATATATATATATATATAGCGTAGGACTAGTATACTCTTATGAGTATAAGCCCCTTTATACTCATAACTTTTTTACCTTTGGATGAAAGAATGTGCGGTTAGGTTGATAGTGGTCCCCCCTAGGGTTTATTAGGTTATTGGAAAAATAGTAAAAATTTTAAAAACTTTTATAATCCTAACCGCACATTTCTTCATCCAAGGGATAAAAATTTATGAGTATAAAAAAATTTTACTATATATATATATATATATATATATATATATATATATATATATATATATATATATATATATATATATATATATGCGGTTGAAAAAATTAACTTTTACTATTCAACCCGCTATTCATCAAACTCTAAAAACTAAAAAATAAATAACATTAATAATTTAGTACTATCGATAATATTTCAATATAATTTTATATTATTTATTTATTTATTTATTTGCGTTTGCATTATATGGAAGCTCCACGTAAATCATCAGCAGCCCCACTATAATATAATTAGAAAAATATTTTTTATATATCATAAAAGAAGTTTACATCTTATATTTTATTCATTCAAAAATTCCTCGAAAATCATTAGTGGCCCCACTATAATATAATTAAAAAAATATTTTTTATACACCTAAAAAAGGTCTTCATCTTATATTTTATTCATTTAAAAATAAAATAAATTTTACTGATAATTTTAAAATGATCAGTAAAAAAATATTTTATATTTTATTTATATTTTATTTTTAAATAAATAAAATATTTATTTTATATATATATATATATATATATATATATATATATATATATATATATATATATATATATATATATATATATATATATATATTTTGTTTTGAAATGTATGAGTATTATTGCTCATATAATTATTGAAGGCACTGCACAATAATTGGAGCAGTCACCTTCCATTGGTGGAGAGCATCCCCTTATCCTCTGCTTCCCTGCAGTTGGACGTTCGTATTGAGAAGAAGCACATAGCTGCTGTCGTAGGCACCAGCACGCGTGATGGCGGAGGGGATCGCATTCGGTTTGGTGAAGGAAGTGCTCGGCAAGCTGGGCTCCGCTCTCTGGGACGAAATCGAACTACTGCGGAGCTTCAAGGACGATGCAGACGATCTCAGAAGCAACTTCTCGGCGATCCAAGCGGTGCTTCTCGACGCCGAGGAGAGAAGCAGAGATGAGAAGGAGACCCACGCTTTGCGCGACTGGTTGGGCAAACTGAAGGACGCCGCTTACGACGCCGACGACCTTCTGGACGTGATCCGGACGGAAGCGGTCCTCCGGAAACAACAGCATAAGCTGCAGAATCAAAACCAGCCAGCTGAAAAGGTATGTGCTAAATTCCTGTCCTGCGCTAATCCAATACATTTGAAGTTTAAGTTCAAGATGGCACATAGAATGAAAGAGCTCAGACAAAAGATCGGTAAGATCGCGAAACAGAGGAATGATTTTGGTCTCGTCGAAGCTGGCACTCGTCGGCAGAGTGAGATGATAGTTCGGAGAGATGATCGTGAGACAGACTCGTCCGTCGAAAAAGAGAAAATAGTTGGGAGAGGTGATGATATAGAGGAAATTGTGAAGCTTCTGCTAGAGACTAACGGCCATCACAACCTGTCGGTCATTCCGATCGTGGGTATGGGGGGTTTGGGGAAGACGACGCTCGCTCAGGTGGCCTTCAACGATGGGCGGGTTACGGCCCAGCAGGTCTTTGATCTACGGATGTGGGTCTACGTGTCCACCGATTTCGACGTGAAGAAGATTGCAGAGGCGGTGAAGTCCACAACTAGAGGCGAGGGAGATCTGAGTACCAAGGAATCTTCTAACAAGTTTCTCCTCGATACCTTTAGTCAGAAGAAATTTTTGCTGGTGCTGGATGATGTATGGAACGAAGATCAGGATAAGTGGGAGGAATTGAAGAATAAATTTAAGGAGGGCAAGAAGAGAAGCAAAATCTTAGTGACCACACGAAGCGAAAAGGTGGCCGAGATAATGAAAACAACTGAACAACCACACCGCCTGAAAGTCTTATCAGATGACGATTGTTGGACATTGTTCAAAAGACGGGCATTCAGTGAAGGGGAAGAGAACGGCTATCCAAGTTTGGTCACAATTGGAAAGCAGATAGTAAACAAGTGCGGTGGTGTGCCGTTAGCAGCACAAGCTTTAGGAAGTATGATGCGCTTTAAGAACAGGACAGAGGATGCATGGTCTGCTATTAGAGATAGCGAAATATGGAGGTTGGAAGAAGAGGAAAAAACTCTGAGTACGGAAAAAAAGGAAAAGATTTTACCATCACTAAAATTGAGCTACATTCCGATGCCGTCAGCTTTGAAACAGTGCTTTGCTTACTGCTCCATATTCCCCAAAGGCTATATAATTGACAAGGATGACTTGATCCAGCAATGGAATGCTTTAGGCTTCATTTCATCGCCTGAAACAAGCTCTTCGATGGAAGATATTGGGAATGACTACTTTAACGATCTATTATGGAGGTCTTTCCTTCAAGAGGTGGAGGGTGACAAGATATTTTCTGGAAAGGTTACCTACCAGATGCATGATTTAGTGCACGAGCTGGCAAAATCTGTAGCAGGAGATGAAGTTGCTGTTAGAGTTGGAGAAGAGTCAACAGGGATCCCAGAAGGTTGCCGCTATGCCTCGATATACAGTTATTTCGTGTCGCAGGTTCCAACCACAGTAGTGCGGAGGTTGCGAGCTCTGCAATATAGAAAATCTTCTTCACTTCAGACCTTTTATAGTGAGGCAAAATGCTTACGCCTGTTGAAGTTACATGATTACACGTATTCTATGTCACCAAGCTCAATCAGTAAGTTGAAGCTCTTAAGATACCTCAACCTTTCAGAATCCAACATAGAAGAATTGCCTGAATCAATTACCGGCCTCTGCAACTTGCAAACCTTGAATCTTTCAGGCTGCGGCAGGATTCGCACCTTACCCAAATCTCTAGGAAGGCTTGAAAATTTGCGGATTTTAAATTTAAGCAGCTGTCGTTCTCTGACATTACATGACTCAATTAGTAACCTTCAGAATTTGTACACACTAAATTTGAGTTTGTGCACAAATGTGAAATCACTTGAACCTATATGTCACCTAAAAAACCTGCATTACCTAGACCTATCACGTCTACAATATTTGGCGACATTACCTGAATCCATTGAGAGTCTTCAAAACTTGCATATTCTGAACCTTTCTGAGTGCCCGCTTCTAGAATCATTACCTTCATCGCTATGTCACCTCAAATACCTACATGACTTAAACCTACAGGATTTAAGTAATTTGCGAAAATTACCTGAATCCATTGGGTGCCTTCAAAAGTTGCATATTCTGAACCTTTCTTGCTGCGATAGTTTACGATCATTGCCTTTATCGTTATGTGACCTCAAATATCTACATCACTTAGACCTATCAAGTTTACATCATTTGCAGACATTACCTGAATCCATCGGAAGCCTTCAAAATTTGCGTATTCTGAACCTTAATAACTGTGATTCTCTACTATCATTACCCTCATCGTCAAGTGATCTTCAGCATTTAGAGAAGCTAGACATTAGTATTTGTCAAAAATTATGCGAGCTGCCTAAAATGATCCAAAACCTGACCAAACTCAGAGAATTGTTAAACGAGGATTGCTCGGAATTGAAGGCCATGCCCCGAGGGATCGGCAAATTAGTTAGGTTGCAAAAATTGCCCCTTTTTGTCGTCGGCAAGCAAGACTGCGTCGAACATTGTGCTAGCATTTCTGAGCTAGAGCATCTTAAGCTTGTCGGCGAGCTGGAGATCAAAGGTCTCGAAAATGTTACGAATCCAGCTGATGCCAAGGCTGCAAATTTGATTGAGAAGAACCTGCGGTCTTTGAAGTTGAAATGGAATGTTTTAAGTGCGGCCGAAGACACGGACACCGTACAACCGGCGGAAGAGATGGATGCCGTGCTAGAGAATCTCCAACCACATCAAAATTTAAGGGAATTGGTAATAGAAGGCTATGCAGGCGGGAAGTTTCCTAGCTGGATGATGAATAGGATTGACTCGTCCCTTCCAAAGCTCGTTGACATCGAACTTGTGAATATGGCCAGATGCAGCTCGCTCCCACCGCTGGGGCAACTCCCTTTTCTTAAAGAATTAAGTATATGGAATGTGCCCCTGCTAACAAATATAGGCTTCGAATTTTACGGAGATAGCCATATTAATGCAAGTGCAAATAAGTTTCCTGCGCTGACGAGACTTGGCTTGGTAGACATGCCAGTGCTGCGAGAATGGTTGACGGTGTTGCCGGTGGATGACAACGAAGGTAGGCGAGAGCAAGTTCCCACTTTTCCATGTCTCACTGATTTAGAGCTTATAGAATGTCCTCAATTGAGGCCGAAGCCTTGCCTCCCGGCATCGGTTGAGAATCTGACCATTTCCAGAACAAGCGAAGAAAATCTCTCATTAATTCTTGAACGTGCGACGATGGATAGTGAGACGCCACTTGATGATAGCGATGGCGCCGTATCACTCCAACTACCAAATAAGGGGCTGCGGCATCTGTCTATAAATTACTGTCAACAGGTAACTTGTTTGCCCGAGAGCTTGCGGAGTCTCACGTCCCTCCAGAGCCTGTCAATATGGGATTGCGGAGATCTTAAGAGAATTGAAGATTGGCTCGAGGACCTCACCGACCTACAGTCCTTGACCCTATTTAATTGCAAGAGTCTTCATTGCTTGCCTGCCCACAAGATGACCAAACTAAAGAATTTATTTATTGAGGGTTGCCCACTGTTGCAGTTCAGTGCAGGCGGACAATTTGATCACATTGAAGATGTCTATGTTGATGGAAGGTAATTAATTTGGATCTCTGACTACTTTTTAATTAGCTGGCTAGTACCTTAATATTCCTCATTCCTCTTGTAGCTGCTGCATATGTATACATCTCTTTCTTTTTATTTTTATTCTTAATTTTTTTTTTTGAAAAGAAAATCTAGATGGAAAAACTTCCATGGGCTCGGCCCCCACGTGGTTCAATGCATTTTCATTTACTAGGAAATATTTAACTTTGCTATGTTATAGTTTTATCTTTATTCTATAATAAGAATCTGCTACCAAAAGAGTACTGAAATATGAAATTTTATGAATTATAGGATAGTAAAATAATATATTTTACAAATCACATAGTGGCTATGTAAAAAAATACATAATATGTTTGGACTTTTGATTCATGAAATGTCGCACTTTATTATCCTATGATTTATAAATTTTAGTATTTTAGTACTCCACATGACGGCAGATTCTTACGATGATAAAAAAAAAAAAAAAAAAAAAAAAAAAAAAAAAAAAAAAAAAAAAAAAAAATAAAATCCATAGAATTTGAAAATAAAACTATTTAAAATAAAGTGCAGTAGAGTGAAAATGAGTTAAACCACTTAAGGGCCAAATTGAAGTTTTCCCTCTCCATATAAACCTCTAGTAGCATATCTATAGAGTTACATACTTAATGCAGCAATTAGTTATAAATCATATGCTATTCACAATCTCCAATCCCCACCTTCTGGAGCAATTGATTTTGATTTCTACTCCCTTCATTTATGTATTTGTAAAATTTTGTTGAATATAAATTTTGTTTAATTTATATTCAGAGTTATTATAATTTTAAAGTTAGTTTTACTCTGCTATTATTCCTTGCTGTTTAGATATGCTAAATTGCTATTCAACAAAATATTTTGCTTGTACAAGTAGTTCATATTACCTTTTTCTCAAAAAAAAAAAAAAGAAAAAAAAAGAAAGAAAGAAAGAAGTAGTTCATACATTACACGAGGGAATGATCTTTTTACAAATCATTTGCTTTGCACAATTGGAACAACAGTAATTTACTGTTGTACAATTTAAAAATCATATTTTAATGTAAAAGTGCAGTTAATTTGAAATAGCAGGTACGTAGACTAATTAATTGAATTTCAACATTTTCTTAATTTGTAGCGATTTAGAATGCTTGAAAATTTTCTACTTGAAAGATATATACTATTTACAAGATAATATTTTTCGGTCTACACGAGTGCCGGATAAAAAGTTTATCATTTTGTATTGTTGCGGTGCAGGATTTACAAACAAGAGGAGGCGAGCTCATCGGAGGAAGAGGCGAACTCATCGGAGGAAGAGGCAAGAGGCGATTGGACAAGATGCTCGAGGAGATAGAATTGGTTAGCGAGGAGAGCATAGGTATATATGTACCTATCGTATGGAGGTAAAAAGACATAAGATATTATCCTAACTATACTGCACTTTGAAAGCGGGTATCTGAGCTTTACAAATTTCGATATTAATTCTTAAACCTTATATTTACTTTTATTGATATAAAAAAAAAAAAATAGAAAAATTTGTTAGACTTGTAGAATTTGGTCTCTTACGCTAGAACAAAGGGGAGAATGTTCCATCAAATATAAATAATTTTTTTATAAACTTTCAAAATGTTTTATCAAAAAATTAGGTATACTTTCGAATTCTATAAGAAACATACTTAAACTTAGTGCAAAGTAAGATAGTAGAATTAAAATTTTTGAAGTTCCAATATTTATGTCAAAATGTATTATAACTCACCTAAGGATTATTCTCTTTTAGCTTATTTGGTAACCACGTACTATTCCCCTTTGAAAAGGCTGCTTTTTTTTTTTTTTTTTTTTTTTTTTTTTTTTTTTTTTTTTTTACTTTTTTCTTTTTGAAAAAAAAAAAAACAAACAAACTTTGTCTGCAGGAATTGGTATAGAGTTTTATTTATGAGATTGTCATCTTTTGTTTCAGGTTGGTGCTGTTTTTATCGAACAGAATTTGTCGAGTGATATTGTTGGTTGATATATATTTATGTTTTCGTGATGTAAATTAAGTTATTGAATGTACTATTTTTATAATTTGGTTTGATTTTTTGTACTTCTTTGATGTCCTCTGTATGTGTTATGAGCTTGAAAAAGATTGTTTGGTTTGAATAAATAAAATATTGCTACTTATTTAATAAGAATATTGGAAAGTACATTAATTGTAAGCAATGTGCTGTTGGATGTCTGCTTCAAAAGCTAGGCGTTTCGTCAAAAAATTAATCGAATGGTTCAAGCTAGGAGGTGTTATGCAAAAAGATTTAAATACATGGTTCAAGTTAGGTGTTTTTTTTCCAACATTTTAAATATTATTGGATGGATCTTTGCTCCAATCTGAGTAGTTTTGGAGTTAGCAGCTTGTTTTGTTTTGGACACTCTCTAATACTATTTTTTGAAATTGAGTTGTTGCTGCAGTTGCTCCTCTTGTTGATGTACCAGATGATGCTACTGGTGTCCTTGGATGGCCAGTTTAGACCAATGGCAGCTGAGTTAAAAATTGAAACTGTTTCAATCTTAAAACTTGTAAATAATAGTGTTTAAGATTGCTTCTTAGTTTTAGGTCAGCATCTATTTTGACAAAACTGAATCCATTTCAAGCCAAATTTGTTTTGAAATTGCTTCAGTTCACTATTTTAAAGAAAGCAACTTGTAAACTAGCTTGTCAAGACTTGTAAAGATGGCAACAGCAGCTGAATAGAATTTGGACGGAGAAATCTCATTTTTACAGAAGCTGTATTTATTTCAACCAAAATAACTTTGACATAACTAAATTAGGCTCAATCAATCCATATTTATATATAAATGTTGAATTAGAATTGATGCAAAGCAATAAGGACAAAACATATTTGCCTTTTGAAGTAGAGTCATCAGACATACACTTCACAGTTGGAGAAAAACTGCATAAATTAGTAGAGTTGCAAAATCGTAAATAAAATCAATGCATAAATAAAAAATAATTAATTAATAACATTGATGTCTAAAAAAAAAAATTTCCTTCATGAAATTTTGAGTCATCATCCTACTCAGCTTTCTTCTTTACTATCGCTGCCATCTAAGTGCATCTGTGATGATGCATCAGGATTTACTTGAAGTAACAACAATAGTGAACAAAAAACCAAAGCAAAAATCCCCGGATGAAAGATTGTTCAGAGCGGAACGGCTGGAATTGGGCGAAAATCCTGGAGGGTATAGGGCCTAGCCTAACGGGTATCGTCGAACAAATCCAGGAACTGAAGGCGATCATACCTCACCCACCTACCACAAACTCTAAAGATGTATTCCTCTGGCGATGGACCACAACTAGGCTTTTCTCAGTTAAGTCCATGTACCGCTTCCTACAAGATAGCGGGGAAGTCTACTCACGCTTCGACAAACTTTGGAGGATTAAGTCACTGCTGAAAGTTAAAATCTTTATTTGGCTGATACTCAGAAGGAGGGTCCTGACCAGAGATATCCTCCTCAAGAGGAACTGGGGCGGACCCAGCTGTTGTGCCATTTGTCTAGGGCCCGAAGAAACTGCGAATCATCTTTTTGTCTTCTGTACCTCAGCTCAAGCACTGTTGGAGACCCTGCTGCCAAATAAATTGGAGATCCGCAACCGCCCAACGGTTAACAGCTTGTGGGAGGCACACGCACTCAAGAAAGGGGGCTTGGGTAAAAGGGCTCTCATCACTATCGCTGCCACGTGGTGGTTCATTTGGCTGGAAAGGAATAGACGGATTTTTGAAAACAAGAGCCGTGCTCTTTGTGAGATCCTGGCTGAGATCAGACTCTACCGTTCTTATTGGTCCAGTTTCTGTGCGTAGTATTTTTTTTTTGGCCCGGCTGCTCTACTGCAGACACCGGCTGCCAACCTGCTAAATTCACTCTCGCCTTGAATGAAGCAGCAGCATGCTGCCTTTCTCTCAAAAAAAAAAAAAACCAAAGCAAAGTTAAAAAAAAAAAAATCAAAAAAAACAAAATAAAGGAGTAACGACAAATAAAAACAATAAACAGACTAGCTCTTTGCAGACTCTAATATTATGACCTTTTTTTTGACATTTTGTGCAACTTCTACAACTCTTAGTTGGAAGTTCGGCATGTGGCTTGCATGACTGTGAATTATATAAAGCAAATTATAACAAAAATTTGATGTATAAGAATCCGATTAATTACCTTGTATATGTTGCGATAGCAAGTCAGACATAGCAATTAGGATGGAACCAAATATATAGCTATTGAATACCACTCTCCATTAGAGAAGCAATTGAAAACGGACAAACAAAATTGAAACACTGCAAAACTTCATAGCAACTGGGGAATATCTTCATCAAAAGCATCGACCACAGAAAAGTTTTTCTACTTTCATGAGCTAATTGGAATTACGAAGAAAGTGTGTTACGGGGTGGGTTGAAAGTTTTTTTTTTTTTTTTTGAGATTAAAATAGTATGCTATCGCTTCATTCAAAGGTCAATGAATTTGGCTACAAGGCGAGGCAGGGAAGTATCACATGGCAGCAGGTTCTTATACAGAAAAGTATCACATGAATGTAAAGTAAAACTATTTAAACCATTGGATTGTAAAGTGAAAATGCACTAAGCCAACCACGAATAGGGCCAAAAGACATTCATTGTTGCTATCAATCTCCGGTCTCCACCTTCTCTAGTAATTGATTTTGATTTCTATTCCCCCTGTTTATATATTTGTGGGATTTTGCATATATTTTTAGTAATTATAATTTTTAAGAATAGCTTTACGCTGTTCTTCTTCCTCAATTCCTCTCTAGATATGCTAAATTGCAATTAAACAAAAAAGATTATCAGCTAATAGATTACACAAGGGGATTATCTTTTCACAAATTTTGCAACAATAGCAACTTTAGTAATTTGCACAATTAGAACAATAACATCTTGCTGGGACCCCCAATCGCGCGCTCCGAGCTGGGACCCCTTGCTTCAGACAACCACCGTTGCCTGCCACCCTTCATCACCGAAGCCCCACCTTTCACGCTCTCCGAGCGGGGACCTGCCGCTTCTGCTACCCATTGCACCAGGAAGAGTCCGAGGCTTGCGAACAAATCGGGAACGCCAATTCTGGAGCTCGCCGTAGCACGCAAGTCGGCCCGCATGAGTGGAACACTGCTTGACCCCCCCTCCACCTCGGTACACTCCATCCGTGCAAGCGACAACTCTCCAGCGCTGGGGCTCACCAAAATAAAAATCAAATGCGCCAAGCTCGGAGTCGTGCTGAAGGATACGGACGTCCCAGCCCTTCTGGACCTCTTCGGCCAGATGATCTGATTGCTTGGACCTCGCTGTAGGCTTTATGTTAGTTGGACTGACGAACTTCTTTTTCAATGTTGCAACTCTTATCCTGGAATGTAAGGGGCTTGAATGACTTAACGAAGCGACGACTTGTTAAATCGGTACTAGGAAACACTATGGTTTCGTTTCTTTGTCTGCAAGAAACTAAAGTGAGCTCGTACTCACGCTCCTTCATCAGAACCTTTGCGGGCTCCAGATTCGATAAATGCTTATTCATTCCTTCGACTGGTGCATCCGGTGGTATCGCCACCTGTTGGAACTCAAATCATTTCAGTTGTACTGATGTCCTGGTGCGCGATCGCTCTCTCACTCTGCGGGTTCGATCTACCTCCAGCGGATTTTCCTTCTATCTTACTAATGTGTACGGCCCTCCATCTTGGGAAGGTAAATCTGAATTCTGTCAGGAGCTGATACAACTAAAGGGGATCTGTGCTGGGCCCTGGGTTATGTGTGGTGACTTCAACCTCACGCGAGGTCCAAACGAGAGAAGTGGCCGAGTGTGGTGTAACCGCATCTCGAACCTGTTCGCGAACATGATCAGTGAACTCGAGATGATCGATACCCCGTTGAACAACCAGAGATTTACCTGGTCGAATCTGCAGAGCTCGCCCACTCTTGCTAAACTTGATCGATTCCTCATTTCGACCGAGTGGGACCTCGCCTTCCCTCTTTCTTCTGCTTCGGCTCTGCCAAGAGTCACGTCAGATCACTCGCCGATCCTGCTAAAAACGGAGAGGCGGTTGGCCCCTCCTTTATTCAGATTTGAAAAAGTTTGGCTAACGCGGGAAGATTTCAACTCTCTGATACCTATCTGGTGGAGCGAAATCGAAGAGAAACAGGGCCCACAAGGAAGCATTCTCACCTTCAATGCCAAGCTCAGACACTGCCGCAAGAGGATAAAGGAATGGCGACAATCCAACTTCCATAGCATCCGAAAAGCCAAACAACATCTGGCGGAAGAGATTCAAAAGCTGGACTTGGCAGAGGAATTGCGCTGCCTGTCCCGCTGTGAGCTTGACAACAGAGTTAAGCTCAAAGCTAAGTTGCGGGATATCATTGTTGAAGAGGAGATCCTCTGGAAAATTAGAGCTAAACAGCACTGGCTCCGGGAAGGTGATGGTAACTCCAATTCTTCCACGCTATAGCCAACGCTCGACAGCGGGCAAATCACATTGGGACCATCGAGGATGGGGGACTGAGTCTGAACGGGGACTCAGACAAAAGTGAATACTTCCTGCGCAAATTCAAAGAAAGATTCGCACCTCTCAACCCTCCTACCTCCTCTTTTGGAGACTGGAGTGACCTGTTCCCAGATAGCGGTATACTGAGTTCGGAGTCCCTTACCACACACTTCACTTTGGATGAAATCAAGATTGCTACTTTCCAAATGAGCGGGGACAAGGCACCTGGACCTGACGGCTTCAGTATGGTCTTTTATCAAAAATTCTGGGAAGTAATCAAGGACGACCTTGTAAAAATCTTCGATGATCTACATTTAGGCTGCCTGAACACGGGGCCTATCGACTACACTCACATCTGCCTGATCCCTAAATCAGAAGCCGCGAAGACCGCAAGCGATTTCCGACCGATCTGCCTTATTAACTGCATTCAGAAAATCATCTCCAAAGTGTTGGCGAATAGGTTGGCAAAGGTTATGCCTAACATCATCTCTCTCTCACAGTCAGCTTTCCTGAAGGGGCGCTCCATTCTTGACTCCTACGCCACCGCATCTGAATTAATTAGCTGGGGGATGAACAATCGCATTAACGGTGTTGGAGTCAAGGCGGACTTTGAAAAAGCTTTTGATAATGTGAACTGGCTTTATCTTCGACACATTCTTCAATGTCTCGGTGCCAACCAAAGGTGGTGTGGATGGATCGACCAATGCACTTCCAACTGTAAAGCCGCCATTTTGGTCAACGGAGCCCCGACCAACTGGTTTAAACTGAAGAAGGGTCTACGGCAAGGGGACCCCCTGTCGCCCTTCCTCTACCTGTTGGTGGCTGAAGGGTTGACAAGAATGACGAACAGAGCGGTCCGCAATAATCTCATCCGTGGCATCGGCCCTAACAGAGAAACGAGAACTACGCTTATTCAATACGCGGACGACACCCTATTTTTTTGCGAAGCGAAAGATCGGCAGATCAAGAACCTTCGCTTCATGTGGCAACTTTTCGAGTGGGCTTCCGGCCTCAAGGTTAACAGGAACAAATCTGAGCTCTTCGATCTGGGTAACCGAAGCAACAGAGGGGACAGACTTGCTGCCATCTTAGCATGCAAACATGGTACCCTACCAATCAAATACCTTGGGATACCACTAAAAAAAGGAAGCGTCCCGAAAGAAGAATGGACTAAACTCATCCGCAAAATCGAACTTAGAATCGATGGCTGGCAAGCAAAATTGCTATCCCAGGGAGGAAGGCTCACCCTTGTTAACGCGGTGCTCACAAACTTACCCCTCTACTACTTCTCGGTCTTCAAAGTCCCAGCCTGGGCCCTACGACGGATTGACTCGCTACGAAGAGCTTTCTTTTGGAAAGGAAACTCGGTGGTGCAAGGGGGACACTGTCTGGTCAACTGGAAAACCGTCTGCAAGAGGAAAAGAGACGGAGGTCTAGGGATCATAAATCTGGAAAACATGAACACCGCTCTACTAGCAAAATGGTGGTGGCGATACCTTGCCACAGATGAAACCCCTTGGGGCAAACTCCTTAATGTACTTTACTACAGACGTAGAAGACCGCTCCATGAAGGTACATCCTTCAAACCACACTCACACTGGTGGAGGAGCGTTCTGAAGACTAGGGAACCCTTCAGACACAGCACTTCCCTATCAATTGGAGACGGGGAGAGGACGGCCTTCTGGTCAAACATCTGGATCGGTGAATCACCGCTGTCGACCCAGTTCCCGAGTATTTTCGACCAGGTTCTTAACAAGACCATTCGTGTGAGCAACTGCTTGGGGCAGAACGGCTGGAACTGGGATCGTATCCTGGAAGGAGTACCTAACGACCATTCGGGACTCAACAACTGCATCTCATGTCTGAAGGAGTTCATTCCGATGATGACCATCTCCCCCAACAGAGATCAAACACTCTGGCGTTGGACAAACACGAGACAGTTCACGGTTAAGTCGATGTACTTCTTCCTTCAAGATAGCGGGGTTGTGGAAACAAGGTTTGAGACGGTCTGGAATGCGAAAGCACCTCTCAAAGTAAAGATCTTTGTTTGGCTGGCTCTAAGAAGACGAATCTTAACCAGAGACATACTTCAGAAAAGAAACTGGACCGGAAATACTTGCTGCGCTATCTGCCTGGAAAATGTCGAAACAGCGGACCATCTTCTCTGTTCCTGCCCTTTCTCGAAATCGCTGCTGGCCGCCTTGGTCCCAAACAAACTGGAGATCCAAAACGCTTCGTCGATTGACTTTATATGGGACAAAATGGGGGTACACAAAGGGGCCCTAGGGAAACGGCTGCTTACTACCATAGCAGCAACCTGGTGGAACATCTGGCTCGAAAGAAACTCGAGATGCTTCAATGATCAGAAACGCCCCATAGGAGAGATTTTAGCGCGTATCCGTACCTGCCGCTCTAACTGGCTTAAATTCTGCTCTTGATCTTAAGTTTTTTTTTTTTTTTTTTTTTTTTTTTTTTTTTTTTTTTTTTTTGGCCCGACTGCTCTTTGCAATCACCGGCTGCCCAATGCTAAATTCACCCCCGTAATGAATGAAGCGGCAGCATGCTGCCTTTCTCTCAAAAAAAAAACATCTTGCTGTTGCACAATTTAAGAACCACATTTTAATATCAATTACATAAAAGTGCAGTTAAGATATTCGAAAACATGGTTGATTGCCTGAAAATATTTGCAAGTGATCTTTTGCACGTATATAGACTAATTAATAGAATTTCAATCATTTCTTAATTTGTAGTGATTTGAACTGCCGAAAAATTTCTACTTGAAAGATATATAGTATTTACAAAGTAATTTTTTTGGTCATATTGTTGATATATGGTTCGAGTCATCATATGTATTTTTGACGCAGGCCAAAGTCATGTTGAGAGGGAAGAAGCTCAAGGATGGAAAGAGAGGTATATACGAATAAATACTTCTTCGGCAAAGACGAAACTATTATTAATCAACTCTAAAAACTAATTATATTTACTAAACGCCATGTCTATATATAGGGTCGATACCCCAATTCTACTATAAACAAAGATAATAATTATAATATATCTTTAAACCTAATCAGATTAGAAATAACTAAATATTTAGATTCAAAAAAGAAAAAATATAGTTTTTTTAAAAAATAATTGAATTTGGGTCCCAAACTCGACCAGAGCAACTTAAATGTTCGACGCATAGATTTTGAAAAGTGTTTTTCGAATTGGGGTTATACACTGAAATCGGACACTCGAGCTAAAAATTATTGCTATTTAAAAATTAAAATTTCTCATGCAGGTTGTAAAAATTACCAAACTCAAATTTGGCTCAGCTTAGTTGAGTCATGTTTTTCCAAAAATTCTAACACTAAATTAGCTGAATCAAATTATTATTGTTATTTTTTGAGGTAAACTGAAGTCCGGTATCATACATGATTAGAAGTCCGAATAATATATGTAGCGGATGCTCCACAAGCGTTTGATAAAAAATTTATCATTTTGTGTTGTTGTGGTACAGAAAACAACCATTCAAGGAGAACAAGGGAAAGCAGAAGAAGAGCTTCCCAGAGGAGGAGGAGGAGAAGAAGAGCTGGATGGGTTGTTGGTGCAAATCGAAATGGTTTGGGAGGAGAACATAAGTATGTATAACTGTTATTTGTTGATAAAAATATGGACCTTATATGAACTATAGTGTATTTTAAAAATAGAGAATTTAAAATATTTTATCAAAAAAGTTATTTATACTATCGAATTCTTTGAGAGGAGCAAACTTAAATTATATTGTAAAATTAAGTAGTAAATTCAAAATTATTTTTTTTTTTAGAGAAGGTAGCATGCTACCGCTTCATTCATAAGGGTAATGAATTAAGCTACAAGGCTAGGCGTCTGGGCCTAAAAAAAAAAAAAAAAAAAAAAAAAACTAGATCACTAAAGATGCAACTACTGTGTCCACCAGCTCACAAGGTCGTGCGCGTCCTTATTTAGATGCCCAGCCGACTTTTTGCGGTTATCGAATATCCTCCTGTTACGTTCAAGCCAGATAGTCCACCAAACAGAGGCAATCCCCGCAAGCTCTCTATCTCGCCACGACCCACATCTCTGGCTAACGTTGCTCCACAGGTAAGCGGCCGAGGGGGAGTAGTTGAGGAGATTAACGTTGATCAGGGTACCTTGAAGGATACTTCTCGTGAAGTGACAGCCCAGGAATAGGTGATTAATTGTTAAAGTTTAGGTATCTATCACAAAATGCAATATAGTTCAAGTAAGGTTTATCCTTTTTGTCTCATTTGGTGACCATTTTTTCTCTTTAAAAAAAGGGGTTTCTTTTTTTTTTTTTTTTTTAACAAACTTTATTTACAATGGTGGAGAGTTTTATTTATGGGCTTGTGGACTTTTGTTTCAAGTTGATGGTGAGTTTTATTTATTTTGCACTTTTGGTTTATGTTTGTGTATTCGGAATATATATTTGTAGTTCCTGAATGTATACATTTTCAAGCTAATTTCCTACTAAATCGATCTTTTGAATAACACTTTGTACTTTTAAGGTGTCATCTATACATATTATGAACATAAAAATTTAGTTTGGAGTAAAAATAAAATGTTGCTACTATTTTCATAGGGATATTAGAGGGTACATGTTAAGCATATCTCATGTACAGTTTATTGCTTGTATGTACAGTTTACTGGAATAGGCTTTGATATTGAAAGCAAGTTTCATAAAGTTTTGATTCCCGTGGCAATAGCAGGGTAAATTTGTATTTATCGGATCAACTTATATCATTGACCCATTACTTCTCTTTGCTTTTTCTTCGGATAAAACCCTTCCCACAGTATATACAAGTTACTACTGGATTGCTCTGTGAATTTAGGAGAAGAATGATGATTGTCCTCAGATTTTGTTGTTTGTTTGACCGTTCTGAATAAATAATATGAAGAACATCTCTGTTCCGTACATTGGATTAATCTTTAATTTATGTTAGATGTGACTCGAAATCAGAATCGCTTCGATATTATGATTCCGGTTCGCCGACGACTTCGCGGTGCGACGAAAAATTTTGTGGATGTCTGCGGTGGAAGCGAAGGGCTCGGGCCGCTAGGCCCGAGTCCGAAGCCCACCACTGATCCGATCCGCTAAAGAAAAATATTTTTTTTTCTTTATTTTGTCCTAGAGAGAGATCGAACGATTTTGTACGATTAAGAACTTTGTATTTCCTCTTTTCTATATAGTAAAAGTCTTCCTCTTTCGCCCGTAGTTTTTCCCTGCAAAAGATTTTTTACGTAAATTTGTATATTATTTTTCTGTCGTGTAAATTGGATTTACTTTTATATCGTGATCGCCAATTGATTTTGTTGGGTTTATGCGCTCATTGTTAACAATTTATATAACAGAAAGACGAAGGAGAGGCCAGGCGTTTGTTACTTTTTCATCTGTCGATCTTGCTTAGCATGCATTGGTTTGTCTATCTTTGAGGCTGAAAATTAAGTTGTAGACTATTCACGAAATCAAGTTTACGTCTGATGCTGCTTTTTTTTTTTGTGTGTGTACTTGAGTGTATTTGGGAGTGTATTGCCCAAAAGTTTCTGTTTTGATGCTTTGGAAGGTCCAAAAAAATCGAAAGGACTTTATTACTACCCTCGAATGCTTCCAAACGATCATAGGAACTGCTGCTGAAGAAGCATCGTGCCATAGAATCATATTCTTCTTTGTTAGTGATTTTGTACTGTTCTGTAGCTACCGAAAGAGAGCTCTAAACACTTTTGGATTTTTTTTCTTTTTTCTTTGGCCTGCTAACGCATGAAAGCTGGTAAATTTGAAAATAGGCCTCAATTTGTGAAGCAGGTCTACTTCTACCTTGAGCTATTTTACCTTTTGGGGGATTTGGAAAAAAAAAGAGAAATGAACAATGCACTAGTTCCAAAATGGTGTAGCTCATTTTTTTTAATTCTTATTTCACCAAAAAATTTTATATTAAATAGAATGGCAAATTAAAACTTATTAAAAATGACAGAACGACGAAGTGAAAAATGCTCTAAATCACTTAGCAGCAAAATGCGACTTCGTAAATCACGGAATGATAAAGTGAAATTGAACTTTTTAAACCACAAAGGAGCAAAGTGAAAATGCACTATACCACAGGAGTGCAATTTGAAGTTTACCCATACTTTAAATATGATAATTATATTTTTCATTTTAAATATTTTATTTTAGAATAATGAGCATTATTCATAATTATCAAATACTCCACTCTTTCGTAGAATCTAGTTAATGGATATGTATTCAAGGGCAAGCGGATGATCATCCAATTTGGTACCAATTCTGTTGCTGGAAAAGCTACCTAAATGGGGATTTTGATGTAGACCATGAGTAACCTTAAGATGGAAATTTTGATCAATCCAAAAATTTTCACAACTCTTGAACGTCCAATAAAGATATGGGTATGGTTTTTTTCATTAAAAAAAAAAAAAAATGTAATGATGTGTATAGTGTGCATTTATGGGAGCCAATTTATTTTATCGGGGCTTATGAGTTATGATGAAACATCCATATTGGGCTCAGGATTTTGTATTCTCTGAATGGAATATGTTTGAACTATTGTTGCAGCTTTTCTGAGCAAAGTTTTTTAACATACATTACAACTTTACAAGCTCATTTTGAAGTGCAAATTATCATCAATATTTTCTAATTTGTTGAATTGATCCGTCAGTTTGGCTAACTATTGTTATAAATTGCTCGATCGAGTCTGTTAGTGTTGCATAAAGTGAATCCACTTACTGCTGAAATTGTATTACTTTCCTGACTCTGTTCAGTTTAGTTTGGTCTTTAGTTTTTTTTTGGTGATTTTTGACATATTTTTTTAAAACTTGATTTAAGATTAAGATTTTTAATTTTGATTTTAAATATTGATTTAAATTTAATATTTTAAAGTTAAATTCAAATATTAGATAAGGCACTAACATGTGGGATTTAATGCAAGTGAAAAAATAAATGATAACGTTTGGAAACCAGTAGTCTCTCAACAAGCTAAACACGAACGAGCTAGCTGGGGCAGCTCGTGTTACCGAGCTGAAAATTTTGGTTTGTGTTCGACTCGCTTATTA